>WUAM01000203.1:818579-856589 GCA_024336885.1 Actenoides hombroni
GGGGGGCGAGGTTTCCGCAAACGGGGACCCCCCCCCCCCCCCCTTATGAAAGTTTCCCCCCCTGCTCCCCATCGTCCCTTTTTCGGGCCGGCGGCTTCTCGTTTGCCCCAGCCCCGCGGCGCGCCCGCCGCTCCCCTCTGCGGGCAGCCCTCAGCTACGGCCGCAGCCTGCCCCCCACCCCGCAGGGCCACGGCAGCGTCCCGCACCGCTCTTCCCTCCGCACGCCCCTCGAGGAAGCCACCGCTCTGCCGGGAGCCGCGGGGGCGGCCGCTTAAAGGCAGCAGCCCAGGCCCAGGAAGGCGGCTCCCGGCCGGGGACAGCGGAAGGCGGCGGATCCCGCCCCGCGGCCGCGAGAGCTGCCCCCAGGCCCGACCGGCCTCGGCCGCGCTTTGCCGTGCCCTCGGGGAGAGGAGGACCGTGCCCTGCCCCTGCGACAAAAGCCCGGAGCCCGGCAGCGTGGGGAGGCAGCCGGGCACCCGCCCCGCTACCCTGTGCCCGCTCCAGAGCGGCGGTGCCACCGCGGTCCCGCCCGCGGCGCGTGTCTTAGTCTTAGCGGCACTCGGAATAGGTGAAGTGCCGCCTGGAATGCCATCTCTCGGAGCTAAGGCTGTGGGGCAGAGGAGGGCAAGCGCGGGTGATCTTACGTCCCTCCAGAGCATGGGAATCCCGGGCTGGGCTGCATCGGGCGGGTCTCTCGTCGGGGCGCAGTGCTCTGTGCAGGTCCCGTCGGTGGGAATGGAAATGTTACCCGGCGCTGTGGTCTCCTGAGCTCTTATAGGATTTTCCTACGAGAAAACACGTGTATTCATCATTTCTACTGTCAAACAAAAAGGATGTTCCCATGAGAAGTCGTTGCTGCACTGTGATAAGGGCAAGGCCAGGCAGCTGGTGTTATCTCCAGGATAAGAGAGGGAGAGGGAGCTGGGTGCCGGCTCCTTGAATGCCATTAGCTGGCTCGGTTAATCCTGTGGCCAAGGGATGTGTGTAGCACAGCACAGCCCGCGAGAAGGTCAGGCTGCACCTGCACTGCAGCCTGGACCTGTGCCTGCTGTGCCAGGACAGCCGCTCTGTGATTCCGCTGACTCCTCTGTGTGCAGTGGTTTTCAGGGCAGCATCACTCAGCTGCTTGGAAATGCCTTTTTAATGTGCTTATGCATTGTATTGTCATTTCAGTCCATTCGAACAGGGCGTGTGTTTAGCCGATTTTGATGTACTCTGTAATGAGATATCCAGAGATCAGTATGTTTTCTTTAATTCTGAAATTATTACTGCTAGGATTTTCTCTCAAGAAATGTTTGGGTGCCAAGCATAATTTTGACACGTTAGACTTAAAAACAAATTAATGGATAGTGAAATAACAGCTAAATGAATGTTTCGTGTTGTCATAATATTTATTAGTTGAGAGTACAGCAATTAGCAAAAACATTCAGGAGCTTGCCAGTGAAAACACGTTGACTGCGTTCTGTGAGTATGAGTAAATGTTATTACCAGGGATCTCTGAGAGGTTTGTTTTGGTATGGCTGTTACTGGAACATAAATCTTCATGTTTGCCTTTGTGAGATGAAAGCAGAAAAGATGTGGGCCTCTAAAGGGTGCTTCATTCATGAGTAGTCCCATACAGGCTCATACACCCTGCCAGGAGCAGGCCCAGTATCGCTGGCAGCGGTGACAGTGTGGTGGGGAACGGTGCAGAGGTGCTCAAGGGCAGGCACTGCACGTGGAACATGTGTGTGAAGCAAACCCAATGGGTGGGATTCTTCTGTCAAGCTGCAGGCCAGGGACAGATCCCAGTCAAGGGGTAAAGGGATAGCTGGTGCATAAGAACAGTCACAGAGTGTTGTTGGATCAAAGTCTCTTCCAGACTGTCATCTAATCTCTGATGATTACATCCACTTAGAGGAAGGACATGGAGTCACCTCCCTCTGGAATATTATTCCAGGCTCTCACCATCTTTGGTTAAGAAACTTCCAGACTAAGAGGCTGCAGTGTAAACCAGGATATTTAATAGCATCATGCCTCTAAAAAAGATTTGCCTTAAATGCATTTACTTAACCCATTTATTGTTGTGGGGTTTTGTTTTGGTTTTGGTTTTTGTTTGCTTTTTTTTTGTTGTTGTTGTGTGTTTTGTTTTTGTTGTTTTTTTTTTTTTACAGTGTTCTGTAGGAATAACCTGTTTCATTTAGTGACTAAAATGAGGCAGTTCTGGAATTTTGTACCCTAGAGTTGCCTGAAACTGTTGCGTATTTCACTCAGCAAGTCCTATATGTCCTCTTTCGGGTTTTCAAGTTCTGCTTTAAACTCTGAGATTCAGTAGCTGTTAGACCTTAATGGCCAGATTCTGCTTCCCTTGCTCTTGCTAATTATTGTTTTATTGTAGGAGTGCATTGTCAATTCTGATGTCAATAATGGCAGTGGGATGGTGATGATAGTTCTGACACGATGTAGACTGAATATTGCCTGTAAAGTCTCTGGCCAGTCTGATATAAAGGGAAATGGCAAGAGTTTCTTTGGTGTTTGTTTGTAGGAAGACTGTTTTAGAGGTCTGGAATCTTAGATGAGTTCTGCTTAGACTGATACGTGAATAGTGTTGAAGTGGAGGAAAAATTGGTGCATGTTAAATTCATTTATTTTCAAGCTCTTCAATAATCACCATAGTAAGCAATATTTCACTTTCCAAGCAGGTATAGCCACTACACAACTACCCATCACAAGGTTAACAGTAACACTCAATGAAGAGCATGCTTCTTGTCTTCCAACTTTCTTACTTTCCTCCTTCCATTTGCAGAGGGAGAAACTCTTCAGCAATGTTTTTTTCATTAGTCCCTTTTGATGATTCATTTTAGCACAGATGCTGTCACTTAACTCTGTTGGTGCATCAAAGGCTCAATGTGATCACAAGTTTTTGGAACATGAATTTTTTTTTTTTTCCCTGATAGCAGGAAGCTATTGGAATCGGTTTCTTCTTTGTCATATAATTTTTCTGAAAAGGTCAGCATGGCCCTATCTTCTGGGCAGAATCCTTAAAATCATAAATATGTTGGTCGAGGTTGAAAATCAAAACCTTGTTTGACAGAATAACCATGACCTTAACAATCACCTTATTGGATCAGAAAATGTAGCCTTACATAAGTATGAATAATAAAGACATTACCTTTGAAAAATCCACATTTGGAAAACATCTTTCAACTTGTAGCCATTTTTTGCATTGGGAAAATATTCTTAAGTAAATACAGAATCCCTGTGAATATACTGGTGTCAAAAATAAAGATTGAGGCAGGAGTGCAAATCTCCGCAGTTCTTTGGCTGCAAGCCATCTTAGTTTACAAAGTCAAGGAGCAGATTTCTTGTTTAAAATTATCTGTAATTTTCTTCTTTTTATTTTCTTTTTTTTTTCTTTTTTTTTTTAATATATCATTAAAAACATAATGCAAGGACACTGAACAACACATCTTTTGCAGCCTGATTCTGACAGTGTTTACCTTATTTAGGTAAGGTACACGTTAAAGTTACCACAAATAAAACAATGTGAAACTGGAAATTGTCCCTTGGTCTTTTCTCGTCTATAAACAAACCTTTCTCCTTAAAGGTGTTTTTACAAATACTTATGCTATTTCATATACTCCAGTATTTCCTGTTGGATGTTTGCTATGTTGACACAGCCAGCAGTGTCCTTTTTAGTGTAGAGAATGATAACAGACAATAAGAAAGACTCTTGTTGTCTTTGTTGGGCACCCTCAGGCCCTTGCTAGTAAACACGTTTTACTGAGGAGGAATTAATCACATTTTGTAAAAGATACATCATATTATACAAATATGTTCAATCCAAGTCAATTTAGAAATGTGATTTACCACAGCATACATTCATAGAAATATTCTTAAAATAGTTTGTCTTAGGAAATAAACCACCTAGAAAATAAAACCAGATAATACTGCTAAAAAGATGACTGAATGAAAGATACTGACATGAGTTCTAAACAGCCAAAGAGTATCAGAAAAAATAATATAAATCAAATGATTGTTTATTGCTGCCTGTATGGACTTGAGGGTTACAGTTCCAGGTGTATCTCTGGTGAAGAGAGGCTAATCAAAGATAACGGATGATCAGACAAATGGTGTAATAAATTCAGTGGTGGAAATTTGTTACTTATTGTCCTGCAGCCTGTTTGGCCACAGGAATCCTGCTTAAAATCCCAGGCAGGAAAGAGGTTTCTACCAATAAGCAGACACTCTGCTGTCAGAATGACAGTTTGCAGGAGTGCTGATGCACACATCATGAGCTTTCTCATTTTTTTCAGGAGAAGGAGAAAAGGGAACACCTACTGAAGCAGAATTTACTGTGATTGGCAGGAAGAGTTGAAGCAAAATGTCCTTATTTTTTCATCACTTTCAACTTCTCTTCATGTTTTGTTCTTGTGGGCCAAAAAAAGTCCTCAGCCCTAATTTTTAAAGAAACCCTGTAAGGTTCAAACTGCTAACAATCATGTAGAGAGAAATTCATAGCAGAGGCAAAATTCAGCTGGACCTGCTGATGTTTAAGTGTGGTTAATAAGAAGGCAGCTGTGTGTTTATGTAAATGTTATGCATATTGGTTACTCAACTTGCAATTGGAGAAAACTGAAGAAATGTGAGTATAAACCTGACTGTTGTAAGGATTCCCCAGGAATCCCAGAATCGTTTAGGTTGGAAAAGACCTTTAAGATCACCAGTTCCAACGGTTACCCTGACACTGCCAAGTCCACTAAACCATGTCCTTAAATGCCACACCTGCACAACTCTTAAACGCTTCCAGGGATAGCGATTCCACCACTTCCCTGGGCAGCCTGGGGTGTGTGGAGGGTTTAAAGGTAAACTAGTTCTTCTGTCCTGTTTTAAAGGAGGTGGATTCATTATTTCTGATGTGATACGCAAGTTTTAACGTTTCTGAGAGGTGCTAAACATCCACAGCTTCCGTGAATTTAAGTTCTGACTTCAGCGGTATCCAGAATTTTTCAGCTCAGTTTGTCCTTCTAGCAGGAAGCAAAGCCAATTAGGCTTTGTCATTACTCATTTTCTCACGGAGTGCCCCAACAAAGCTGTTGTGAACACTGACACTTCAAATCTGGGTAGTTAATATTACTGCCAAGTAATTAAAAGTACAGTCTAAGTGTCTACATTTTGGGGCTGGGGAATTTTAATTTTAAATCATTGGTCAGAGTGACCATGGACCATTATTGTGTTTTATGGCAAGATTGAGAGCATTTTCCATTTAGGCAGAATAGAACAGAAGTTCAACATGTACTATGAATGTGTGAAGTTCACATGCAACTGGAAAGCCTAAGATGCATTAAGCACTGAAATAATCACCTTTGACAAAGTTTATTACTTGGCCATGGTTTAAATGATCTCAAAAGTGAATTCAGAAATTATGCATCCAGGGCAATTAGTTCTTATTTGTGAAAAGTCCTTTGCTTTTGAAAAGAGTATTCATTCACATTCACAACCATGTTAGCAGCTCACTGCTGGGTGACACAGCTTTCTGGATTGTCTGGGCAGGGTCAGTTGGTTGTTGAGGTAAAGGAGAGCACGAGGGTGAACCTCAGTCCTGTTGCTGACTCTTGGCCTGTGTCTGCAGAAGCACTGAGTGACTTAAGTTAATGTAATTGGGCCAAATGTATACATATATGTATTTATGTATTAACTCATTGATGATCTCAGTATCTGTCACTGCAACTTGCTGCTTTTAACCACAGATATTTGCCTTCTTTTCTGATGCTGCTGCGTATAGAAGTTGCCACTGTATTAATTCTGAGGGCATTTCTGTCACTAAACAGAACTACTTGACTCTGTTACATATTATGTTAGTGAGAGGGAACCTCAACTCATCAATAATGGGATTCCTCCTTGGCAATGTCTGTGCCCTTACGTTGGGGTTTCCTTTATTTGTATTCAAAATGCACTAACTTCTTACCTCGGGATTGCAAAAGTGGTATCTTGCTGCCCAACCTGTGGAATTTTTGACTGATGTGTAGAAAAGATACTCAGGTCAATATATTTCCTTAGGAGTTCTCCGTTCATTTTGCCTTTCACCACTTGTGACCACCTCCTTTCAAGGGCAAACAAACTTGGCTGCCTTCCTGCCTCACAGCTGCTTTTATCTCCAAGTTTTCTTTGAAAAGAGAAGAACAGCTTGAACACTGAACTCGGGATGCTGCTGCTCAGCTGGAGAGAGTGGACGTGGGTGTGGGGAGGAGTCAGGTACTCTCTGGGCAGTGCTGGGGCTGTCAGTAGTGGAGGCAGGCCTGCAGCTCTTAGACGGGCAGCTCTAGCTCATCTATCAGGTGCAGCCTGGAGTAAGGGTGAGTGTGGGTGGTAAACAGTACCCCATGGCTTGCCAGTGAGGAACTGGTTGTGTGCTGGTGATAGGGAGGTAGAAGGGAGGAAGGGATCAGTTCTGGTAGTGGGGATGTGAGGAGGGGGCTGTGTCCCTTCTGCCTTGCCATCAGAAGTGACTTTCACGTTCTTGCCATAGCACAGGCTATGACAGGTGCAATCATTCCCTGTCCTATTATGACTAAGTCTCGCTTGTGGAAATTGATGTTGTTCTGTGCTTCACTAGAAAGCTGGTATTTTTTCTTTTTCTTCTGGGGTATAAGTTTTATTTGTGTATCATTGCAGCTGTGTAATTGTACTCACGTGTCCAGTCAGTTTGGCCATTTCTGTTTTCTTTCAATTCCTTGGGCAGTAGCAACTGATTGCGGCAGAATCCTGTTTTTCAAGTACCATGTTTATGCTGAGATGCAGCATAGCTGGATAGCTGCCATCAGTCTCTAGAATGGCATAGGGACCAAGGGGCTGGAGGGACAGGAGAGCAGGGGCCATACTGGTGCTGAGGAACCAAAGGTTTGAAGGGATCTGGTACCATTCAGGTCTGGGGTCATGGAGCAATGGCCATGATAAGAGGTAGGAAGTGAGAGAGACTAAGGACATGGGGAAGGGATCTTTGTACTAGAGCTGAAGCAGGGATCTTGTATCTACTTTTGTTGGTCATATATACACTCTTTAAGCCTGGTTTGTAATACTGATATATCCTTAGAAAAATTATTTGAACTTTATCTTATGCTTGTGCCCTTGGGCATTATTGGGACTTCCTTTGTTTTTAAACTCCATCTGGTATGTGATGTACGTGACTTCGTTAATCGGTTTTGCTTTGAAAAGTTGATCTGGCCAAATGGCATCTCTGAAGACTCACATGGATCTGAGTATCAAATTTGCTGGTTTGCAAAGCAGAATTCCACAGTACACAGGCTTTATGAAGAGATTGGCAGATCACCATTGTAATTTTTATCTCTACATCCTTGCTTGCTTGCAGCCACAGTGAAATAATTAACAGTGTTTGTTTATGAACAGTGTTTATTAGGTTTGAGAGTGAAACACAGTGGAAAACAATGAGGCATGTACACAATTTCTTTACGTCTTGTCTCCAGCTTATCTTTGTCAGTTCAAAACATCAGGCATTTTTCCAAGAGGTGTTTCAGAGAGGGATTCTGAGGCATAGAGTGGCACACAGCATGTAAAATAACAGTCTGTACCAGATCATTTGATAGATATTTTGATTTCAGTTGTAAGACATCATGCAAACTTTGAGGGGAAAAAAAAAAATATTCTACAGAATATGGAAAACACAAGAAAAGCTGCTGTCACAGTGATTTGTGCTAGTTCTCTAGATCTTTAACTCTCTAGTAATACAACCCAACAAACTCAAGAATCTTATTTTTGTTGGTGAATATGCACTGGATGCAGATAGCTGGATTAAAAAAAGAAAAGTTCAGATCTCCTTTGATTAGAACTGCACTTCATATTATTAGGATGTGATGGATGTGTTTGGGTGAGGAGGAAATTCACAGTTCTGTTTAGATTTTTTCTCTGAGAAATTTATAACCGTAGCATTAGTCACACACCCAATCTCCAGTCCCTTTCAGGATGTATAAATAAATGCAGTGTAATATGTGAGCAGTAGAATTTATGACCACTGCTTGATCTCACTGGAGTTTCTTGCTTGAGTTTCTGAATAGAGGGCACAGAAAAGAATTTCTTAAAACATGCACAGCCTTGATTCTTTCCACAGACACAGAGTAGCAGTAGGCTAAATCCTGCAGTCTTTACTCAGTCAAACTCCTTACATAATACGATGATTAAATGAAGAAACTGAGACTTTCACCTCTAGGATGAAATTAGCTCCTATGTAGAAGACCTGTCCAAAATGTTTGATCTTCTTTGAGTTCTGAGAGTCAGACAAAAGTGTTAAGCTCTTGCACTGGTGTGAATGCTTGGGATGCATTTTGGTCTCAAAAGATGCAGAAGTTAGCCCTACCTATCGTGTCTTTTTTACCTTAGCTGATCTCTGTTTTCACTTAAGTCTCTCAGATTTTTTTTCCAGGCTGCTGATTTGGTGCCTCCTGAGTTTCACCTTGCTGTCCCTAATCTTTACCAACAAACACAATATTAATAAACTATGCTTCTTAACTAATTTGTCCCCATTTTCCAGACCGTGTAATAACGTGTGTGCTGATTTCAAGCTCTTCTGATATTCTTATATTGTTGACATTCATCAAAAAGTATTTTGACAACAAGAATTTGTCAAAAATGAAAAAAAGAAATTATAGTGGTAGTAGTTCTGGCAATACTGTTATAGATAATAAACAATTGGATTAATCAGTTGAAGTTCAGCAGAAACTGGGAACTTCAGTGTGCTGTCCCAGAAATGAAAACCAAGGAGGAATTTCCTATTTACTTAAAGCTGCAGAATTTTCCTCCGTGCTGTGTTTGCATGCGTGGATGCATCAACACACAGAGTGTCAGTGAAATGGTCTGTATGCCAAGGCTCCTTGCTGCTGCCTTGCTGCAGAACTTTCACAAAGTATCAGTTTTGCTCTTATTATGTAAACATTCTGAAACCCCACTGTTCCGGCTTTTTGAAGTTGACTCAGAATGTATTTCCTAATTTACTAGTGTTATTCTCGTGAGGTTTTGTACTGACTAACTTTATAGTGATCTTAACATAAGTGTTACTTTCCTGGAAAAATCACAGCAGAAACGAGACGTGCCCTCTAATTTGCTAAATGCATTATGAATTAGCTACCTGAATATGTGGTGGAATGGTTTTGAAGGAAAATACACATTTTTTAAGGGTGAAGACTGATACAGGTCTCTGAAAATGTCTGTGATTTTGGGGCAAATTTTATGTATGTATTTATTTATTTATTAAGCAACCAAAATGTATGCACCACTTTGTTTCAAGGTTTTGGGTTTTAACTTAATGTCACAACCTTCTCCTGTCCCCTGTTTCCTTGTGTGGTCACTAGAAGAATCCACGCTGTTTCTGCATAGCTGCCTGGGTCATACGTTCCAGTCAGCCTCTCCTTGTGACTGAGAGTCTCTTGTTTGTTTGAAGCTGTGTCTGTCTGCAGCCTTGAAAAACAGTCAAGTATCTTTTCCTCTGGCTGGTTCTGTTGACTGTGCTGTACTGTTTTCAAAGCAATGGTTAGTTATTCAAAATATTTTTTTACCCCCTTTCCTTCCCTCCTTCAAACTCTCCCAAGACATATTTTAATCGTATTTTAATTATTCTGAGCAGCCTTTAATTCTAGAATGATTCCAACTATTTCAATCCACACATGTAATGATTTATTTAATACGACTCAAATTATTTTAATGCATCCCAGTATTTTAATTCCTTTTGAAAAACAGAACAAAAAAGCCCTAGCCCCCCACACAGAGGATGCACTAATCAAAACTTGGGTGTGAGGAAATTAAATTCAATCAGTTTCTATAACCCTTGGTGTCCTCAGTTGTTCTGCAGCAGAGCTAAGGTTACCTGTGCAGAAATCATTTATATGAAGGATACTGTAAAATAACCTATAAAAATGTTTCATTGTCTCTAATGCAGGATTGAAAAGAGTCTTTTAAAGTAGAGAAAAAAAAAAAAGTTATTAAAGTAGGGATAGGTCTAAGAGTCTTAATTCGAATAATTAAACTTATTTTGTATTTATTAAAGCATTTCTAGGAAATAGTGACTTTATGGCATGATTGTTACTCAAATCAGCCCTATTGTTAGGAATAAAATAAGTACAAATGTGTTCTTTTTGTTCAGATGTTTTAACATTCAAGGAGAAAATTTCTTGCATAATGAACAGCAGTTTTAACTATTGTCTTATCACCATTGTCTCATTTTCAGTGAGTTTTCCATGTCATGACTTCCAACTTTTGATGGCATATATGATTCCCAGCTTGAGAATTTTGTTAACATTTTGATATGAAGGTAGATTTTAGTTAGAGAAACACTTTTTAACTGGATCTGATTAAGGATATATGGTTTTCATAGCAGTTGAAGCTGGAAAACAATTAGTCTGAAGTTTTCATTAAAACGTATCAGTAGAGAACCCAGATTTCATGGGGCTTTGTTCCTAAATTGAAACAATTTAAATGGTAAATTTCAGGTCCGAGTTTGAATCTGGTTATTGAACCTTAAACAGCTCCAAAATATTTTATTTTTCAGCGCAGGATTTTTATTCTGAGTGCGGAAAAACAGTGAGAACAGAGGATGATTGAAATTGAAGTTGTGACATCCTATAAAAAGGTTCTGTTTCATGTTACTTAACTATTATTTTTATCTTCTGTATACAGCAAGGAGATGCGTCATACCTAACCACAGCTTTTTGCTAGTTGCATTGCAAAAGCAAGGTAGAGGAATCCCTTTTCTATACGATAATGAAGCTAGACAACAAAATTACTTAACCATGTAACTCTGAACAAAAAGAGTCTACCATGCCTGTCAAACTATATTTGTAAGTGAGCTAATTGACTTAAACCCAGCATAATTCTAGAAAGTGAAGATGGCAGCTACAGAAGATATTCAATAGTATAATACAGGAAATTCATTACAGGACATTTTTCATAGTATCAATGTATTAACTTTCAAATAGTTTTAGAAAGCCATTCAGTAAAATCCAGACTTGCTATTAACATTACCCTGTTGAAGATGCATGGAAGCTTTGCTAACCTAGTGGTTAAGGCTCTCAACAAGAAATTTATTTATTTGAAAAATATTTACATTTTCTTAATAGAAATTGAAACTATTAATTCAAAAGTTACTAATCAATAAAAGTGCATTTTATATACCAGGAATAGTGTGTGCTTTCTTAGTTTTAGCCCAAGCTTTTAAAAGTGAAACCAATTTCTCACCTTAACTCTATTCATCATGAAAAAATATAAATTCTGTCTTTTATGAAGCTGTCATAGTTCCTAAGAAATATTAGGCCCTAGGGCCCACTACTTCATATAAAACATTCTTCATGTTCATATAATCTTTTTTTTTTTTTAACTTTCATTTTGCTTCTTTGATGGCTTTTATTCTTCCACCACTCATTCAGTGAAATTCAATATTATGTCTCTATTCTGTTCCGTCTACAGGCAACTTAATAGAAGACACTAAAAAAGCACAGATGTAGTATTTTTATTTTCAAAGGGAATATAAACATGTTTATCACACTGTCTGCATTCTCGATTTTCCTCTTTTGTATTTTTTTGTCTTCTTGCACATTTTCTGAAAGATGTGGGGCATCCAGATGAATTGAAAAAGAACCGAGGCTATGGAAGACTTGATTCTCAAAAAATTTAGATGTCCCTGAAGATGCAGATAAGTACATATTAGGATTCTAAAGAATGCATAAAGGCACTTAATTTTTTGTTATTTAACTGGGATTCATCTAACAATCTTTATATTCTGAAATGTCTGAAGTCATGCTGTTTGAAGTTTTGATAAATTATTGTTTAAATGCTGGTTTTGTTTTGTTTTGGTTTTGGTTTGTATTGTTTTTTTAAAAATCCACTCTTTTCCTGTCTCATTCTCTCAAGACTGTGCTTGTATCCAGTCCTACCATGACTATATTCTTCTTTTCTAAAAGGTCTAAGTGTAGTAAATGGTAATGACACAGAGGAGGAAGGGTAGTGGATTCTCAAGGGTATATGCAGGGAAGCAAGTCTCAGTGTAGGCAGTTTCTCATGTTGCCCTGACTGATGAATTAACTAATGGAGTTCAGAATATCGAAGCTGATCATTGTGATGAATTGGAGCCTGACATGTTTGGTTTTTCGGTTGTTTTGGTTGTTTGTTTGTCTTTGTATCCTTTTTTTTTTTTCATTTTCAAGCAGAACAGTTCATACCAACTGCAGGTGGCATTTGTGCCACCTAACTCAGGTTATCTTAAAGTGCTCATTTTCAGCTAATTGTCTAGACACTCTCTATCATCAATGAAGAAATAGAGACACTTCAAGAGCGTGATTCATTCCATCCTAAAATAGATGTCTAAGCTGGGATGAATTGGAGGTAGCTGTCTTTCTCCACCGAAAAGCAGGACAGCACTGACAACTGATTAGACAAAAAGCAGCTGGAGATAGATGAGATGGTGTCCCTCTGAGCTACTGGTATATCTCTCATCCCTCTCTGTTGTTTCACTGATTTGGGACAGGAGTAACTTTTTTCAGTATTTGCCAAGTAGGGCAAGCATGTTAAATAGGTGCTAGTATCAAATCCACCAGTTTCAGGAGTATGTAAGTTAGAAAATAATGTTTCCAGTTCCACTGAACCTGCGCATAGACCATCTGTGCTGTGTTTTGAGTTGTCAAATGGTAACTTACAGAGAAAAAGCTGATATGTAAGGCACTGTATGTATTTCAGGCTGGGATCAGCCTGGAAATTGGCATCTGCTCACAGTGAACACTTCAGTGAGAAAATGATGGACAAAACAACCGTTGCTATGAAAGTTTGCTTAACAACTTAAACAACACCCATGTTTATTAAGTATTGCTACTGGGCTGAGGTAGGAGAAATTAACACTCTCAAATTTCTGTTAAGGTCTGCCCATCTCTGAACTAGTTCTCTTGGATTTTGGTAGCAATGTAAGCATGCCAGCAGGCAAATTTAGCCCGTTTCTAAGCTTTGAAGTCTGAACTGCTCATTGGATATGTCTCTTCCCTTTGTTACTCCAGTTCAAGGAAAGGAATCCCCAAGGACAGATGTTTCTGCTAGCTTCTTAACTGAGTTTTCTTTCATTCATGTTTAAAAGCGGTTACACTCATTCCGCTTTTGCTTTACCGATACCATCTTAAAGTAAGAACTGTAAAATTCTTGAAATCCCATGCTCAATACATAGAGAAATCCGTGCCACAAGAACCCTTCTACTTGCTGAATGCATGTTAAGGTGGAAGGAGACCTGTCTGTTAACTGGTAAGTAATCATATGCACAATGCAGCCATCTTAGTTCTTCTTTCAGTTGTGCCAAACAAGACACTGCAGATGTTTCAAAACCAGAAGACTCTTCTGTTTTACTTTCATTAGGACATAACTTAGCATTCTGGTTTCTGTTGGTCTTAGTTAAGACGATTTTTTCTCCTACCAAACTGTGACTATAAAGACATAAACATAGTGGTTATCATTTTTATCTGTTTAATAATAGCAATAATAAAAAAACCCCTGTTGCAATTACTTTTCCATTTATTATTGTGATATATATTTATTTGATCTATTTTTTTTTACAAAGGAATTTGACAAGCAGATTTCTGGAGTTCTCAATGGTGCTGAAAATAGCCTATGCATGCCATTGTACATGCATAGTGACACGATGAACATAAATCATGTACACACACACACACAGAGAAAACAAGGCACTGTTAGGACTGTACAAGTAATAAATGACCAAGAGGTTATTGATACATTAAAAACTGAGCTCCTGATGAAAACCGTATCGATAGTCATCATAACACTCTAAAGCTTTGCACTGTTTTGGGGCTCTCTACTTAAAAGCCCAACTGTGTCCCTCTTTCCATATGTATTGGACCCCACATTTGTAGGTGAATAAATTGCTCCGATGTTGTTGCTGGAACGAACTAAGAAGTCAGCCAAGCGTTGTGTCACACATGTAGCGGTGTTGCATTTCCGTTTCTCCAGGTGGTGACTACTAAGGCAAAACAAAAAGAGCCAAGAATAAGTCAAATGTTGAGCAGTCAAGCGTGCCACTTCTAACAGACATTTGAGCTGTGCTAACGTGGGAGTTCTTTTAATATGTGCACAAATAGAGGAACATTACAATCCCAACTCCTACTTTGTGCCTGAAAAAAAATCTTGCGCTGTGTGCTATTATCAGTTTTAATGAGGGGGGTTATTTATATGCAAAGACCTTAGCAGTCATACGTCATTTTTATTGATATACTGCATAGCAGTTTGTGACATCTAGAAAACCTGTAATGGTAGCGTAGTTAAGACAGTAAGTGAAAACAATGACTAAATGTTTACCTTTAAGCTGAACTTCTAAATCTATTTAGAGCTCTTGCTGATATCATGAGGATCACTAACATGATGACAATCACTAACATGATGACAATCACTAACATCTATTTAGTTCTGTTCCCACGGAATCATATCCTGCTCTCACTGAAGTGAACAGTACTTTTCCAGTCCGCATCACATGGATTGAGCCCAGAGACTCTTTCTCCCAACTGCACCACATTTCATGCTAGGTGGCAGGTGTTGCCGACTTCTGCTGACTTTGGTACCTCTTAAGAGGTCTAAACAGAGATTTCTTCTCTACTGAAAAACAGCCACATCTTTGTTGAAGCACCAGCAACTTTTAAAGTGCTGTTGTGGTAGGAGATAATAATTTGCTGGATGAGACTTGAAAGGGTGTCCATGGAAGAATTAATATCTAAAAAGAATATTTTGTGGTCTGAATCAACAGACCATTTACAGAACTGCATGCAGAACTTATCTAGCATGGTATTCATTTTATTTTTTAATCACAATACAGTGGTCAGCCTGAGAGAGCTTGGGTTTTCAGACTTGTTTCTTAGACCAGTATGTTGTTCCTTCAGACAGAAATATTTGCTTGCTGAGATTACTTATTAAGTTGTTGATAATTTTCTTGGGTTTCTTCATGCTAATATATCATGAGGTAGACAAAAATTTACAGTTTGTAAAGAGGGACTATTTCCCAGTTTAAAATCCTGAGCAATTACCATTGAGTACGTTTTCCTGTTGATTGACTAAATCTGTTATCTAAAATGTCATCTATTCCTTTAGAATTGTTTGTAATCATTTAAGAGTCCAAATGGAACAGTGATTTTGAGAGAAATGCCTGTATCATACTCATTCTTCATCACCAAATAGACAGCCATTTCTAAGCAATTAATGTTTTAAATTTGTAATTGTATTTAAAGGAAATGGTTGGCTAGGTCTGGTTATAGCTTCCCTTAGGTTTCCATGAGTATTTCTACTGATCTGAAAAAGAGTTTAATTAAGCCCTTAACATATGAGGTTCAAACAGCATCTATTTCTCGTAGAAATCCAGATTTCTTTGTGGAGGCAGAATTGCCTTTTTTTGTTAAAGGTACAAAATAAGGCCCTGACACTCCAAGTTTAAAACCTCAGTCCTTACAGAATAGCTACTATATTTCTAGCTGATGTCTAGCTTGACTGAACCCATTATACCTGCTAGCTCATTCCTCTGTAGCCTTTCATTGAATATGTGCTTCAATTAGAGGTTCACCCAGTAAGATACTGTATACCAAGGCCCCAGAAAAGCAGATAAGGAATATCACACTCATAAAGATGATACTTTGTGTTTGAACAATACAATTATTATTTTCTGTTAATTTAAAAAAGTAATAACTGTAAAAATGTGAGAACCCAGTCTCCATTACCAACATATTTTGGAAGATAACCAAGTTGTCATATAATAATGACTTTTTTAAAAGCAAATTCGGAGAGAAATGAACAGGTAACTAACTATACAGACACCCGTATCTATCCATAACAGAACTGTCATTGAACGACATTCACTCAAAAGCCTGATGAGCAATTAGAATAGTTCAGTGCTGTTTATCTTGTAGTACAAATTGCAAATGGTATTTGACTAACTGAAAAAGTTACCTGAAATTGGATTTATGGATTTATAAACATGAACGCTTTTCAGGCTGCTTAAATTCTATCAAAACCAATTGCTTCTTTTCCTTCTTCTTATAATTAAACTGATATTTAATTCTGTACTTAAATATTACTTACTTAGAGGAAATAATTTTGTTACAAAATAACTCCATTCTAGCAAACCACTAGTGTTACTAAGAAGGGTATATTTTTTTTTTCCCCTTCAGGCTTGGATATGTGACACACTTGAATAAGAAAGCCCTTTCAAAATACACCTTCATTCTCAAAGTAATATAGTATTTGTAGCCTTTTTCATTTCTGAAAGCATTATAATTGTAAAGTGGTTTAATAAGCTGTAACTTTTGTCTCTGCATTTTACTTTCTATCCTGAATGCTTTGATCTTTATGCTTACAGAATGGCTCTATTTACAAGAAGAAGGGCATTTTAAGCTCTTTTGGGGAATAAACAACAGACACAAAGAGTCTCAAGTAATAGAATATCACTGGCACAAAGTTTGCTTCATAGTTTAATCCTAACAGACTCGACTAGAAGAAACAAAGAAAATCAATACCTTTTTGTCTTTCCTGCTGGTTGTTCTGGTATTTCCTCACTAAGTCCTAAGAGGGTATTCTGTGACATTACTGGCAATATCCATCCTTGTCTCTTGGAAGGACCATCAGAGAGATCATCAGCCACAGATAGTAATCTTTAAACAACAATAAAATACCCTGTGAAATTGAATAGCTCTATTTTCCTGATTTGAGACATGAAAACAAAAGCAACTCATGCAATAATCTGAACACTATTTCCCCTAAAAAGAAATAAATACTGTTATTCATTACTCACTTCTCAATAGGTGTGGCTTCCAAACAGCTCAGAGTGACAGAAAGTGCAATGAAGAAAACTGACAGCTTTAGGTTGCACATCTTTGCTTCCAAACTTTCTGAAAAGAATAATGATTCAAAACTGAAAGCAAACCCAAATATTCTTCAGAGTATCCTATTACTGATGGCCATTCTGTCCTAAATGACAGCAGCTAGTCTTTTTTGCAGGCTAAAGTAGAAAAAAAATGATGCCCTAAGTTTAATGACACAATGCAATTTCAGACAGATAGCTCTCAACAGTACATGTTCATTTTCCATCTAGTAGTTTCAATCCTTTCCTTTATCTCCAGTTTGCATTTCCCAACATGTCTCAGTCACAAATTCTGGTCCCAGTTGCAATTTACCTTGAAGTTATCTCAGCCTTTTCCTGAAAAATGCTGTTGATTAATAATGAGAAGTATTGTGCTTTTCTGAAAGCACATCTGCTGCCCTGCACCTTAAGTAAGAAAAAAGGAAATTGTTTACCTTTTAGTGGTCAAGGAGGTAACTGAAGAAGCACGGCTCTGTTAGCAAGAAGTGTGCACGCAACAATTCCACGCTTGCATCTAGGTCTGGAGTATCCTTTTTGCCTGTTCCTTGCTGACAAGTAATACGGCTCTTATATACCCTTCACACCTTTCTCAGCTCTGACATCAGGCAGCACAAAGAGACTGTCGTTAATTCCCATCCCTATAGATAGACAGTACCCCGGAGAGGAGCAGAGGCAGATAGGTCATTATTACACTAGAACATCAGTAAATATTAACCTGGTATATGCAGGATGCCTTCATGAAGATACCGTAATAACATACTGCACATCAGAACTCTAGCCTCAGTTTTACAGTTCTGGTAAGATGCTGAGGTAATGTGGGTGTTTGCAAGGGCTAAATAAGGTAACAAAAGTTATAAAGAAAGCCAGAGTAAATGAAACACCAGATCACCAGTAATTGAAATATCAGAAAACTGCTACCTTAGAAAAGATAGAATAGTTAAAGTTGTGCAGATTTATTGTAGAATTATGTAACGATCAAATCAGAAATAATGTTTAAAGGTATAAAAGCTGTATGAGGAATAAGACAAGAGTGAACAATTTAACAATTGACAGGGTGATCATTCAGGGTAATAAAGTAGAAATCGTGTCCATTTTTCAGTAAAGAATGAATATGAATGAAAATTCTATTGTTAATGAATGTAAAATCATATGTTTTACTAACACTGGTAGATTACTTATGTCATGCATGAAAATTGTGTCAATTAATATTTTTAGGAAGGCAAAGACTGGGATTAAAATGCTAGGAGATGCCAGAATAAAGGCTGCCTGTGCAAATTTGTTTCTCTAGTGTGCACAGAGTATGGGCTCAGGGAAAAATATAGAGCTTTGAAATGACTAAATCCAGTGTTTAAAGAATTAACCTGATTGGAGATTTCCAAGGACACAGATTAGAACAAATTTTTTCCCAATTTCAGTGAGAATTAGGCAAATCACATTATTATTATTATTATTATTATTATTATTATTATTATTATTATTATTATTATTATTATTTCCCTGTGTCATTCCAAATGCCTTTGGAAACCAGGTCTTTCAGTTATTTAGGGATGTTAAGATGTTGACACAGAAGCTCAGGCAAAGTTTTCTATGATGAGAAGTTATCATATTCATCTTCCACCTCCCCAGAGAACATGAATTAATTCATAACTGCTTCAGTGTACACTGCCTTAACTGGAAGGTCCCTTTTTTGTTGGTTTTGTCTGTAACTCCAGATTTTCACTGAAATGGCCAAAGTTCCAGCGTTGGTTCTCTTCAGGCATCTGTGCCACTTGAGTCAAATACAGAAGGAATATTTAGCTGGGACAGTAGCCTCTTAACCTGATACAGCAGCTGGTCTGCAAGCAACATTCTAGCAAGTCACAAAATGTTTGTGGTTTTGTTTTGTTTTGTTTTTTTAAGGAAGGATGCTACTTCTGGATATTTTGCTCTCTGTTTTCAGGGACACAATCATAGATGGTTTATTTTTCCCCCAGGTTCCTGTCATCCTCCCCTGGATGGACAGCCCCCATGTAAGAGAAGTAAGTAGTGTTGTTTTATCTTCATCGTGACAATTTGTTGCGTGCAATATCTGAAACAAGTTTATCTCTCCAAAGGGTCTTCTGATGTTATTTTCACTGCAGCATTTGACTACAATGAAATTCCATTCTGGTGTTATTTGCACTGTAGCAATTTCACTCCTTTGAAATAAAGGCACGATTAGACCCATTTTACAGAGGTAGAACTGTGCTAAAAAAGGAATTGTGCAAGTAATCTGGCTAGTGATTGACAGCAGCCAATATTCACTGCTTGAATATTGAACTTGAAAATGCCTTGGTGCACTTCTGGGGTGGGAAGAGATCTGGGTCCCACTGACACTCAGCAATGGTGTGTATGCTCAGATCTTGTGAAAAGGCAAGCTCATGTTATTTCAACTCCTGAAAAGCAATGGATGGATCAGAAGCAGTTTGCACCTAAGATTTCAAAAGATTGGACTGAATATCCAGAACCTGTTAGGTTTTAAGGCATCTAAGTGAATGGTTGTCGTGTCGAGCTTGATTCGAGCTGTGGGTTGACATAAGAAAAGCGAAACAGGGTTTTCAAGGAAATATGGTCCCAAATCCTAATTCCAGCTGTCCTCAAGTGGCCTTGGGGAGCCTCTAATGCTTTGAGGGAAGAAGAGAAAGGCTTATTCTTGAGTGCATTGTAGAAATGACACTGGGCTCATGTTGCAGGGCCATTGCCTGCCTCCTGGGCCACAGAGCATTTTGGCAGATCCAGCAAGAAGTCTATCCAGCTATGAGATGTAATGTCAAAAAAATTAAGGTATTACGGTCTCTGTCACAAGTTCTCAAGCAGGAGTTGTGTTTTCCCACACAAACAAGAGTGGAATATGAAATTGTGGAATCTCTTTCACAGCTCAAATTTCAAGAACCTGGCACTAAGGACTGTGCAGTTAGTACCACTTAATGAAGTGGTTAGAAAACTATTTTTATCACTGAAAAAGTTCCTTAACCTTAATTTTAGAAAATAACCTTTATGGCTGTGCATAACAAATGTTATCAGCCTAAAAAAAAAAAAAAAAAGAAATATTCTTAGTAAAGAAACCCACGACCAATTCTGCCCTGAGTAATTAAATTTCCATGTTTATACTGGTTTTCAAGACTGTATGAGAAGATTTGCCTAAAGTATTGTGCCTATATGAGGGTTAGGGAACACCAGAGCTGAGGTTTACAAAGAATCCAGAAGATACAGTATGTTGATGCCCTGGTTCCTTCTGGAACCTACCTATATAAATGTCTTGAGTTGCAAGATGATGAACATGCTCTGCACAGTAATATACTGGCAGCAGAGAAACAAGGAACCAGCCTTGTCTCGAGTCTGCTGCTTTTATGTACTGGGGAGTGGAATTTATCTGACTAAATGTGAGATGAATAGAGAGACCATTCTTGTGCCTGTGTCTGATGCAGAAGTCTGAAACAGCTCAGATGATTTGTGCCTGTTTCTCCTTTTGTGACTATAAAAACAGCCTTGGGTGACTTGCTCAGATAGAGATGTTTACACTGTAGGTGTCTAAATGTATGTGAAATGAATTCCATCAGGGGTGCTTTAACTCTCTTATGTGCTCAGTTCCCTAACGTTTAAAGCTTGTCTCCCTCTCTCATATTTACCTTTTCTTAGGACATTCTTGACACCTGCTGGGCAGCTGTTTCCCTCTTCTAACGGCCGCTCTTTGATTTCTGAGTTCCACATTTGCTTAATAACATTAATAACGCACATTAAGCCTTTTGGTAATGGATATCTCTTTCCATTTGTGAGAGTGACAAAAAGCCACATTTACCTGTTGCGTGCACTTTACCAGATGCTGTCCTGCTGCGTAAGGTCAATGTCTCCAGTAAATTACACTGTTCCTCAGTTACCAGGAACTGTAAGTGTGCAAACAGCTCATGGTTCAGTTTCCCTGTTGTATCATAACAGAAAAGAAAAAGCTTTAGGCATTAACCTGAAACGAGCATAGTTCATTTTTTTGAATACACCAGTAATCATAAGAGCAGCATTAATATGCATCAGTGTAAGTATTACCAGTAATGAAACAGAATGGTGCATGTGTCACTGCTTGTAGCTGTTATATGTTGAGCAGAATGTTTCATGTGATCTGATAAAATTGTTTTGTTTTTATAACAATTCTTTTAACCTTTTATTCCTGTCAAATAACTCTGAATCAACCTTTGAACCGAAAGTATAAAAAAAAATATTCCCTTGATAGACTCAGCACATCTGAAAAAGTCTAAGTGCCTTGTGGTCAAATGGCCAAATCTGAAATTAGGGGAGTAAATCAAGTGCCTAAACATAGTTTTTTGCTATCTTTTTAGATATCCTGGGATATCCAGGGCTGACATGCACGATTCTGCTTAGTAGGCCACTGTTGTAGCAAATGCAGATTATGTGGAACGTCAGAGGGAGTCTAAAATTACACTAGACACCTATGATTAGGAACCTGGATTGCTCCCTAAATTTTTACCTTTGAATGCCAAAGTCTGAAAATTTTGTCTATAATAGTGTCTTCTCAATATTTCTTGCTTGTTACTATGTTGATGAATACTACAGTGTTTGTATTTTCTGATGTGTGGAGTTGTAATTTGCTACTGTTAGCACTTAAGCTGTGCGTATCTGCTTCGTTCAAGTATTATTTTATCAAATATGCTTTTACTGGCACTGCTTTCTTTGTTACTCCTATTTGGTGTGGGACGTTTCAGCACTGATGAAAACTCAAAGAGCTCTTCTTGTTGATCCCAAAACTGATGTTAAACCCGTGGAAGAAATGGGGGAAAAGCAGCAGAAGATGTAATAGGAGAAAAGTTAATCCCGGTAGAAAACCCAGGTGATTCAGAAATGAAGGGTGGCCATCCATGGAATTGACTAGCCAATGGGAAAAAGTAATTTGAATAGTTAGCAATATCTTAAATCTGACTTTTATGATGTATTATGCTACTCAGCTCACACTGTTGACAGAACAATGACGTATCCTCACAGGGCTATTGCTAATGGTTGCTCTGAGAATGAACAGAGTTTGTGCCGAATCAGTTCCTACAGCTGGGAATGTCCAAACAAGGGGATTAAACCCCATGTTTAGATCAGGAAAGTCAGAACTGGCAGCACTGTGATCTTATAAAGAGCACAGACAACTGTAGAAGATAAAGTGAGACCAGGAATCACCCTCTGTGCTCCCCAGACTTATTTCAATGGATGTGAATCACTAGTAAGCACAGAGCAAGTGGAACCATTCACCAGTAAGAGAAACTGCTAGTTTTCAGAATAAATCTACAGAGAATCATGTCATCCCTTCCTACCTGATCCAGTGCATAAGTTTTAACTAAGTTTTCTTTTAAACTATCTCACTTTCAATGATCAGACTTTTTTTTTCCCTTTCTTTCCTTCCCCCCCCCCCCCCCTTCAAACTGCAGCAGGAGAATGACAATCTAGCTTTGTCTTGAAACCCTCTGAGTCTTTTAGATGATGCTGTCTTGACAGCTCTGCTATTAATAGTGGCATTTTCTCTGCTGTTTAAAAAGGAGAGTTGTGCTGAACTGAAAATCAGTCATGTTAGGAATAATTTTTCACTAAGGGCAAATGTGGTGTACTAGCTTACGTAGGTGGATTTACGTTGACGATACCATGAAACATTAATTAACTTATTTATGGTATGTCAGCACATGTGGCTGCAAGATAAGATAGCCCTTCTTCAATGAGAAGTGCAGTAGGGCTGCATTTACTGTAGACATGGATTATGGTATGTGTGAGTGCAAGACCTGACCTTTTCATTGCAACTGGAGATGAGGAAGATTTTGATAAGCACAGGGAACGTGAATCAGTACATGAAATTGTTTCTCTACTGTAATAAGTCATTGAAAATTCATTAGGACTTCAGCACATGTATCTGGAATAAATTAGTGGGTTTTCACTCTGTTTTGGTAGTGTCTTTTGCACCAAACAGCAATTCTCGTGGGCTGTTTCATTTTAGAGAACTATCATATTGACACACTTCATACTTACTGGTATCGTATTAAAAAGAGAGGAATGTTGCAATGTCATATATAATTTCACATCAACGTATTTTATACAATTTCATGTCAATGCAGGGTTAACACATTCTTAAATTGTCTTGTAAGCAGTTGTTATAAACTGTCATCATCTTCTGCGCGGTGTTATGAATTGTTACAGCCCACTGCTCTAGGTCATATATCAACCTCTTGCCTTTTATAATACTCATAGTAGTGTATAGCAGCTGAGTAAACTGTTAAAAGAACCATAAAAATTGTTACAAGAGGCGAGGTATTTTTTCATTAAAAGGTCTTAAATGTACACTGTTATTTGAAGTCAATTCTTTAATTTCCACTGTCAAATGAGCATGAATATTTCATGCAATTTAAACCTTTCTGTGCAAGAATACCTGTTTTGGGAGATCCTGTGAAAATTTCCCATGTTTTAAAAATGAGGTGTTTGTAACTAGAAAGCCACGCTCACAGGTAGGTGCATAGCTGCGTGCCTGAGTCACAAAAGTTTACTCATGATCCTGTAGCTTCCACTTCAATGTTTCACACCTTTTAGGACTGAACTCTCTTAGAAAACATCCCTCTGTAAAGCACAGAAAGGCCAGGAGTATCCCCTTCAAGCATTTACTCTATCTGGTCTGATGATAGCTCTGCACAGAAAGCAGATTATCACACACCAAAAAACTTGAGGACTTGATGGGTAGCGAAAGTGAAATGCTCTCAGGTTACATAAACCACTGATTGATGAATCATAGTTAATGTCATTTTTTTTAGAGGAAAAGACTCCAGAGAGATTTTCAAGCCTTTGAACTGCCAGTCAACCTACAGTACATTTGTTCCTTTAACTTTTCTTTAAGTATATATGATACAGTATACCTGTTTAGTGGAAAGCCGATGACCTGAGCACACAACAAATCTCTTTGTACTTTAAAAAGGAGGTACTGCCCCAAAAGATAAAATTTGGTTTACAATCTTTTGATTTTTTTTTACATAGGTTATTTATTCTGAGAAGTTGTTTTGACAATTCAAACATTTATGTTCTCTAACATTTAAAAATAGAAGTTTGTGTAACAGAATGTCTTCCAGCCTTGTGGCGAATTTTATGAAGAATAAAGGATTTTATGTCTCATAAAGTTTGCCACGAGGCTGGAGGAAATGCACCTGTTTTGCTAAAACAGAAGCAAGACTCACAAATCCATACAAGTGAAAATCGATGTGCTAAACTGCTTTCTTAGGAGAAACACTGTTACAACAGCCTCACTAGTTTAAATAAGTAAATAGTTACTAAAACAATCAATATTTTGCACATGGACAATATTATCTCCAGTGTAGTGATCTGAGTGCTTGCTATAAATGACTGTTTATTGCTCTTGTATTACAGGGGAAAAAATGAGATGATAATGAGTTAAGGGGGATGCACAGAGTCGATGGCAGAGCCGAGGGTGGAAGACAGATCTGAAACTTTAGTCTGTATCTGGCATGAGCTCTGTTGAGGTGAGAGGAAAGCAAATCTTACTGGATAGTCAAACTAAATCAGAATTCAGGCTGAAAATAGGCAGAAGGACTTGTGTCTTCTGTGTTTCTGCATACACAAGGATAAATACTACCCCACTTTCTTTGTTATATACTGATGGGTGTTTCCCTACATTACTTGAGCAGATTGAGCTCTTATCTGTTACTCTTTTTCATTGACCAGTGCAATATGACCTTGTGGCTCTCCATGATTTAACTCAGTCTAGTATAACCACAGACAGAATAAATATAGTTTTGAATAAAAGAGGATCAGTTAAATTATTATATCTTTCTTTATTTAGCATCCTTCCTCTCTGAGACACTATGTTTCCAAAATATCTTAAGAAGGGGTTTTTCCTTTGTGCAGATGTTGTGACTTCTATGAGCAGTGGAAAGGAGAGAAAAAGTTGTGAATAAGCCTATCTTGTGAGGTTTCCAGACTCATTTTTTCTGGTCTGTTCAAAGGTTTAACTTAGCAGTGATGTTTTTGGAGTGTGTGCCCAGACCAGGGCACAACCTTGAGAAGAAATTCTGTGTTGTCCTTATTAGAAATTCTCTCCATTACTTTCTATTTGACTGGGACCTGCATGGCTATTCAACTCTTATAGTTCTGCAATGCTAGTGTCCCAATCAGTACTAGAGAGGGGTGAAATTTAAAGATCAGTTTTTGTCTCGTGATAAACCTGCAGTAGAGAAGTAGATCTCAGGAGATACAACTGAGAAAAACAATTGTTTTCAACATTGCTCAGATTGTGGTCCAGCTCTGAACTGATGGGAGAAATGAGAACCTAATCTGTGTCATGACATCCTTATCCAAGTTGCCATGCTATGTCCTATGGGATACGGAACGCGTGAGTACTCAGTTCTGTCGAGGCATGGCTCACATTTTAAAGCTTTTCCCAAATTAGTTACATTCCTGGTTGTTTACAACTGCAGTGCTGGGAAAGAGCTGCTTAGTCCTCAGCGTTTCCAAAACCATCTATTGTAGTGAGGCCCAAACTGACTTCTATATTTTTGGTGGGTAACTCATCATCATACATAACATTCAGACTGGGACCAACAATTGTACATCAAGTCTGCATTTTTTTCACTGAGAACTTCTACTGATTTCCATAGGAACACCATTTATCCATCTGAATTTCCCATGAGCTTGCATAAACAATTGTAAGGGGGTTCTGACCTTAGGCTGGAAGCTTCTGACTGACAGGCTTTTCTGTTCCTTGGCCAAGATCTAGAATGACATAAGGAGAGATAACTAGGACACGTGCCATCTGACCTGATTTTTAGCTGTCTAAAAGTTAGTTATCTAAACTAAGCTAGCTCTCTAGACTTTCAGATCAAAGGGAAGAAAGAAGCACCTCTAGAGACCATTTCCTCCCACTTATTTTAGACAGCTGTCTAAGGTGGGATAAATTACTCTCTGGAAATATTTGACTCTGTCTAATGCTTATTGTGAGACTCTAGATGAGGATCCTCAACAAAACTACTTGCTAAGAATAGGGCACTTCTGATTTTACACAAGCATTTGATTCTTTCAAGGTATTTTCCCTATATTGAAGCATTAGGATGATTAGAGTGCCCCTCAGACAAAATCTGTCCAGACAGAAAAAAATACTTGTAGTTTCAGTTTCTCAAGTGGTGGGCTGATAATGCAGGAAGCAGTGAACTTGGTGCAGATTTGGTCTTTAGGAGAACTCCCATGAAGAAGATGGGAATTCAATATGCTAAGACATCATAGACTCTATAATGCTGTGTTATCCATGAATTAATCAGAATAGAGAAGAAGACTGAATTCCGGATGCACTGAAATTTGCATGAATTTACTGAACGTTAAAATGCCAGGGTCATCAGCCCCCAGTGGTCTGTAAGGCATACAAAAGGTCTGTAAGTTCTACAAAATCTTTTTCAGTACAGTGGTAGAGTTGTAAATTTGTGAGACAAAAATGTACTGTGTAACAGAAATGCCAAGTTTCTTACCTGTGTGTTATTTCCCCCTCCCCAGCAGCATAACCACACAGGGTGTGTGGTAGTCCAGGGAGGTTTCTCAGGAAGGCTGGCTGCTTCCTCAGAAAGGTGAGAAACACTGCCCTGGAGGCTGTGCTCAAAGTCAGGCTTTCATTAATCCCAATTCCACCCTCACCACACTTTTTAGACCTTACATTTATGTGCATTAGTAGTTATTTCTGTGAGGGAGGCAAACACAAGTGTCAACAAGAGACTGAAGGTCACAGATGGAACCTGCTTCAGCACCAGTACTTGAAGGCGTATATACTGATTCCCAGATGTGATGTCTATCTGGTTTGTTCAAAGTCACATAAGCTCTGGGGGTCACATTAGCTAGAACTATTTACGCTTGGTCAAACTCCTGTCTGGTTTTGTGACCTCGAGTAATCAGTAACTAGCAGCCCCCAGCCTGCAGGACAATCACAGCAGCTATATGACTAGAGGTGGCTTTTTTATCTTTCATGCCTGCATAGTGAAACATCATCAATTAAACAAAAGTCCCAAAGGAAAGGGTGCTCCTAGTGAATGTTGCAGGGCCTTTGCCCCCTTCTAGAATTAAACAAACCCCAGTTATGCAGTAGGTAGTTAAACTTGGATACGTTGAAAATAGATCCAGAAGAGCTGTCACAGAGAAGAAACACTGAAGACCAGCAGCAGATGATGCTGAGAAAAGTGATATTATGCCTCTGTGCTGCAGGGACTGAGGTAATTTTCTCCACTTTTGGTTCAGACCTTCACCCTGAGGTATCCAGCATTGCTGTAACTCTTGACCATTTTTGGTGGGGAAGAAGAAGAGATGGGCTTAATTTCTTTTTTCTAACAAATAACTCAGCCCATGTCCTTCATGTCTGAGTAAAAGACACAGCTGAAACCATTTGGCAAAACCACAAATTCTGCAGTAAGTATACTTGGGTTAATTTTCAACAATTTAGAATTGAGGTCAAAGTTTAAGAGTACAATATCAGTCATTTCTCCTGAAAACCTTTTCAAAACTGTAAGTACCTAATTGTTTTGCCATGAGAATATTTTCCTTTGTCTCGGTCTAACATTAGTGTAATTGCATTAGAGTAACAGTTTGAACTGTGCCTAGTAAAACAAGATTTCAAAATGCTTTTTGCAACTGGAAAAATAAAGTAGTTCAAAATTCTGACACTATAATTGCCCTCTGCTTGGTTACCTCATGTGATTTTTAATCCTGTTTGTAAACAGAATAAGACTTAGCAATTTATCCATATGACTAAGCTGAGCCAAATGGAAGATGCATTTTGCATTAAAAATAGGATGTTCCCTTGGGACTCAGGCTAGGCAACTTACAGAATATTGTTTCCTACACATTTAAATCCAGGTATTTGTGTGGTTTTGTTCTCTTTTTTTTATTGGTTACACAGAATCACAGAATGGTAGGGGTTTGAAGGGGCCTCTCAAGATCATCCAGTGCAACCTCTCTGCTAAAGTAGGTTTGTGTTTGTTAGGTTGCACAGGAACATGTCCAGGTGGGTTTTGAAAGTCTCCAGAGAAGGAGACTCGACCATCTCTCTGGGCAGCCTGTTCCAGCGCTTCCTCACCCTCAAAAGAAAGAGGTTAGCTAAAGAGAGATGTGGCTTAAAACTATAAAATATATTTATGGGTTTGTGTAAGACAAAGGGGTTGCAACTCATGTCTCTCAAGGCCAGCCTGCCTGCTGTTGTCAGCTACACTCAGTAAGCCTGCTTTGATCCACACAGGATGTATCTGCTTTGGTTTTAAGCCGACCTCATTCAGCCCAAGTTACATCAGCTGTACTCCATGGATCTGCTGTGTAGCTGCAGCCTATGCTAAAACTGTTCACACCGTGCACTTCAGTGCTTTGTGCACTAAGTGGTTTTCTTCTAGGAACAAGTCTCCTGATCACTGCTCTATCTGGTTGCCTGTGGAAATTTAGTCCTGTAGTGGAGATGTCTGGAAAAGGCAGTTGTGGTGTTACCACTAACTTATTAGTCTGCCATAAATCTGTTCCTAACTCACTATGGACATGGAAGGATTAAGACCATTTAAGGAGGGATTTTATTGACTTCTCCCCTGAAATTTCAGTGAACATTGCAGGGTTATGAGGAGGATTCAATTGTAGGTGTTTACATGACATCTGGAATCAGAAACCAAGGGCAAATTTTTGCATTTTATCTACCATCATTTGTATTTTGAAGGAAGGTAATAATGAGTAAAGGTAAACATTCCCATTTTGTCAACTGTAATTGTATGAGGGGCTACGTGATGTTTCTGATGCCCCAAGAGAAACTTGGACAGAAGTTGCTGGCTGGTTTCTTTTAGCACCAGAAGAGAAAACCTGTATTAGCCAGATGTTCTTTGCGTATGTCAGTGAAATGCAGGGACTTGTGTAATAAGGGACAGAATACCAATGCCAACTCCTAGGAACAAAAAAAAAGACATATATAGGACTGCTATCTTTGTTCTGTGGCTCACCTTTTAGCATTGCTGGTGGGCTACAGCCTGAATAAAGCAGATTAAGATAAGGCATGAATGATTCCCTGGGATATGATCTTTCATGCCAGATTGCAAAGAAAGTGCAAAGCTGTATAAGCAGAGTTTGGTACTGTGACTGAACAGTTTGTGTAAGCATCTTTAAGCAAAGCAGAAATGCAAACTACTTGTATATCGTAGTTAATTATCTGAGTTGCTGACCACCTACATTTAATTGTGAAGTAAGTATTTCCAGGACTGCTATAACAACGCGTGGCGCTTTTAGAAGCTGAAAACGAGGAGGTAGCTGCAGGAGTTAATGCCCATGAATTTGCTAGGAATCAAGTTAGTTAAGAAACACATTTGAGAGGATTAACATTGTTGGAGAAAGTAGTGTTTGAAAAGATTGGCTGAGAGGGTTGAAGAATGTGAAGGGCAACTCAATCCTTTCGGTGGGCTTGTCAGGGACAGCTTGCTTCGCAGAGGTGGCTCCATGCATTGGAAAACAGAGAAGAGCAGGTGCAGGAAGATCACACCTGGAAAGTGTATCTGAGACAAAACCCAGGAAATTAGCCTATATCCATCGTGACTATAAGGTAGGGCTCTGACTTGCCCTGTTTTTCTTCAGCTTACCCCATCAGGCAGAGAGAACTGTATTGAATAACACCACTTTGTGGCAGTCCTAAGAGAGAAATCTTATTTATACCCAAGTTCTCCCTCTTTAACTCATTGTGCTCACTCTCAGATGTGTAGGGGCACAGTATATTCGTATATAAGTATATTCCAAGTCCCTGGAATCTATTGTTCCTTCTTTGTACACATTTTTGGGAAATGAGTAAGATGTGTAAAAAAGCAGGTGGCTTAGCACTACCAGAAGCTCTCACCATCAAGTTGAGATGGTGATGACTAAAAGTAGGCAGACAAATAAAAAGAGATGCTTTTGCAGCTCTTGGGGAGGGGGAAACAGAATGTAGTCTGGTTTGTTTTCATTTAGAACTTGAGTTTTTCTGGTGGTTTTGGATTTATTTTTTCTCCTAATTTTAATGCCAAGAGATTAGTCTACAATACAGCTTCTATGAAAATTAACAACTTTACATTGATGCCAGCAGAAGACAGGAGGGCTCAACAGAACATGCAGAGCAGAACTAGATGTCCTTTTTATGGCTAGCAAGGCCAGGCATAGTAAATAAAGACCATGGATACAGGTATATGTCAGCCAAACATAAAGATCTTCATAGTCCTATCTCCCACAGCGGTCAGTACCAAATGCTTGTGAAGAGAACTGAAAAGCTGTATTACAGTCAAACTGTCTTGCCCTCAAAATGTTTTTTTTCTCTGTTCTTTGCTTACTGGTTGTATGCTGGTGACAGCATTCAGTACCTGAGGAGAAATGGCTAGCTTTCACATTGTTTACATGAACATGCCAAATTTTCTTTAGTAGAATGAAGTGTATAGGCTTGTAGCTTTTGATGGAACCCAGTTCTCTTGGAATCCAGTTTGCAGTTATTTAAGGAAGGTGCTCAAACATCAAATATCTTTAAAGGAATCTGATTTTTTGCAAACATGGGACAAAACCATTTCTTTTTTTCTTTCATCTTTTTCAACATTACAGGGATCATTGGACAGACTCGGAAGTAGACACCAGGATCCATTAAGAAAGGTGACATGAAGGAAGCTGAGAAGCCACATGCAGAGGACAAATTCTGCTGCATTTCCAAGCTGAAGGTACAGAAATATCTTTGCAATTTTGTACGAATACACAACTATAATTGCTTGTACTTATAGTGGTTTGGTAGAAGTTACAATCTAGACTAAATGAACGAATAAACTGTTTCTTCCCTTATCCTTAATGCTTTAACCAAGGTCAAACAAGTTGGTAAGCAATCATGCGCTGTTTTTTATGTCCCTGAACTTTACACTCTCTGATGCGTTTGAGAAACGGTTGATTGCCCCTCTGAGGCTTCTTCTCTGAATTTGTGTAATACCCCTAGTCTGACATGTTTACTATTCCTTCTTAAATCTCTGAAATGAGCCTTACTGATTGTGATATGACAGTAAAAATTGGCTGTTAATGTATCCTAGACTATTCAAGTTGTCAAGAAGCGCTATAAAATGTTGTAAAATAGCTTGGTTTTGGTAGTACTTCTAAGCCCAAATATATTATTTATGCTTTTTAACATTTGCAGCAGGTGTATTTAAAAATACTATTGATTTCATTTCATAAATACTGTTTAGTAAGGACTCTATAATTAAAAGGATTTGAATAGTACTGCATGTATTCATATTTATGTTTTTAACAGTCAGTTGCTACTAGATTCTTGTTGAAAGGACAAACTGTTTACTCCTTCTGTTGGAAACTACTTGCTCTGGACTCCTGACCAATACTGAGATGGGAGAGCAAATACCCAATCAAGTAATTTGATCAAAGGAACTCATTTTAGTTCTGCAAGTAACGTGTCATTCAGCTGAGCAACGGGTGCGGTGTTTTTATGATGGTCTGGCTGCAGGCGTTCCTCAGTCCTGCAGATGGCAATCTTGCAGCAGACACACGGTGGGAGAGGTTGGGTTGCTGGGGAAACTGGGGCTTCAGGTTTCTGAAGAAAGTCTTAGTGAATGGGACCAGGTGAAGAACAAAATTATTATTGTTTTTTGGTATAGTGAAACCGTAACTCTGTGGACAAGGATAGATGATGGAATTTACACACCTATCAGAGGAACGAACAGAACTGTTTACGTGTTTTACCAGGAAGCACGTCTTTGATGGGGAAAATAACCATGGAATATTCCTAAATATATAATTCTGAATTATTTATGCATTCTCCTCTTCTATTCCTAGGTATTTCTGCTGGCACTATCACTTGCATTTGTTGGTAAAACAATGTCCGGTGCTTACATGAACAGCATGTACACACAGATAGAGAAACAATTCAATATTCCAGCTTCTTTAGTGGGGATCATTAATGGAAGCTTTGAAATTGGTAATTACTCATTTTCATATTTCCTATTCCTTGAAAGTATAGTATGTTGGCTGAACATATATTAGTGACTCTCATGTCTATAGCAATCTCTTGATTACTGTATGTGACAATAGTGACTTGCTCTATCTTACCATTTCAGCTGGTACTTAACATGTTTAGTGTCTTGAAAACTAACAAGACAACTTAGATGAGGAAGTTTAAGATTAAAAGCTGGTTCAGCTAATTTCTGCACTATCCTGAAGGTACGACAAAGCAACTCAGAAAGCAGAACTACTTCATGAGCTTTGTATTGAATCTTTCTAAACAAAACAAATATTTTATAAACTTTGTTTGAATTTCAGGTCATATTGAGCATTTTACAATTCTTTTAATCAGTGACCTCAAAGTTGGTGAGCGTAAGGATTGTCTCCTTAGCCAAACTCAATAGTATTGCAAGATTTTGTACCTGTGAAATTGTAGAGGACGTTTCCAGTTCTACTTTTAGTGACACTTATCTTGCCTGTCCGTGAGTTTTATTGCCCAATGACAAGCTTCTGTCTTGTCATTGCCACAAAAGCCAAAGAAAAGGCTTGATGGCTTCACAAAAGCCAAACAAAAGGCTTGACGGCTTCAAACCACCTTCAAAAACAGAGATCCTCAGGGGAATGTGTTTTATACCCTTAAAGTCACAATGTGGATCTTTATTATCTCTGGCTCAGATGAAGAAATGGTCTGCACAGGCTCATTTAAAATGATGGAGAGGGGAGTTAAGGCTCCTGGTCTCCTATATCTGCATGTGGAAGAAGAATAAAATGTCAGCAACACCATGCTACTGTCTGCAAAGCAGTCTGATGGGGTAGCTCAAAATTATGATAGAGAAGGAATACAGAGAATATATTCTTGCTTTTGGTAAGGAGGAGGCTTTAAGAAATATGAAATGACCAAATTTTTGTAAGTGATTTATAGAAGGCTTATTATTTTAAAGTAAATTATCCTCTCATATCCACTTTTCTATAAGAAGCTGTGGCATTCTTCTCTCCAAGGATGTAAAATAACTGTGAATAATCATGATAATATTTGAAATGATTAAGAGTCAGTGTATGTGGCAAACGTAAGTAACTTGTTAGGACTGTGTAAGTGTACATCTTTAACTGTCATTCAAGGCACTGGTTCAATACAGCTTGTCTAGCAATCATACATAAGAAAAGATATTATCTTCTTTCAGAGCATGATGCTCATCACTCAGAGACATGGCTTTGTTCTTTTGACAAAAACATCGCAAAATTAGTAGGTGTAAGATTACTAAATTGCTATTTTTATGAAACCTGATTCATAACATGAAGCTTAATGCTTTTCTTAGTTGCATAGCAATAAATGAAGAGTAGAGAAAATCAACTGATTCTGAAGTAAAAGTGGAGGAGAAGAGAATGAAGATTTTTAGCAAATCTGTATTTTTAAATAGTACTAGGTATAAAAATCCACACTCTTTTATTCCTCTCAAACTATTACTGAAATTAATATTAACTTATTATTACTTTTTTCTCTGTACATCAACTCGTGTTTCTTATTTTCAGTAGAAAACCACTTGGATATATACTTCTGTATTTCCCCACACATTGCAAATCAGAGCATCGTGGGAGGATATCTTCCTAAACCAGCTATTGCTATGCACCTTCTGGGCCTGGTCTTTATGTAAAATAGTGGGAAATTTCTTCACACAGACGCAGTCAAAAATCTCTCTCACTATGCGCTTGGTTCCATTCTGCCTTCTATTCACATGCTCTTTCCACGTGGTGCAACTCTTCCAGTAAATGATCACAGATAGCAGGGAATTACTGCACCATTTAGGCAGTTCCCTATCTAGTTACAGTTGTTAGAAGACAAGGTAAGTAACAGATGTTAAGCTAAAAAGGTATACTCAAATTTGTGTTGTACTTAAAAAGATGTAAGGATACCTTGATTTGTAAATATGAACCAAGTTTGTTTGTTTGGTTGGTTATTTTTTTGCAGGCAACTTGCTGCTGATAGCATTTGTGAGCTACTTTGGTGCAAAGCTTCACAGACCCAGAATAATTGCTTTGGGCTGCACAGTTCTGTCATTTGGATGTCTTTTGATATCACTTCCTCATTTCCTATTTGGAAGGTGGGTATTTTGCTCCCAGCAGCTTCTGTGTTCCTTACTTGCCTTAATCTATTGCTGAGAATGGGTATGATGTAATTATAGAAGCAGCTTGTTTTGTTTAGCTTCTGAAATGGCCTCAAAAGTCAGTCATCACTTCCCGAGGAGAGTCACCCCTCTGCTGGGCACCTTTCTTTGCCCTTGATTTCATTCTTGTGCTACTGCTTGTGTGAACACTATCAAGAAACAGTGGCCTGTGATGCCATCACATTACACCACTAGCTCTTATCTGCTTGGATGGGTAATACAACATGATTTTGAAAGATATCTTTGGTCTGAAGCATGGATGGAACATCATACTTGATTGCTGCATACCTTTACAGACCATAATGATTCTTTAACAACTTTTTCACTATTTTTGCTAGGCTTAACAATATTATAATTTAGGCTTGTCTATATTTTAATCAGTGGGATATCTTTTGAGAAAAGAAGTTCCTCTAATCTTTTTATGTCCAATGTGGTACGGCTCTGGCAGCCTTGGTGACACTCTCTGCTTAGGGTGTAAATTGGATTAGAATGTAAGAAGAGTAGGAGAAAAGATGATACAGAGATTTAATTTGAAGCATCTATTACAAGGTTATGTTACAGTCTAGATAACAATCCAGATAAAACACTGGGTTGATTTCCTGCTACAGTTCCTTTGTTCCTAGCTTGATTTGTTACTGAGGCTGTTAATTTTTGATGTGGGTTTCCTTCTTCCTATAGCTCTTCTTATAGGTAGCTTCATTACTGAAGTACAGATTTATGAGCTGGTTCTAATGTACGTATTAACCTCTACATGCTTGCCTTTGATTCAAACAGGTATCGTTTTGAAAGCCATATTTCACAACAGAAGAATGTTTCAGTTATGCCTCTGTGCCTTGTTAATCAAAGCTTCTTCTCTTTACCTACAGAGGAACCACCAACAGGTATGACTCTTCTTATGGCTACTGATACTTTTTTCCTCAGTTTTTACACTGTTTAAGTAAATAGGATTTTATTTCCATTAAGCTCAATATGCTTCTGCTTTACAGAGCAGACCTATCTACCAAAGTTCAAGCTGCCAGTCAATTCTTTGTCTTTAGAATTTGATTAATAGTTAGAATTAAAACATTGATTCTGGCTTCTTATTTTGTTCACAGAATGTGAAAAGGAGCCTGGGTCCTTGCTGTGGATATTTGTGATGGTTGGAAACATAGTGCGAGGAATGGGTGAAACTCCCATCATGCCTTTAGGCATCTCATATTTGGAGGATTTTGCCAAAGCAGAGAATTCACCTTTCTACCTGAGTAAATCTACCCTATTATGATAACTCTCTTCCCCCAGACAAACAGACACATAAAGAAAAGCAAAAGAGATGATTGTTCTGACTCCCTTCACTCCAGTAAAGGAGAAGACAGACATTATTGCCTTATCAAAATAATAATACTGTAGAACTTGTAATTTAACTAGAGATGAACTTGTCAAAATTAGGCCAATTTTAGACACAAATGTCTGTTAAGTAGAGCTGTCCTAAACATATATAACAGCTCCAAGAAAATAATGATGTCTGGGTTCTAATTTATTAAGTTTTCCCCTATTCCCACTTCAGGTTGTCTCCAGACAGCAACTGTAATCGGCCCCTTTGTTGGTTATTTGTTGGCATCATTCTGTGCAGAACTGTTTGTTGATGTGGGAGCAGTAGATGCAGGTAATGGATGAATATATAAATCTTGCATATAAATCAGTAGGCATGATGTATTTGTCAGCCCTAAAAGATGTTTCTTTGCTAATAAGAGATGTCTTAATTTTATCTGAGTTTGCTGGTGTTCCACAGAATGGAAAATCTGCATATAATATTCAATTCAATAAAAGGCCTGAATTCAGACATAGGCAACAAATGAACCTGCATATAAATTAATTGGTGAAAAATTGTGTCAGCTGTCTTAACATAGGAAAGGACTTAGAATTAATTCAGTACAAACCACTGAAATTCACCAGAAAATTAGCAACATTAGAAAAGAAGACTGGACACTATTCTCTTTCATGGCCTCATTTTAAGAATATTAAATTGTATTGGGTTTGTTTTTCGTTTGCTTTGGGTTTTTTTTATAGAGGACATAACTATAACACCTACTGATGCCCGCTGGGTTGGAGCATGGTGGCTCGGCATTTTGATTTGTGCATCACTGAATCTTCTCGCGGGAATACCTTTTTGGTTTTTGCCCAAGTCACTTGTGAAGGAAGGAGAAAACAACGAACCTGTGGAGACAAGTGAAAAAATTGTAGTAACATTGCAAGAAAATGACAAAAATGAAGCCAAACAGACCATGTATGACATTGCTAAAGGCAAGTTATATTGTATTTTATTTCCTTCCTAATTTAGTCCCTAAGGTGTGAACTGTGTGTATTTTTGTAAGTAAGGATGTGTCCAAGATGTGAGATGCATACTCTGGTTTTAATCTCTCTGTAGTACAAAGGATTTATGCAGGGATTTAGAATGGCTCCTCACAGAGGAAGAAAGCTAAATCCAAAGATCCAGGATCTGAATTCCCTTATGTCCCCATCTTTCATTTCAGGTGTATGTAGATCTGGATCCTTTCTCACTGGTAAAGGATTAATGCACTAAAATCTGGTTTAGAATTTTACAACTCCCTGAGCAGATATTAGTTGCTTGCCCCACATTCACTGTCCAGAAAAGCAGAAAACCAGCACAAGTCTTGTTCATTTCATGAAAATTTCAGCTTAAAGACATAAAAGGGAATTGGTGGGTGCTTAAGTGTCTCATAAACATTTAAAGGCTGTTGAACAAGGATCTATTTGACTTACATTTATTCCTGTTACCATTGGCAATTTTCACATCTGTGGTCTTTCAGATATATGGATCTGTAGGAAGCCATTTTTTTTCTCTCTCTCTCTCTTTTTTTTTTTTTTTTTTGCTAATTGAAAAAATAAGTGAATAAAATCTGTTGAAGGCTATGATCTTCAGAGTAGTCTTATCATTCTATACGCTCAGCTTAGGGCTCCCCTGACAGGATCTTCATTGTCAGAAAGTGTCAAGTACCAGCTGTTTTCCATGGTGTTTCAGTTTGAGTCCTGCAAATTCACCATACTCTGAGTGACTACTCAGATCTTGGCTGACACTGCAACTTCATTTTGATAAACATGACATCTTTCTCTGCTATCTTGTAGCCTTAAATGAATCCCTGAGGTCCCTTCCAACCCTTAACATTCTGTGATTCTGTGATTCTGCATGGGAGAGACCTATGTAAATTAGTTACTCAGATGCTTACTTGGCTGAAGACAAGTGGATCCAGACTGTGAGGGTATGGTGAGAATAACTGCAGTCACATCCCTCTTCAGGCCTCTCCTGCCCCATCAGTGATAGTAGCAATAACCAAAATCATTGATCGGGTCTCCGGGGACAGCTTGTCAAAGCTAACTAGTGCATTTGCAACCCGTCCAGGTGCAGGAAAGGGGTTTTGGCGAATGATCTAAGGGCATGGGATGAGAGAAGAAGGAGTAGGAATCGTGGAGGAGCAGAAGCTGCTGCAAATTCATAGGTACAACAAAGTACAGTCACAAAGAAGTCTCTAAAAAGCTTCAGGAAACTTTTACGATAAGGTTATTACTGTGATTTTGGTTTTTTTTTTTTTGATAAGCAGCAGCATGCATGGGTGTGCATGTGTATGCATGAAGTTATTTTTGTGTAGAGGAGACATGCTGGGGTAGCCTGGGCTAAGCAAGTCATCTTTGGTTCCAGTTCAGGACCATTTCTGTTCTCCTCGTAGCCCCTCAGCCACACTGAGCAATGGCTGGTTCCTTTCATAAAGCATCACACTAACTCGTTACATTATTCCATTCCAGATTTCATCCCCTTCCTCAAGGCTCTGTTTCAAAACCCAGTTTATATGTTATTTATATGCATAACTGTGTTACAATTCAGTGCCTTCAACGGCATGATATCCTTCATGCCCAAATATCTGGAACAGCAGTTTGGAAAATCCGCAGCAGATGCCATCTTTTTAATTGGTACGTTTGCAT
>WUAM01000203.1:865475-895169 GCA_024336885.1 Actenoides hombroni
TAATCAGCTACTTTATTGCCAAGTCTCTCAGTATTTTACAAGTAATTACTAACAGTTTTATATATATCCTAAAAAATTCTATGTCTTGTATAAACTTCATGGTCTTCCTTCTGCTTCTAACTTTTAAGAATTTAAACTTATTCTTGACACACATTTAAAAATTTCTTATTATGCATATTGTACAAGCTATGGTTTTGCTTTGGAGAGGAAATTACTATTTTGGGAGGGAAAAACATTACCTGCCAAGTTGATTTTAATTAGTGGGCACGAGGGAGCTGCATCATTACAGAGTAATTTGGCTGAGGGCATGACTGTTTGATTTGTGATACGAATGCTGGCTTTGTGATTGTGATACAAACATACTGTGTTAACATGTATAGCTTCTAAATAGAGGAGCATGACAGTTTTGGAAAAGTATTATTGGCAGTCCAAGTTCACTTTCTTTTTCAGTCACTCCAATTATGGAGAAGAGTAGTAGGCTGTGTGTGTATCCTTTCTATCTCAAGGTTTGGCAGATAGATAACCCCTCCCTACAGACCCATCCAAGCAAGACTCATAGTACCAGGAGCTAGTTCAACCTGGGGGTGTGAAGAGAGGAACACCCTGAGCATACCTGGGATGGGATTTGGCGTGCAAATAGGCCAAATCACTTTTTAGTTTATGTAAGTTTGGTCATGCGATAAAAACTGGATATAGCCAGCAAAAAGGTCTTGGCTACTGCTGCTTTTTTTTTTACAGAATTGTTGTTAGCCTTTTCCTTTCTTAATAAGGCATAAAGTGTTCCCAGTTATGCTAGCTGGGATTTTGAACCTTCATTGTTTAGGACTTTCTGTAAGAATGTGGAAAATTACTAGGTAATTGCCCCTCTCTTGCTTTGTTTGGTGAGTCAAGGGCATAGATTTCTTAAATTACAGACTTAAATCACAGGACCAAAAGTAGTGGATCCCTTTAGAAAGTGAAATCTTAGGTATCAGAATGCCTAACGTCCTTTCAAGAAGAGACCCTTTGGTAGCTGCATGCCAGAAGTGTGATATATGCCTGCTAATTTCCACCAGAAGTGCTTAGAGAATATAAAGAACGGTTTGCTTAGGTGAGATGTGCATGTGGCCATAGGTGGCATCTTGCTGGAGGATCCTTATAGCCTGGGCACTGTTTGAGGAAGGTCCTCACTTGAAGGGCATTACAGGTGGGAAATGGTGGTGTAAAAGAAAAAGTTCATGACAAAGGTTTTGCTTTTTAAAAGGCTTTGACCCTCTGTGTTTGCATAAAGGCTGCCTAGCTTTATAATTTTATCATTTAAATGGTTCCAAAATGGGCTTTGAAAAAAACAAACTTCTCATTTGAGATTAATGAACACAAAGTGGTCCAGTTCATGCTGTACCTTTGCTGGTACTATTGTTTCAAAGCAGCTCTCTGGAGGGCCAGAGTGCAGGCAACTGCGTGCTCTCTGGCACATGATGATTTTCCTTTCTTCTGTAGTTAGTAAACCAATCTGAAGAAAACTTTCTGGTATAAAGAAGGAAGCATATATATAAAACAAGCTTAAGTTTCTGCAGACATTTCCAGAACTGCAAAAGATTTTCAAGTGTGCATGAGCACTGTTTTTGTTTTATTCCCCCCCTCCTAGTTTCCTACCTCATACTGCATTTTAACTTGGAATGTTTCTCCTGGAGAATCTGAGTAACAGGATACCAGCATTTACAACATTCCTCCTACCACTTTGTGACTTACTTCCACTTAATACCAGGAGCTTGCAGGAATATTCCTATTAAAGGTATATATATATGCATGCACACAGACACATAGACAGACAACCTGTATTGTTTATGCACTCATTTATGTTTCCAGCATTACAATTTAACAGAGTCTACCATGGACTTCTCTTTTCATTTTAGTTCTTTTTTTTGTAGGAGTCTGGCTTCTGAAATCCTGTCTTGAGTACTAGATAAGTTATTTCTAAATTCAGATATGCCAAACACAAAACTATTAATTGTTTCCAACTTTCTCTGCTAATTTACCTTGCTATGTTTTCAGATCAGACAAAGCCTGAGCAATAGACATTGGGCATAGCTATGAACTTTCATCACAAGCAGAGGCCCAGTTTAGGGTTTTTTTCTGTATTAATTAGCAAAGGCAGTGGTATGTAGAGAAGAGCTTAGATCTCTCCAAATCTTATTTCTGTATGAACATGGTGAAATTGCCTCTCCATGGCAGCACAGTGATACTTTTAAAAAAGAATTATCACTTCAGTAAATGTCTGGAGAGATGGAGATTGTGGTAGGTGTGGAAGAGCTGTTTTGCTTCAGTGCTATGGGCTGATAAAGAGCTGATGGCTCTTCTGCCATATATTTAGGTGACTTTTATACTACGGGTGAGCTATTGCAATCATTCAGCATAGCTGATATAATTGGTAACTTTCCCCCTCTCACTTTTCCGATACGTGTTTTTTCACAGTGTATGTAATACCAAGTAAAGAGGAATCTATGCTGGGCTGCAGTTCAGTCAGTCTTCCAGATGCAGAGGTGACTTACAGGGAATTACCCTGCAAATTCAAAGACTTGAATGTCCCAGAATGACATCTGAGCTGTCAATGCTTTTGTGTGTTTATTAGCACAAACTCACTAAACAATATATTTAAAAAAGAAAAAAAAAATGACAAGAAAAGTGAGCACTAAGATTAGCTTGTACCTGCCTTCCATTTAAAGAATGAAACAGGAAGGAGAAGAGGTACCAAGAGGGTCTGTTTAGCCTGTGTTTGCATGGAGAGGGATCCAGATAACTTCAGGATGCACAGTGGTCTTTATGTGCTATAGGATGGCAAGAATTGCTATGGGAATCAGACATTAGGTGGCCAGGCAACAGCCAAGGATTAATACCTGCACATTACATTTAACAAGTGCAATGTGTGCTGGAAAAACCCTGTAATCCAGACATCTCCATGGAAAGAAAAGTTGCATCAGCCTAGACTACCACATAAATTATAATTAATTATAATACTGTGCTTGGCAAACTTTTTGCTTTTGATTTTGTAATCAAATACATATCTCTGTCCCTCACTAGACACCTGGCTTTGCCAGATGCCAGTGTGTCCTGCAGTGAGAGAACTTGGCCTTGGATTTGCTCCATAGCTCCAGTGCAACAGGGTTTTGCTTGAGAAGAAAAACTACTTTCCCAAGAGTTTTGGGCTGGTAGGTAACTCTATTTGATAAAAGAGTGTTGCCTGTGGTAAGTAGAAAGGGAGGGCAGTAAGCAGAGGGTGCTGTGACTGACGTCCCTGCCATCGCCACCGCGGCACTGGGAAGAGTGTCTGGTGCATCTGGTGTAACAACTGCACCACCAGCTGCAAATGGGAATCCTTGGGCTGTCAAAGGGGATTTCAACTACTGACGGCTTATAAAGTGCTCGTGCTGGAGAACGTAGGCAGTGATGGTAATGAACAGATGGGAGGAATTTAGGCCTCTAATTCTAGTCCTGACCATGTTGGTTCAGTCCTTCTGAGTTTATAAATTGACTGCAGTGAATAAGTTACGTTGTCTACTGCCAATAAAAGATTATTTCTTGGCACATATTTTAATATTTGTCAAGTCCAATTTAAAAATATAGATGGCATGACTTTCCCTGCTTCTCTGGAGATTTGTTTTATACTCTGTTAATTTTACTGTCTTGGAAATTTTCCCAGTATGTCACATACATCCTATTGTGTTAATTTTTTCTTTCAAAATAGTTTCTCATCTAATTTAATAGTCATTTTTCTTCTCTGCTATTTTTACATTCTTCAGATATCTACTTGTGCCAGGCTCCCTAAAGTAAGCCTGCCTGTACCTTGCCTATGTACCAAGCACCTTATGATTTGTCCCAAGAATGCACAAAATTTGTGCGATGCTCATCTAATGAACATCCTTTTATTCTGAAAACTGGTTCTTGACTGGCATATTGCTTTATTGCCTTGGAAAAGATCTTCCAATATTGCTTTTACCAAAGTCTTCCTATATTTTGATACTGTGTGAATTTTTTTACCTTCAAGATTTTTCTATAATTTTTGCCATTTACAAAACAAAAAGCACAGAACCATTTTATGTAGACAGCGTTGTCATTGGCTCAGTGCAACTGAATGTCAGAAACTTGTTTCAGGGACTCTTATTTTTGTTTTGCAGACCTACAAAGCCAACAGTAACAATAACAAAGAAATATGCTGCTGCCCAGAGTGGAACACCAGAATACTGAGTATACTGCCTTTTTAATGTTTACAACTATGTCACTGATGCCAGCTATAACTTTTCTCACAGATTGTAGAGGAAGGTATCTTCATATTCCTTAGCAGAAGAAAGAAATTTCCATTCAGTGTTTGCCTGACAATATGCTCCACGATAGTTATAGTGATAGTTCACCACACATTTGCTTTAGATACTCCTCAGGTAAAAACCCAACTCCCTCAAAACCAATTATTGCAACTAATGCTTAAAAAAGCAGCATTGTTTCATTAAAAACAAAAACTGTACCAAAAAATATCGTTTTACAAAGTAGCTGTGACAAAAGCAGTCTTCCTTGGAACTGCAAGGAGAAATACTGAGCTGGGGAGATATTAGGGAATGATTTCCTTGAAGATTCCCACATCTAGCACTTCTTAAGTAAGAGCACAAAGTTTGTAAGTTTTCTTTAGTGACTTTTAAAGTATATTTTAGTAGTTTCAAAAAAATCCCCTAGTTGCATGATAATAATAATAATCTTTCACATAAAAGTACTTTAAGGGTTCTTGACACTAAAAAAAAAAGCAAATGAAGTTTATAACATCCTGATGTACAAACAATTGGTATTGAAATCTTCCTCCTATGTTTTCCACCGAGGATAGAGTGAGTATTTGAGAATTACTTAGCCATACTTTATTGTACTTTTGCATGTAAGAGCTAGCTAGCACTTAAACACCAACCACTTTGATAGGCAAAAGCAGTGCAGGTCCATCATACTGCTCACAAGAGTTCTCCCTACGACTTTGGTCAAATTTACTGGAACCCAGAGGATTTGCACCGATTTTGCCAGCAGAGAATTGGTCCCATGCTTTTAGATTATCGTCCACAGGGAGATGAGATAGAAAATGCACTCCTTGTGCAGGCATGTTGTTGGAAGCGCCGGGAGTTCACTGCAAGTGGAGGGTTTCTCTCCACTGGAGCTCTGCTCATGAAGGCATACCTCACTTCTCCACCCTGCTCCCTGGTGTGTGGAGGTTTGCTCCTCCTTGCCCTCTGGCTCAGGTTCATTTTGCACTCCCACGGAGCTGGCACAGGCAGTGGTAGCTCCTACTTTTAGCTGGAATTTGGAGAGGTCAGCAGAGATCTTGGCCTGAGAAATACATCAGTACTAATACACATGAAGAAGAATTCTTTTGGATTGTATTCCACTTAGAGTTGCTTGTTTACTTTCTTTTAATACAAACTTCCTGTGGCAAAAAGCTGTGATTTTTCAGAAGCTGATTTCTCCATCAGTTTATTAGGTTCATGTGTAACAACTTGTCCACAAGATACTTGGAAAACATGATTTTGAGTTGCATACATTGAAGATGGGCACCGCTCTGATGAAGATTCTCAGTGGTAGTTAGACTTCCCCTTTGCAGCTTTGAAAGCATCCCCAGTACATTTGTTTGAGCTATCCAAATCCTTTGATGGTTTATTTTAAGTGTAGAGTGTATCTAAACAACAAATCCTTTATTCAGGTTAAAGCATTGATCCAGCATGTGCTGGAGTTTCAGGCTGGAAGTCATGCACTAACACTGGCAAAAACTTGACTCTTTTTGAGATTCCCTCTTCTTTTTCAGAAGACTAATGAATTCAAGCACAAATTATATCTAAATTCAAAGGCACATGCAGCCCATTTTATCAATAAATTATATGACTTGAAATATTTTTTTGTCTACTCCTACAAAGTCAATAGTATTGTTTCTCGTGTGAGCATACATGTAATACCTGTCTTACAGCTTGAAGAGATGAATGACATCTTCTACTACTATTATTATTTGAAATTTTAGATATAAGTACTCAGTGGGGCCCCATCCCTGGGGAGAAAATTCCATTACTGCAGAGTTAGTTTGCACCAATTTTGCAGGAGGTCTATGGACAGTTGCCAAATTGTTTTATGGGATAAAATTCTCATAAAAGAGCACTCTGAAATGATTTTACCACTAGTGTCTTTGTCTTTTATTAATTCTCTTTGGGACCTAAAGAAGCTGGAATTACTAAAATAAGATTTCATGATAGCTTATCATAGCAACCCCAAATCTTCTGTGTACCTTTCCAGAGGTGAAAAACTTTGTGTCAAGAAAAAGATTGAACACTTTCTGTACAAATCATGCTTCTAAAAGCTTTTTTTTCTTTTTGAAGCAGACGATTAGCTTTTTCCCCTCCTCCTCTTTCTCATCTTATCCTTCCATGTTTTCAGCAGCAGCAAACTAACAGAATTCACATTCCTTCTCCCTCCCTCTGCTACTACTTACTCCTGAGGAAACCCACGATGTGACTCGCAGGCTGAGCTCTCTGGGCCTCATCAGCGCTGACACCACATCGCCACGTGATCTTTTGGCTGCTGGCTTGACACTTGGGATTGTGCCTCTTTGGGCTGGGGCTCTGTTTGGCAGCAAAGCTCAATCAGTGCAACCGAGCGCGACTGGAGCCTCGACAGGCAGGTTCCCCTTGCACAGCGCTTCCTCCGCTGATGAACAAGATGAAGCTCTGAATGGGCACCCTTCTGAGTGGGATCTGCCACCTGGTTTACCTCTGCGTGACAGGAGGCCAAGCCTAAAATTTCTGCAGTTACTTAAACTGCACAAACCCCTGGAGAAATGAGTGGGCTGAGCAGGGGAATATACACTCACTCGCTCTGAATGTCCTCGCTTGTCCTCAGCCGCAGAATATCCTGCACCCGTTTGATGCGGTTCACAGCACACTGCGGGCATTGATGTGCAGCCAGCCAGGCACATCACACCAGGGACACGGTGTCCTGCTTTGGGAACATGGATGGTGCTGCTACACAGTGCAGCACCCGGCCAGGCTTGGAAGGCAGCTTCCTTCTCTAGACCTTTTCCTGATGGGCTCTGGAACCCACCTCTGAGCTCCTACCACTACCAGACATGACGGCTGTTGCTCAGCCTGCTGCAGACAGACAGTGTTGGGTCACACAAGAAGCAGCAACACCTCATCATCAACAACAAACATTTCCTTGTTGGTGACACGCTCTCCTGTTTTTGAGTTTCCATGCTACCACGGGCCTTGCAGAACAGGTTCCCCGTGGGCAAGGCCAATGTACCTCCAGTTATCAGGCTGGTGGCTGACACAGCAGCCCACGCCGTGCCTCACGGAGAGGCACTGATGTGTGCTACCGATTCTGCTCTCTGCTAGGATGTGCTAGTGGGCTGCTTGGGATCCGGCAGCTGCAGCTTGCCTCCCCAGGACTGCCCTTCCATTACCTTTTCCTCATCTGTCAGCAGCTGCCACATCACAACTGAGTTGCACAGACAGGCATGATGGCCAATGCTGTCACAGACAACAGAGCCCAGATTGCAAAACCTATGGAAGACCACTTCTGGGAGCGCTGAAGTCTTTTATGGTGGGATTTGTCTCTTCTGACTTGCTGTTGTCAAAAGTTGATCTTCTTGTCTATCCTTTCACAGCTGTATCTGGAGTTCATTTCGTCTCATACTTAAAGTAAGTATCTAAAACAGACCAGACAACTCACATCTTTGGAAATGCTTCTTTTTCCTCCTTTGACTAGAAAGAGAAACTGATTTGAGTGGCTGATTTTGAAGTGTCTGCACTGAATCCATGCAGTGCTGCCTTGAAAGTAGATCCTACCATCTGTGTGCAACAATCACAAGACATGTCATGCCTTTTATAGATAAACTTCTTTGTATTAAACTGTAAAATACATGTATCAAAGTACTGATGGGATATTTCTGGGTGTCCCCTTTGAGAACTTGTGCCTCCTCTCCTGATGGGTTAGCAGTTACCTTTCCAACAGACTTCTGTCCTTCCATGTGGTTGCAAGCTGACAGGAGTGATAAACAGGAGACCCATTGTTCATATATGTTCATATTTGTTTTCCCTCAAACTCTGCAATACCATCATAGCTAAAAGCAGTCCAAACACAGCTTGTAATATATGTACATTTGAAATTATCAGATGAAGCAAATTCTGATTTATTCTGGTGATATTGTGGTGAATGAACCTAAGCATTTTAAAGATTTGTTTTAGAATAAATAATAATTAAGGCATTAAGAACTAGGCAAAGGTAACTTTTCTTCACCTAAATAAAAGTAAGATCAGTTTATCTGAAGAAAAGGTTTGATTGCATTGCCTGTATTCTGAATTCTTTTGAATGAAAGAAGTTTCAGCATGTACATTATTTCCTTGCCTTAAAAGGAAATTAATTAAACAAGAATTTAGCATTTAAAGACTAATGCAGGAACAATGCAGTTAAAACCATTATAGAAAATAACTTTTTGTGTGTGTGTTGCATATATTCTTATTAAATGGTAGATGTGAGCTGTCTTTTGAATTGCTCACTGAATATCTGGTGATATCATAGAGGCCTGCTGGCAAAATAGAAAGATTGAAACTTCAGATAAAGACCCATAATTAATCAATAAATATATAATCATCACAGTAAAATCTGTAAAATTCTATCAAGAAAAACCCAGTAACAGGTGTGAATACAGCAGATAAACTGACTGTCTGCAGTTAACTACCAAGCTTCAGGGGACAGTGAGAACCTGCGTATTTATGGACTTTTCAGATTTATTATTTCTTTTAGCTTTCACAACCAATTAATACGTTTCCATGTATTTCATTGAGTTAGTTTAAACCTCAGCAAATCTCTTAATGTATTTTTATACAGAAAAAGCTAATCAAGGCTTTTCATACAAACTTGGTCAATGTTTGTATTCCAGGTTGAAAGAAAATTGATAGTGGGACAATGCATTTTTCTTCCAGGGTTCCTCAAGTTAATGGACTCATAAAAGTCTTTTTTCCATATTTAGAAATCACTAGAATGGTCTTTTAATTAGATGTGAATCTGATTTTATAACTCAAGTTTCTGCAAAATCCAGCACTGTGCTGTTGTGTGCAACCATATGACCAAAAAATGTTTCTTGAGACTCTTTTGATAACACCTGGAATGACTTCTGAGTCAGAATCTTTCCTCCTGCTGGAGATTTCTGCTCTAGAGAAGACATGAATTAGGTTGGTTTACATTCTGTATGTGCCCTGATAGATGTGAGAGCTGATTTTCTACATGTGGTTGATCAGGACTTGAAAGCTGGGCTAGCTGTGGGTAATAGTCTCAATCTTTTTTGTTTGTTTGGCCAGTCTGTAGTAATCTTGGAGGGATAGCTGTGTCACCCCACATCTCCTGTCAGCACCTGCAGGAACTGCTTGTGGTTGTGTTAAAAAACACTGATTTATAATAGGCAGGGGGGGTCTGATGGAAGGTTGTGACTTCCTGAGGGTATCCGTTTCTCTTTAGGCCTCTGTGAGGGTTGCCTTTCTGCATCTCTGCGTCGGGGTTGCGGCACAGAGGACCCATACCAAAAACTGGCAGGTGCCAAAACACAGTTCATGCCCTTTGAGGAGCTAAGTCATCCTGGTATCTCTGCTGACCCTCAGCAAAGGTACCAGGAAGTGCAAGTTACTAAGGATGCAGATTAACAAGTTTGAAAAAACTGAGCCTGCTCTCTCAGGGCTCCTGTGTGTGAGCTGAACCACTCCATGGCTGTTGGGTGGATGGTAGGAAATCCCTTTTGCAAAGGTGTTTAAAGCAGCTTTAGTGTTTAGACTTCAAGGAAAAAAAAAAAAAAAAAAAAAAAAAAGGAAAAAAGGGGAAAAAAAAAAAAAAAGAAGAAAACAAGTTTTTCCTCTTGGGAGAGGCTGGCACCACTAGCAAGCTGGCAGGTAGGCTGCCAAAGCAAAGACAACACAAGTAAAACCTGCCTTCTTTTCAATGCTTTCGTATCAGTGATTGTGGGAAAGTTTCACAATCGCTGCAAGAAGGAAATCCGAGGTTTAAAAAAAAATGTGGTGGAGTGCTCCACTTCTTGGAGTAGGCAGCGCTTTGGCTGTGACGTTGTGCTGGCTTCAAGCCTGCAAGCCCTAGGGCACAGGAAAGAAACAGCCTGACACTGCAGTGACACAAAGTAAGTTCTCTCTCTCTGCCTCTCACTGTCTCTCCCCACTCTCCCTTCCTCCTTCTTTGCGTCCGTCCGTCCGTCCGTCCGTTCGTTTCATTGTTAGGTGGTGGTGCTGGACAGACTGGGCTTTTTGTACATCTTGGTGCCACTAAACTTGAAAGAGGTTATGTAAAGTGCAAAAGTGTAATTCTGCAAATTAGATTTATTTCTTTTTTTTTTTAAATGATAAGCCCTGTGGACAGTGGGATGCTTTATCTCTCCATACAAAAACTTGCCATCAATTAATTAAAAAAAAAGCTGTCATAGATTAAATCTTGTACTATTTTTCTTGCTTCATTTAATTTTAAATACTACTGGTATCAATGATTCACCAGTTTGCCAAAGTTCAGATTTTTATGCAGAGGGTATGGGAAATGTTTCTGTTTCATTAGGCAAAAGAAAAGTGTTTAGGCAGTTTAACATTTTCTGTAAGTTTAAGGTAGATTATTATGCTAGAAGCATAACATTAAATATTGTGAAAATAAAACCACGTCACTGATTTAAATACTATTTATTTAACAGAGTCAGATGTTTCACAAAGTTAATAATCAGCAAAATACAAATCAATAAGGAATGTATTTGCTTTAGAGAACTCTGTCTTTCAGCTTCCATCCTGTAAAGATTGAAATAAATCTGAATTCACCATACTTTAATTATCTAGAACTTCTTTTTTTCAGTGTTTTTTGATTTGTGAGCTGCTGAAGATAGTCCAAGGAATAGCAAGTCCTTTTAGAAATTCCATGTGTGGATATACATGTTTGCTTTTCATAGTCACTTTTGGTGGCTCTTGCTGGAGTAGGATTTGGAACTAACACCTACTAAATTTAAGTGAGGATGTTTATGAGGCTTTATATCTCTTTATTAAACAATAGTGCCTATTCACAACCATTTGGAATAACTTTTGGGGGGTTGTTGGGTTGCTAAGAGAGTATCGTCCTTTATGGGCATGGGTGGACATTTCTCAGGGAATCCAGGTCGCTCCTGGGAGTCTTGCTCAGGGAAGCTGAGCTCCCCAGAGGAAGAGAGTGACCTTTGTCAGTTAGCCCAGGACCCTGCTGCAGCCCTACTGTCCAGGGTGTCAAAAATCCTTCACGGCGCTTAAATGGCCTCCACTGATGGGTCCGCTGGCCTCTGGGGCCTGCAGAAGGAGAACTTTGGGAAGTTCCCAGAGGAACTTAACAGAGTGGGATATCTAAGATCCCCGTGTCTTGGGGGAGAAATATTGCAGGCCCATTCTTGTCCTGTGCTCCTCTATATTCCTGTAATAATGTGCCAATGGATATCAGAGCTATCTAACCGATTTCAGTGCTATTGCGCAGAGGAACTTGGCAATAGATCTTTTTGACTTGCTGTCATTCCAGACCTCTCTGTATTGCCTGGTTTCCCCTGATCAGCTTAATCTATATTAACCAATGTAGCTGAGATGACTGCTTATATCAGAGCCAAGTTTTAAATGGAAAACTTTGGCAGTCTCATTAGAATAGCTACATTTATCATCTGTCTGGCAGGAACTTGTGAAGACTTGTGGATTTAAAGGTAGTCATTATTCATTTCTTTTAATCAGTGCCTTCCTTTTCCTAATACATCTTTACCTACCCTATCTCTTACCCTATTTTCTCCTCAGTCATCATTTGTGGTCCGATTCTACAAACATTTATCCAATAAATGTCGTTACTCATAACAATGTTGACAGAATGGTACAGAGTAGTGGTCAGTATTTCTGCAAATTCGTGGATTATGCAGTTAGAGAAAATCCTCATAAATCGATCATAGTATCAGGATCCTACTGGATCATTTAAGGTCCATTTAGCCTGGATGAGTGATCAAAAGCAGATATCCAAATGATAACAAAATAATTGGTTCAAGCATGGTGAAGACGTTTCTCTGACGTACTCTCCTAGCCTCCAGATGCCTAGGGACTTTCCTTCTCTACAAAGATTTCTACAGTCAGTAGACATCTTGAGTAGTGTCTCACTACCTAGTATGTCCGAAAAACATAGGAATCTTTATTCCTATGCAAATAATAGTTAATCACAGTGACATTTTCCAAACAGGAATACCTACGTATCAGATATCAAGAAGGAAAACCATGGACAGGTCAACCACTGCTGGCCAACTTAAAGACAAATCACTCTTCCAGGACAGCGATGGCAGCACAGTTCCTGCCAAGAGTGTGTGCCATAATTGTTCAAAGCTGAAGGTATGGAGATGAACCCTCACTACTTATTTTCTCTGGAATACTGAAAATGACAATTTGAAGTTCTATCAAAATCCAGTTAGTTCTGTATGGCAGCATTTGATGCTACGTGTATTGGAAACAATGCTCTAGGTTGTGATTCCCGGCACATAAAATTCAACAAATGTGTTCCGAAGTTAAAAAGTGAGGCCATATTTTACTAATGAATCATTTAGAAGTGTGCTATAGTTACGGTGGTAGTTGCAGCTATATCTTTTTTATCCATGCTTTTCAGAACAGGAGAAGTACAAGTAGAAAGACATGCTGTAAGGATAGTGTCAGTAATGTACAGCTTTATGCGACAAGTTTTCCTTAAGGAAGGAAACAGCGAAAACAGTATGTGGTAGAAAAGTAGAAGGTGCACATAGTCAAAACCAGCTTCTTTTTTCTTTGCAGTATGAGAGACTTTGGTAGAGAGTGCACTGAAAGAGAAAGTGAAATCTTCTGGCTTAATGAAAACAGTAGGATGAATCTCTTCACTGAGAATTAGAAAGCAAAGCATTTCATTTTTGAGTTTCTTTGAGTAGGTTGCTCAGGCATTCAGCCATAGAGAAAAATGTGTTTCTTTGCAAACTCAATTATTTTCTCTCTTCAGATATTTCTTGGAGCTCTAGCTTTTTCCTTTTTTGCCAAAGGATTTTCTGGAAGCTACATGAAGAGCATGTCCAGTCAAATTGAAAGGAGATTTGAAATCTCATCATCTATTGTTGGCATTATTGATGGTAGCTTTGAGATAGGTACGTGTACTTTCTTTGCAAGTGGATAAATACTGAGTCTTAATACCTTTTTTCCCTAAAACCATCTCTTTTTGTAATCTTACTGGTTCTTTCTCCTGCCAATGCAGGTAACTTAATGGTAATGGTGTTGGTGAGCTATCTCGGACCAAGAGTTCATCGACCAAAAGTAATTGCTGTTGGATGTCTCATCATGTCTGTAGGAGCATTTTTGTCAGTGATGCCTCAGTTCCTAATGGGACGGTAAATATGGAGAGTTTTCACATTGTGCACTAGTTGAGCTTTACCATATGAAGTGTTTTTTGATCATACACCACCTGAGTTAAAAGTGTGACAATAGCAGTTTCTTCCAGATAACAGGAAGGTTTTAATAGGTGGATTTTTTAGCTGACTTTGTGATTTCCTCTCTGAAAGCTTACCTCTTTTTGTACAGGTAAGTAAGAGGTAAACCTCAGGTTTCTATAGTGCTTATACATAATTAGGGTTGAATTAGGTTGAATTTTTCACCTGGGGTGGATATATATAGATCCATACCTTTTTTTAGCTCTTTTTTTTTTTAATATATATTTAAATGAGATCTTGATGGAAGAGGTTTTTTTCTCCATGATGGCTATTCATGCTAAGCTCTTTATGAAGATCTGTATCTATCTCCACTGAACTCAGGGAGAATTAAATGTTTAAATACCCCTTCACATCTAAGCTTTAATGCTTACATAGTTATGTCTTCTCTCCATTTATCCCAATGTAGCATAAATGTACTCAAGCTGGCTTCAATTCGCTTAGCATATTTGCTGTCATAGTTGGCTGCCTAAATACAGACAAACAGGTACATGTGTTTTGCAGCCTGTGATAGCTTCTTTATAGACACAGATAAGTCACTACTCAATCCTTAGCTAGCTCTTTTTAAACTAGCACAAAAACATCTATGTTACATGTCTGCCACATGAGTAAGAAGCTGGTGCCAGTATGGGAAAACATCAGCACTGTTGTATGTAGACAGATGTGGATGTATTCTACTTCTGTCCTTCTGTCTAGAGATGGATCTCTTAAGCCCTGGAAGAAGCCTTTTTTGTTCTTTAGCTTAAGAAAATATTTGGGTTAGAATGGTCAGAACATTTTGAAAAGGTATGAAGATACCTATCTTTTTTTAAATGGAAGCACTGGAAATGGGTTGCCCCTCTGCTTTGCCTTCATGTATGAACATGAATGAACATACGTGAACACAAGGCTCAAACACACTCACTGAAAAGCAGAGCCTTTCATGTGTCAGTTGTATTTTACATAGTTGTTTTCCAGTTATAATTACGAAAGGATAACTGTTACTGTGGACAACTCCTCTACGAGTGTATCAGCTTGCTCCCCAGCATTGTCTGAGGGCCATTCAGTCACAGATGCTACAGAAACACCCAGCACAAGGAAAAATTTTGGTAAGCAAAAGCGCTGATGAGAGGTTCTCTTCTTCTGCTAGGCATCATTTTATACACCCTCCTTTACTGGAAATCAGTAAAACCCCTGTCAGAAATCATGATATATACAAACCCACCCTATAATGATTGTAAAAACCAATACTTTGTGTTATTTTTCTGTTACAATAAAGTATTGTCATAATTATGTTCACAGAAATGTAAATGTTTATGGCCTACAGGATGTGAGAAAACAACAAATTCCTATCTGTGGCTCTTTGTGTTGATGGGGAACCTTTTACGTGGAATTGGGGAAGCACCAGTTATGCCACTGGGGGTTTCATATATTGATGATTTTTCTAAAGAAGAAAACTCAGCATTTTACATAGGTAATACACAAATGAGCAATTTCTGTGTTAGTCATTCTTTAACATTTCTGTAGCCAAGCAGATACTTACCAAAAAAATCAACCTGCTCTCTTCTGGATAATTTTGAGTTGTACAGAGACAAAAAAGCAATGCAAAAAAGAGCTCATGTTTATTTTTGTTATTTCCAAGATGTTCCTTCTGTTTTCCCCAAGTGGCTTCAGCTACCTCTGCCAGTTTTCTCTGTGATGAATAGAAAGATAATCAAATACTTTTTTCTCCAAAGTGAGGATTCATATCTGTCTTTATCTGGCATCTCATCTTTGGTGCCACAGCTTCAGAGAAAAAAATTCTTCCTAATCACTGTCTCATGATAAGAGAATATCCTTACTGTCAGTAATGTAAACACAGTTATATAGCCAAGTTTCAGAAGTTTCTACCTGACCTTTTGACTTTTACATGCAGCACACTTCCTGATGAAAGCTTTTTAAAGTCACTAGTTACTGAAAGATAAAACAAACACTTTCCAGAGTGTTGTAACAAGTCCCTTCTAATTGGGATTTTGTTGTTGTTTTGATGGAAGAGAGCCTATTGCCCAAGACAGAAAGAATTACACCCAAGCTGATTAATTTATTGCCAAACTGATTTATTAGCATGGAGTGTTTGTGTGGCTGAGGGAGGTAAAAAAACCTGCTGCCTGGAGTAAGCTGGATGAAGTTGAACTGGTCATAAAGATAGTAAAACACGGTTCCAGGAAGAACTCAGCGTGTAATGCTACAGGGTAAGGCTGTTGCAAATGCCTTCATCTGGGGATAAGGAAATACGACGGAGGGAGCTGACAAAAACGAAAGTCCCAGTCAGCAGTTACCCAAAATATTTGTAATCGCCTCTGAGCTTCTGATTAAAGGGATTTTTAAAAGTTCAACTGAAATTTTTTTCTTATCAGAATCTGGTCTGGGCTCCCATGTTATTGCCTTTGTAAGCAGAGACAGAGAGCAAAATGCAAACCTCAGTGAGGCCAGCAGCAAAACTGAGAGCTGCTTTTAAACAGGTCATTACTTGATCACTAGATTTCTTGATTTTTTTATTTTTTTTTTAACGTGGCATGTATTAACACAACTGTTAGCTGATTTGCCCATTCTGGTGCTGAATGAATCAACAAATAATCTGCCTAATGAACTTTTATCACACACGGGGACACTTATACCTCCTTGTTGCCTTGCTACACGCAGGGTCCTGTACCTAATTCCATGTCCATGCACTTTTGTTGTCCCTGTCATCCTAATGTGACTCCAAGCTCAAAGATGTGTTTTCTTATGGGGACGTCATCAGATGAACTGCTGCTACTTAGAATTAAACTAGGTACCTAAACACATACTGGGGGGAGAAGTCTGTACTCCTACAATCACAAAACATCTTGCAAACTGTAAATAAAGTTGCAGGTAGACTTATGATGCCTCCAACGGGCCTTGAGTTATATGTTCATTAGTTAACTTCCACAAGCTGAAAAACACAACTACAAGAATCTGAAAATTAGGGAGGAAGAGGGATAAAAATCATTGCAATGTTATTCTTTTCCTTCCTATTCCTTCCTAGGCACCAATCCTGTCAGTGAAATGCATGCAGGGGTCCACGTGAGCCCACATTCACTTTGGCAAAGCCCCGTGCAGGTGAAGGAGCCTGCTTCCACAACAGAGCTAGTACCTTGGCAGCTCACTGCTTACTCTCTTGATGCTCAGAAGCTTCTCATTGGACTTCCCCTCTTGTGCCTCCCCCTCTCCCTCTCTTGCCCTCAGAGTAGAAGTTGTGCTTGTCTGCACGGTATTTCACTCACTCTCCTGTGCTGCCTGCCTTCTCTTACAGGCTTGGTGAGATCCTCAGGCATGTTTGGGCCAACCCTGGGCTTTCTTCTTGGATCTTTCTGTGCCAGCCTCTGGGTTGACATTGGCGTTGTGGATATCGGTAAGACACCACGACATTAACTGGGAGGATGGCTGTAAATAGGAACCCACGTGCCAAGAAGCACCTTCCCAGCTTACTAGTCCAAAAAGGGGATCTGTCTAGAGAATTTTTCCTATTCAAAAACTGGTGGTTTTTTACATTTTATTATCTGCAGTGTTCTAGTGTGTCTGGAAGAGCCCTTGGTTTGAGACCCCTGCCCTCAATGCAGAAAAAATTTGCACCTGTTTTTATGCTTGAGCACACACTTTTTACACCATTGCTTAGCAGCTGAGAACAAAAGAGCATGAAAGGCTGTGCCCACATTGAGGGAACAGTGAAAGGCCTTTGCTCATGGACACTTCCAACACTTGGCAAAAATCAAATTCTCTTAAAAAGCATGAAGCAAAGACTCTTTTCATTGTTCAAGTCACTTTCAAGTCACTAATTCCAGGGAATATCTGAGGAACTTCAAGGAAAATCTGTTGAGTTTAGGGATGGAAGAAGGGGAGGGTGGGGTGGGCGGGGTGGTACTGTGGGAAACTGAGAAAGTAAAGCTCTTTTTGGGTGGTGAAGGCGTCTCTTTCTGCCACTTAGTCCCACAGAAATTGTTGGAAGATTGTGGCAAGGAAATGCCACGATGTGTCTAAATGGAGCCATCTATTTCTGACTGCATGGGACTGATCTGATACAAGCTGCATTTCAGTTCTTCATATGAACCATAAATCACCTCTGTTCTGGTCTTTAAATAATATATAAAAGGATACCTATAATAAGTTTAATTGCTTTGTTTGATATTTAATCCACTTTCCTGTCTTTCTGTATTTTATAGATGCCATCAGCATAAATCCTAAGGACACCCGTTGGGTTGGTGCTTGGTGGCTTGGATTGCTTATCTGTGGAGCCGTCAACTTCATCGCTTCATTGCCTTTCTGGTTTTTGCCTTACTCCTTACCAAAAGAAGGAGAGAATGAAAACCTGAAGATCAGTCATTTGCCTGTTCAAGGAGATCACTGTAAAATAGACTCCCCAGCTCAGCCACAGTTAAAGTTCTCAGAGGCGGTAAAAGGTGAAAGGTTATAACCCAAGTGTTTGTATGTGAAGTCTCTCTCATGGCTTCATTCTGACCTGAGTGTGGGTTTGTACTACCCTCAGCAAAACGCACATTTCTGCAGTGCAAATGATGGACAAATCCACTCTCTTTAACTTGTAGTATTATAATGAAATGGTAAGGGTGTGTTTCAGTCCCCTCCTTATGTCAGACAGCTGGGAAAACCTCATGCTGTTGCTTTGAGCACCAGAGATTCTCAGTTCGACACAGTAGCTGTCATATGATGTACGACAGCTATAACCCTATGATTATGAAGGAAAAGGAGGGAAAATATCCTATCCCTCATTAATGACCAATCCACAGCTGGCAGGTTACTCTTTCAATGAGGCCAACATATGGGAGGGAAACATGGGGCTAAGTACTGCATTAGCTATAGGAGGGTTTCCAGTCGATTTGTAACTCCTGTGTATGAGCTCAGTGATGCTAAATTGGCCTCCTGTAGGCAATATTAGCCCCAGCTACCCATTGCTGGACTCCCTCAAGGGTTTTATTTGTTTTATTTTATGTATGCATGTGCACCTCTTAGTGGATACAGCAGACGTGTTTTGAGCTCTCATCTTTTTGGCAAGTGTGACAACAACCAGACTACAGGTTTTTGTGTTCGCTTTGGTTTCATGGACTCAGTTTCTCTAATCAAAGGTCTCAGGAAAGATTCCAGCCTTTTTCTGGGTCAAGTGCTCCTTTTCTCTGAATATCAGCCTCATGTGGGGCTCTTGTGTGGTTTGTGAAGGCTTTAGGCACCAAACTTCTCACTTTGTACATCGTAGAGAGTCTTAATGCTCCTCTAGGGACACTCCCGTACAGGCATTGAGAATCAGTGTTACAAGCCTTAGTGCTTTTGATGAATGGTTCCGTGTCACACGCAAAAGATAACCTAGGATTTTTCATTCCCAGTTCAGCATCCACTGTGCCATTCAGCCGTGCTGCTCCTGTAAGTCATGTGCTGGCAGTGGAGAAAACTCACTTGGGCAAGCATATGTTTTGATAGGCAAAGAATTACAACCTGCGATGCAGCCAGTAATTAAATCAAAGTTGATTTTATTATCTAAAGGATGTCAAAACAACTCTTCTCTGTGTTTAGCAGGGTGTACAGCATATATCTCTCCATTGCAGATTTCTTCCCAGCTCTGAAGAAGCTCTTTGGAAATCCAATTTTCCTGGTGTACATCTTCCTCACTATTCTGCAGTACAATTCTCTTGTTGGGTTGATAACCTATGAGACAAAGTTCATGGAGCAGCAGTTTAATGTATCAGTGGCACGAGCCATCTTTCTGATTGGTAGGTACCTAACCTTCTTTTAAATTCCAGCATCAAAAGGAAGCTTTTCTTTGTTATTTTGCCTTTCTTTTCCGGAGGAGCTCCTGTGAAATTGGTTTAAAAAAAAAAATAATGTAGTGACTTATTAATTCTCCTACCATATTTTGAATATGGATCTTAATTTTAGAGTCAATTTGCCTGATGTTCCTAATTTAGGGAGCTAGAGGATTATTAGAACTGGGTGGATTTTTTGTTTGGCTGAAGTCTTTTTTTGAGTGAGATTTTGGTTATTAGTGTGTCTGGTTTTGTGAACAAAAAACACACATAAACTGCAACTAAAAAAACCCCATTTAATTTAGAAAATATCTAATTAAATGAGTGATCTTCCTTTTCAAATAACATCTTGGTATAAATATTCTTCCATTTTGATTACAAATACAAGTTTTATAGGCAATAAGAAACCAAAATGTAAAATTTTGAGTAATTTCATTCAGCTCAAAACTCTTTTTATATTTCCAAGTTACCTCAAAAATAAGTTCTTTGTAGTGTTCCACAAAGAAAGAATAGTGAAATCATATTAATCTTACAGTGATTAATATGTTTTCATAACCTGCCAAGAAAACCAGGGTTGAGTTCATTGCAGAATTGATATTCAATTACTTTAATCTGAAGGCACTCTCTTTTGCTCTGGGTTATGTACAAATACGACAATTTTTTTTTCCTGCCTTTTTTTTGGATGTAGGGAAAGCTTTACAAAACCAATATGACCAAAAAAACCAACCAAACAGAAAAACCACACTGAGAAACGCAAACGCCTTGCAATAAAACCTTGTAAAAGCTCTCTATTTAGAATATAAGTATTAGGTCTGGAGTTTGTGAAATGCTGAATGGAATAAATCTAAATGTAAACCTTTCTATGCTTCACTCTCAGAGCAAAATCGAACCCAGTGCAAAACCAGACACTGCTTCCTACTCCAGTTTCTAACAGACACTTACATAAGTTACATTATATACAAACCCCAATATAGTAGGAACATAGGGAATATTGAGGAACTAAGCTTTTTAAAGTCATAACATGACTTGAAATAAAATGAGGAAGTAAACAAAATTACTTAAATGTAATAAAAAGTCTTAGAACTTGAAATGCTCAGTCCAAAAATAGGTCGGTAACTGATGTTTTGGAAATTACTAGAACCAGATATTTATTCTAAAAGGGGTCAATACAAGTGACAACAGTTAACATTTTTATTACCTTCTATTTTCAGGTGTGGTACTGTTACCCATCACAATCCTGGGGATGTTTCTAGGGGGCTTTCTGATCAAGAAATTCAAACTTCACATAACCGAAATGACGAAGTTTGCGTGCATCACCTTCATAGTGGCATATTTGTTAAACCTCTTGTACTTTACGTGCGGTTGTGAGGTGCTCCAGGTGGCTGGTTTGACAGCTCCCTACTCTGGGTTCGTATCTTCCTTGGGTTTGTATCTTCCTTGGGTTTGTGTTGGTTGTGTCATTCGCCGTAGTTGCTCCCTGCCCCATGCAGAACATGACACAGACTCATCTGGGTTTGTAATCACATCTCGACTACAAACGTTCTAGTCTAGAAAACATTTTTTATTTGAATCTGGATGAATTCTGAAATGTGTCTTCTCTCTTCCTTTACTGTGCTATATCCTTTTGCATAAAAAAAATATGATGTCTGTCTAAAGACAACAAATTTTTATTGAAATTAACCTGTATTAGGTCATCTGCTGGTGTCAAGCAGTGTGGTTTCAGCTAGAGTGGAGCTACAGTGATTGTATCATTTTACTGCTCCCTTTGTGGTGATACACACAAGAAATTCCTAGGTTTTGAGATAGATCTGTCAGGCTGAAATGATACCTAGTGCTGCCGATGGGCAGAATATCCTGATTTTGTTTAAACTGTACATGTCTTTTTCTAGATACTTTTTTTCTGGAGATCGACAATATAACTCTCTGTTTTGCCAAATTGCTAATTAAGATGGAATTTATCACAGGCAAATCAATATTTCATATTCTATTTCACAGCTTTAATTTAAAGCTGGACTCCTCCTACCATGTAGGGAGGGGGATGTAAAAAAAAGTGTTGAAAGTGGCTTCCCCACAGTCCCCCAACGGCTTTGCCTCTAGAAGGGACTGTTCTCTAGATCAGTAGCTGTCCAGCTGCATGGGGAGCTATCAGGCTTCCTTGGTATCTGGAGCTGCTGTCCTGCCTGCATCCCTTTTCTCATCTGGGACGTAGAAAGTGGTCATGTCAGGAGCATGTGGTGCCCAAACAGATGTTCCCCTCCTTTACCAGAACCATGGTCACGCTTTCTCAGGAACATTCTGCTGACTCTAGCAGCCTGCCACAATTGCCTACTGTTTAAAATTTAGCTCAGTCTGGTCCAACAAATTTCAAGGGATTTTAAAGGATTAAACCGAATCCAGCAGGGCTGGCTACTTTTTGAATCCAGACAGAAACTTGCTTCTGTGTTTTTTTGAAACTGATCCTATGTTCAGGGAAACATCTTAGTTGTCTTGGCAAACCTGAAACCCAGTTCAGCTTTGAGGTTAGTTACATAAAAGATGCCAGAGGTTTGTGCAGGGGAGATAACTTCGCTTGAGTGCAACATCTGATACTGTAGAATGAATTAAAAATAAGCAGAAACATCAAGATGGCAAATACAGAAGGAGCAATTACAGTTTCTCCAGGAGAACTGAGACTGGAGAATTCGGCACGTACCAGGGTTAACCCGGTTAAGAGACTCACATACTGGTTTACCCATTTAACATTTTGTAGTTTGAAGCCAAGCAACAGCCTAACAAGGGCTAAACCCCCTTGTTATTTTCCCTACCAAAAGACTTAGGGGTAATGTAGCCTCCTTGAGGTGTGTTTTGGTTTCAGGGATAGGGAGGAAGAAAAGGCAAATTTTGCATACTTTTTCCTTTATATTCTGGGTGGCCTCAAAGCTGGGCTGATTTATAGGTAGTGGACTCTTAACACTTACTGAAAACTGAGCCTCAGAGTCACTGGCTACTTATTAGAGTCTCGATTCTAGTTGTCATCTGCTTAGTTTAACTTCTTGGGGCCTGATTTTGACATTTCTTACAGCAATGTTGATAAAAGTGGGAGCTATGAAAGTCCATGATAATACACAAGAAGAAATGAGATCTGGTAAGAAATGGTCTCAAGTCTGTCATGGGTGCAGGGCTGCTGCCGAATACAGCCAGAGATGAGACAAAAGCAGCGCTTCTCACACAGATTCATGCAACTTTCATTGCCACTAACCAGCCACTAACCAGCTCTGATCCAGTGAAAAAAACTGTCAAGAACATTTTGCTGCTGTAGTTTTACGTAGTTTTATATCACCACTTCTAGCACCCCGATATGGCATGGTACCTACTGCTAAGCGAAAGCATGGCCATCTGCATGTGATAAGAGATTCTAGGTATGATTTATTTTTTTTTCCTTGGGTTAAGCTTTCAAATGAAAAATTAGTACCAGATAATCTCTCCCAGCTAAGAATACCAGCAACAATCCATTAAAATGTTAATGCTTGATGAAAACTCTCAAAAGAGCGTTGGTTTAGCTGAAGTTATCTTAGTCTCCATATGACAGCTTCACAGTCCATCAGATGGTAGAAGATACCTGTCTACGTGTTTTACTTTTTCTACGTTTTTCCTGGCTACTCCCTGATATTATTTTTTTACTATATAATTCGACTTAATAATCCTTTTATTTCTTTCTGTTTTCCTCTAGATTAAAGCATCTTTCCTCCCCCAAAACCAACTTCATGTCCAGTTGCAATGCTGACTGCAGCTGCAAGCGGGATCAGTGGGACCCTGTATGTGGGGATAATGGGATCACTTACATGACAGCCTGCTTTGCAGGATGTAAATCATCAACTGGGACAGGAAAGAATATGGTAAATATATAGATGGATAGACAATTATTTAGTAAGACTTGTTGAGATAGGGCAAAGAGTAATTGCTTTAAACTAAAGTAGGACAGGTTCAGACTAAATATAAGGAAGACATTTTTTACAGTGAGGGTGGTGAAACACTGGAACAAGTTGCCCAGAGCGGTGGTAAATGCCCCATGCCTGGAAACACTCAAGGTCAATTTGGACGGGGCTCTGAGCAACCTGATCTAGCTAAAGATGTCCTTGCTCACTGTGGGGGGGTTGGACTAAATGACCTTTAAAGGTCCCTTCCAACCCAAACTGTTATATGATTCTATGAGTATAGATTTCTCCATATATTAATTTTTTTCTTTGTGATTAAGAAATGACCATTTTCTATGTTTTAATCTTGTAGAAACTGAGTTGGGGTGAGACAAGTGAGCTATTCAGGAAAGACATGAAAAACTCCGACTCTTGACTTACATTTCTTGAATGCTTTTATTTCTATTTTTTAAAAGCTCATTTTCTTCTCAGCAAGATGACCATAAATTTGGCTTTAGGTTTCTCAGTAGATCTCTTACTGTGTAGGTACAACACTGCTAAGAGGGGTTGGCTTTAGAAGACCTCTATTAGTCTGGTTGTTATACTAGCAAAATCCCATGGTGCTAACTCATGTGCAGCAGACCTGTATAGAATTGGCAGTGCTGGTTTCACAGGCTGTTACAGATCATACTGGAATTGCCTGCTTTCCTGAGCTGCCTTAGCTCAGGTAAGTGAGTCATAATACTAAATTAGACAGACAAGATGTCCCATAAATATACATCTGGCCATTTTGTTCAGTGTATCAGCAGCAAAGCCATTTCCAGGACCCTAAACAATCTTACCTGGGCAAGATGATTTAAAAACTGCAGGCTTGGAGAAGTGTGTGCAAATGTTTGTGTTTTCTGGAAGAATTGTCTTGGTGTAACAACACTGAAATGGACAAGCAACATTTTCAGGCTTATATCCATACATCCAGCAATATAGTCTTACCTCACTTCAGGGAAACTGGCTTTCAAACCCACGTCTCCTGCTAACTTCAAAGGCTATGGAACAGCCCACCCTCCATGCCGTGCCAAATGCAGTTTTAGGTGCACAGCAATAGATATGCATGATTGCATTGTTGAGTCCACATCTATATTTTTATTGTTACTCATCTCCTTCGTAGAATTCCTGAGCAGAATGGCTGGATAACAGTTCATGACTGAATTTTACAGCTTTGACCCATTTAAAGTATACACAGAGCACCTTCTGTCTTAGCAGTGGCATGGCTGAAACTAGAGCCAGAGTTGCTTTTTGTCTCTGGAGCAGCTCTGAGAGGCTGGAGCATACCAATGAACTTGGCCATCAGTCTGCAAAGATAATTTTCAGCGTAAACAACAGCCTGCCTGTTATGGAGACTGAAAAATCCAGGTACTAGAATAGATATGTGCCACTGAATTCTGATTAAAGAAATTGTTCTCTTCTTCTCCTTTCAGGTATTTCACAACTGCAGCTGCGTGGAAGGACAAGGGCATGGACTTGGCAATTCCTCTGCAGTTTTGGGACAATGCCAAAGAGAAAGCTGTACCAAAGCTTTTCCCTATTTTTTAGCATTACAGGCTGTGTGTGCATTTATTTTAGCCTTAGGAGGCACTCCTACGTACATGATTATGTTTAGGTGACATACTTTACCTTACCTTGGCCATAAAACTTGGGGAAAGAGAAGTAGAATGGCGTTACTATCATGAGGAATGGTGCACTGATGAAATTGGGGCCCTGAGATTTTGCCTGTACTCTGAAATCCATTTCTATTCAGAGGCACAGTAAAATGCCTGCCCACCGATTTATTTCCAGTTTAGGGCTGGATACATACTGTGGTGATGAAATGGGTGGGCCTTATGGTGTTCCGGAGCTTTAGTTTTTATTTCCAGTGACAGAGGTGTTTTTAACAGAGCAATGAACTTGAAATAAGGTGCAGTGCAAAGCTGTATCCAAGGTGACCATGCTGTTCGTGTTACTCAGGAGAAAAACCTTTGTTAAGCCTTCTCCCCTCAGAATGTTTTCTGTGCTGTGAGAAGTCTGATACTCTCATTTTTTTGCCAAGCTGGTATAAACAGAACTATGTCAGCAGCAGTAGTTTTAAAATGTTGATTCCTTCAGTTGCAAAGCAGATGTTCTGTGCCTTTTGCATGGAAGTTTCTTTCTACTTATGCTCACAGATGGACTGTAATATGCAGTGGTCAATGCACGTGACTAGATAGAATCACAGAATGTTGAGGGTTTGAAGGGACCTCTGAAGAGCATCGAGTCCAAGCCACCTGCCAGAGCAGGACAAAACTAGGGCAGATCACACAGCAAACTGTTGGCTAAGCTGCTGATTCTCCTGCAATATTTCTAAGTGCAGCTGTTTTTACCATATGCCTGGATTATGGAGAAGGCTAACTGCTGGGCAGCTTCAGAACACCAATGTGTGTGATGAGAAGTCTTTCATGTTAATGCTGAGAAGTTGGTACACTGATGTATAAACTCCAGTACAGGAAGCAGGCTGGCCATAGCAAGTCTCCCTCCTGCCCCTGTGCCAGCTCACTAGAGGCAGAGGTGGATTTTACCTGCACGTAGCTAGCAAGGACTGCACGCCCTTGTTCCCTCTGTTCACCACTGCACAATACAGCCCCTTTTAAAGCAAGATAGCTTCTTGGAGCTTAACTTGTGGACATGAACTGCCTATTTTTAGTTTGTTCTCTTTAATTTTCCTGTGCATCCCCTCCCAAAAGTGTTTACAGTCTATTCTCCTTGAATTCAAGATCAGTTTCTGTACATTCTCCCATTTATTTCGATGAGACTTCATCCACTGACGTCAGTGGAAGGAGGGTCTACATCTGAGCTTTAAGTATGGTGAATGTTTTCAATTAGGGTGTGGGTGAACTGTGCTAGGTAAGCCACAGTGCTCTTGTAATGGAGCACGTGCAAATGTTCGCAGCATGACTATAGCCACATCGTTCTATTGTTCCCCCAAACAATGTACTGTTTTCTTTTTCCTTTGTAGATCTGTTTCACCAGACCTGAAATCCTTCGCTGTTGGGATTGAAACTTTAGGTGGTAGAATACTAGGTAAAACTTCATTTCTTTATGCAGTTCAAGTAGATAGTCAGAGACAGACCAAAGCTAGCCAGTGCAATGCCATTGCTCCAGGTGAGAACAAAAGAAATTTTCCAAATATTTTTCTTTGTAAGCAGACTATGCATTTCAAAATGTTTGGAGGAGCTTGCTACATGTGTCCCGGTATGTAATTATGATTAGCTCTTCAGATTTTTTTCTATGCAGCAAAGGAATCAATCAAAGGAAGGAAATGTCATTGTACTTTGGGGTGGGTTGTTTTTTTTTTGATTTGTGGACACAACTGCCTAAGCTTGAGCAATCTGGATATCATTAACACCCATGCTCCCTTTTGCTGACCATTTTTCACTTAAAGCTACCATGTACTCTGCCTATTATTTTCTTTCTTGTGTTTCTCTGCAATAAATAATGATTCACGTCTCCAGGCACGTAGTCTGCCCTGCCTCTAGCAAACCTTGCCTTATCTTCACTAGTCTGCTGATTTTTTTAAATCATCCCTACACAGATGAGCTTGAGTACTCATTTGGATCTCTCTCCTAATCTCCATATTTTAGCTGAATGCTGCAGAGAGTCAATCTTGTGCTTTTTATGAAATAGTTTTCTTCACAAATCTGCACATTATCCCTGAAACACCTTAGTGATTATATTGAAGCATTATGACTGTCTAAAAGGAATTCTTTCAATACTGTGTATGTAATACACTTATTACCTGGCTGATTTTGAGCAAGTGCTTAATTTCAGCCCTTTGCACTCAGCTAACCATTTTTAATGGAAAACTGTTGTGTAATACCTGAAAAGATACACTAGTATACATAAACATTAGTATATCATGGCATGTAACTCCACAGCAGGGACTGAAAAAGAGATGTGGATTATATTATTTCTTCAAACAACAGAAGTTACAAATCTAATAAAAATGCCATTAAAGTAGAACTACTAACATTTCCCTCGATAAATAATGTTATAAACTTCCATTCTTTCAATCCCCTTTAGGTACTTGCTTAAATATTTTCACAGATCTTGGAATCTCAAAGCTGGAGCTGGAAGTTTTGTCCCATTTTATGCAGCCGTAACTCTGAAACCTTGGGATTTGTTTTCTCATTTCTTTACAATGACATCAAACACTGATGTGTCCAAGAAGTAATAATTTTCTTTGCAGGAGGACTCCCAGCCCCTATTTATTTTGGTGCCTTGATAGATGAGACCTGCTTGAAATGGGGGGTAAAAAACTGTGGGGGATCTGGATCTTGCCGGGTATATGACACGAAAGCATTCAGGTAAGCTGAAATCTCCAGTACAGGGTTGAGAATTTGCCTTCTGAGGTAGCTTTGGGCACCAAGGCCCAAGGTCTGTGTCAATTGGCAATAGACTGATTAGGATACTAAAAGCACCAAAACTCCTTAATTTGATTAGGCCATAACAGGTCAACTAAGGCAGATAATTTTGCTTCAACCTGACGTGTGACATTGCAGTACACTCCTTACATCACCAGGATTAGGTCCTTTATTGAAGCCTTAGTGCCCTGAATAACTCTGCAGTACTTTGGCTTTTTGGGAGGCTGAAAAAAATGGGGAGTAATTGTAGTGCTGAAAATGGTCTTCCTCGTTTCTCTGCTTCTTAATGTATAAGACACCTCAGAAAATCCACTTGGAGAGGGGACTTATATGGCTGGTGCTTCATGGAGCACTGCAGCTAGGAGCACCAAATGCTGCCAGTGAGGGGGTGGGGGAAGGCTGGGGCAGCAGGCAAAAGCCCCAGGTGGTGTAACTCCTCCTGCCCCAGCTCTAAAATACAGTCTGATGAATGGGAGCACTCTTCAGACAGGAGACGTTTCTGCTAGGAATATAGGACCTGACAGAAACCCTCCTGGAGCTAAATATCATGAGATTTTCTTGCTTTCTGCCTATTATTTCTCAAAATGTGGAGCAACACCTGCCTAAGAATAGTTGGTTCTGCAGAAACGTATTTGATATCTTACTTGCTTCCACTCAGAATTGGCAACCTTTATTAATGTAAACATATTTTGTCATCTTTTTTTCTTATTTTATTTTTTCTAGAAATGTTTATCTCGGCCTTATTGCAGGGCTACGAGCAGGATGCTGTCTCTTATACATAGTGCTCTCAGTTTTAATAATGAAACGCTTCAAGCCAGATGGCAAAGAGATGTCAGATACTAAAGTTACGGAAAGATCAACCAGCAAAGAACCAGAAACTGCCAACAAAAAGGAAATTCTTCCTGGTGCAAGAACCTCAGAGGACAGTGAGGAAACTTTTATGTAAAGAAGAAACAAGGTCTTTTCATAATGTTGCCTATGCTTCAGTTTTTCTAAGCACAACAAGGGTCTAATTACTGACTTCAACAGCTAGTTTACATTTTGGGGGTTCAAGAAATACCTTTAAAACAGTTACTTTTAATTTCCTTACCCCATCCTCTTCCTCTCCTCATCTGAAACAATATCTGAAACAACAGGGGGAAAAGGTTTTAAAAATTTTGCAGAACTCTCCCATCCTCTTACTCTCAGTCCTTTTCTAGACCAACAGTAGGACTAGACAAAATTTTTCAAGTATCATAAATTTGATTATGATTGACAAATTGAAAAGAAAAAATCCACAATAAGTTTCTTATACATTTTTCACTGACTTTATTTCAAGTCCTCTGTATTTAGTCCTACAGCTCTAAATGGCCAATCAAGTTACACTTGCCCAGTTAATCTGATGGCCTTTACTGGATGGTTCATGACCAGAGGTCTTTTTTTCCAGGCTGGATCCCATGGCCCGTGCTCAGGTGAGAGTGCTGGGGCCATCAGTGAACACCCTCTGAACAGTATCTTCATAATGACTCTGGGGTTTGACTTGACACATTAAACAATCAAGATGGAATGCAAACAAAAGAAAGTGGTGTATTAATTTTGCAGCACATCTCAGTATTGAGTTCCAGTAAAATTGCTCTGAACTGGTGCAATAAAATGATAGGTGTTTAAGTTTCTTTGATTTTTTTTAACGTGTGTGTATTTATGGGAGGACATTTTTGCCCTAATGACCACTGCATTTATACCACATATATACAGATTTGCTTCCTTGTTTGAGGATCCTCTGGTAAGCCTTGAAATACAGTACTGAAAACTTGCAAATTCACAGCTTTCCACAGACATCCTAGTCCAGAGAGAAACTTCATTAAAGGATGTTTCAAACAGTCATTACTGGGAAAAAAAAAAAAGTCTCTAAAAGTACTTGAATGTCACTGTTTATAGCGGGAGAGGAGAGATGCAGCAACACACAAATTTAGCAAGAGAAGGCAAAGAAGCAACTATATTGTTTTATAGCCCCGTTTTATATACCCTAGCCCCATAGGGCGATTGGTCAGTGATCACCCATCTCCTAGGGTGATTGGCTAAAGTCC
>WUAM01000203.1:895269-942170 GCA_024336885.1 Actenoides hombroni
TTGTGTGAGAAAGGCAGGACTCTCACTGAATATTGTGAGAACCTGAGAAAATCCCTCTGCTAGCAGCTTTTCAGCATGGTAATTCCACTGAAAGCAATGAAGGAATTGCCAAACCAGTGAATTTTTATCAGACGGGGCGGTTTAAGGGCATGAGCCTTGTGTTTACCTAACTCTTGTCTGAAGCTACCAAAAAGCCCTTTAATGGCATTATCAAAGTCCTTCTGTCAGAATAACTATGGAAGACAGCACCTTATGCCAGAATACAGTGCCGTTATTTGGCATTTCTTTACTTTTAGATATATAATCAAGCAGACATAATGACCTATGACTACCTGTTTTTCTGATATTTTTCTAGTTGTTTATTGAAGAGAAAAAAACAACTCAGCAGCCTTAAACCCACAGTATTCTATATCCATTAGGATCATGTACCATACAAATACCAAGCCCTCTCATGGGTTTTGTGTCCCCATTATCAACAAATCCTGTCTGTCCTGGCACAAAAATAACTTAGGAATAGAGTAGTAGCTGTTGCAGAATAAACAGAAAAGCCTTCAGGCTGTCAAATTAAATATAAGCATTTCAAACATTTTAACAATATAGAAGAAAGGTTAACATTAGATTTAGCCTACCAGTTTTTCACTGTGGAATATATTGTCATTTTTCCTGTCTCGTGTCTGGAACGTGGTCGAAGTTCTTTCTAGTTAAAACTGTTAATATCAAGCTGAATTACATGTCATTTTCTCCAATGTTTCTTACTTTCTAATTATTTAATATTTTTATTGTGAGCTCCTATAGCACAACTTAGTCACAGTTTAAGCCAGCCAATAAATAAATAAATAAATAAATCCTAAATTTTGAGGCCAAGCAGGTTCCTTCATGAGACACCTCTACACTAATATCAAAGTCTCTGATGGCAGAGACTGACTTTTAGAGACAGTAAATGATTTGTTTGTGGATGGCTATGGGAGAATGGTCATGGGAAACTCACAAGCATGCCCTAAGGTGTTTGTCCATCTCTTCAGCCAGGTCTGCATTATGGACAGGGTGGACTCTTGAGCCCAAAACCCCTGCCTAATGCACCAGCAGTACCCTGTAGGAGATAAATAAAAATAATAATAAAAAAAGTAATAAGTCCTGAGTAATCAAGACTAATAGGAAGCAACAGGCCAGCCGATTTTGTTAGATCAGTGGAATAAACTTAAAAGAGAGGTTATAGAGAAATTTTTATATGGGAAATACAAGTGGAGACAAAGCATTCTTACGGAATCTGAGATTTTGTCAGAATAACACTTATGGGATGCAGGGAAAAAAAAGAGAAGTATTTATAAACTAATGATAATAGATCTATGTCTTAAACCAGAGACTTTCTGAGTCAGTGACTGTCATACCTAAATATTTCATCTCCTCAGCTGTGTTAGACTGTAAAGTACTTATATAAAAATGCAGCATTTCTTCCCCAAAAATCACTCAGAGGAGTTTCATGTTTCTCAGTAGGACATATTGCTGCATAAATGAACAAGTGTTCTTCTTGTTACCTGCAAAAGCTGATAAATTATCTTATTTGAACTCATATTTCTTCTGTTACCATCCCATCAATGAAACACTGATTCGACGTATTAACTCATACCTCTAAAATTAGTGCTGTATTAGATCTCAGATGTGGGTCTCTCCTACATCTACTCCCATAGCTCAGATGGCATTTTCACAGGGAAGGTGTTAATGCAGTTTCAGACAAGGTCAGAGGGCATCCTTCAAGAATATCCTGCTTTTAGGTGGCTCAATATACCTTCAGCCGTGGGTCTTGAGCTTTCCTACAGAGGGTCCATATGAAGGCCTGTGGGAGCCATCGTTTGTCCCCTGCAGCTGCTGGTGGCCCTACTCGTTGCATCTCTCATGATGTGTCTCCCTGATAACAAAAGTGGTTTGCTAGCCTGGCTTATGGTAATAATAATAATAATTATTATTATTATAACATCATTATTGTAATTAGTATAATAATTATAATCCACATTATTATTACTTACTAGTAATAATAATGAGGATGTGACCTGACTTGAAATATCTAAGAGGTCCTGCCAAGTTTTATGTTTTGGTTGCTTCCACCTTTTCTTTAAAGCTGCAGATGCCGGGGTGAAGAAATCACCTCCTAAACAAAACAGATAGATATATTTCTAGATAGAGTTTTATTCTTCATAGCTAGCAGAAGGGATGAATCATACAAGATTATCATGGCCAATTATAATATTACGTAGTTGGAGAAGGGCTCATTGGGATACCTTGTTTGAAAAAAGGAACGCATCAGCACGTGAATAAAACAAAAATAGTTCCCTGGCCTGCTTTAGGCATGGAAAGTATCAAGATAGGAAAAGGCTTTTCTTTTTCTTTTTCCTACTTTTTTTTCTCTCACCCATGAGTGGATAACACTGAATACAGTAAATTTATTTTGCAGTTCATAACATGTCAGCATTGCTGCATTTCTTTTAGGTTGGAAAGATAATTTCTTAAACTTTTAATCAAACTGTTGATTCACTCCCACTCTCCCAGAGCTCATCACGCAAACGCTTTCAGCTTTTCTTTTTCTTTGTTTGCCTCCATTCAACTCTGAAATTCACCACTTGCCAAGAAACTCCACCTACTCAGGAAAAAAACAGACAAACTAAACAGAAAGAAAACCAGACTCCTCTGCTCCCAAAGTGCTGCAACAACTTCCAGTTTTGTGAATTGTAAACTATGCTTCTCTGCATTTAGAGGCATTGCCTCTAATGTTCAAAACTTCAATAGCTAAAGGGAGGCATCTGAACGAAATAGGCCTGCTGTTCCAAAGAGTTAAGCAAAAGGAGTTATGGGTATATTTACAGCAGTGGATGAAAGAGTCGACGTAGCCATTTAATTTTACTTATGCAATACGTAAGAATTGTAGCTGCAGTAGCAGGTCAGTGCTGAAACCATTCCTCCACATCTTTCCACCAAGTAGTTACTCTCCCCTCAAAACAACAATGGAAAAAGTATTTACTCTTTCCTTCCAGAACTGTAAAGATGCTCAAAGTTATCTCTCCAGTTTTCTTCAAATCCCTCCTGAACATGCTTAGAAGCAGTCATCATAATTTCTTGCTGATTTCCTGCTTGGCAAATCGTATCTTGCCCTACCTCAAACACATTTGTCTTGCAGCAGAGAGTGTCCTTTTGTGCACGTGTGCGCATAGTGCTTCTTAGGCATCAAGGGCTCTCGAGATACAACAGCGGCACAAACATTAGTTGCAGAATTGCACTGTGAGATACAATAATTTGTCCTGTTTGCTCTGCTTCCACTCGTAGCTCCATGACATACAGTTGCAGCTTTTAGTGATGAACACCACAATGTTTTTCAATGCTGGCAGCAAATTAAAATGTTGCTCTCTCTCTCTTTCTCTGGCAGATGCTGAGCTGCTGTGGCACCCAAGGCATCTAGGCTTCGTACCTTGTCTCTGGCTGGAAATATTTTTTCCACAATAAAGGAGAAAAAAAAACCCTCAATAAGCAGGTTGTGACCTTCTTGTGTCAGCCTTCCTCTCTGTATCCAAAGAGGCAAATTTATTGACACCTCCCTGACCTCATGAGCTTAATGTAATAGCTTCCTCTGTCTGCTGCAGGCCATAACACCTTTTTCTGGCACTGTTGATTCCTTGTGCAAAATTCTCATAATCTGTCACCTGGAATTCAGTTAAAAACTTTTTTTTTTTCACATAAAATATGTTTTCAAAGGTTACATATTTTGTATCAAAAATATCTCACCCAAGCCCCTGGCTTTAAAGTCACCATAGGAAATACTATATGCCCCAAGATGTGTTAATAAAATATAATCTGGGCAAAGTAGCTGAAAGACAAGCAGAAGCAGACAGTTGCAATTACTTTCCTGCCAAAACTCACTCCTGAGTTCAGTAGTTAGATAAGGTGTTTTATTCCCTTAGGTCCCAGAGGCCTTTCCTGTGGCTCTATCTGGATACATCAAAAACATTTGCAAATGCAATTGTAAAGCAAGACCAAGCAAAGAGCCATATAATTTTTGCTATATGGAGAATCTCTGCCTTCAGTAAATTCACTTTGTCTGGGGAACAAAAGTCCTGTTCTTCCTTCAGCTGCTGCAATCGCTGCTAAGTGACTGTCATGACAGATAGTGCTGATTTAAGAACAACTCAGCATTTTGCTCTACCATGTCTATTAACCATATCCCACTCAGCCTTGAGCATCTATTCTAAAGCATCAACTGGAGAATTCAATTCCTGTTGTCAAATGGTATGCAAGAACGCATCTCTTTATTCAAAGCAACAACAGCAGTCGAGCTCCGAGCGACGCAAAGACGATGAACACAAACCAACAAATACACGAAAGCAACTTTGAATAGATGAGCTGAAGGCTTGAACTGAGAAAGTTTTAAGGTGCATGAAAACACAGCTGAATATTTTACCTGCCTGAGGATGAACTTCTCCCAGGACAGTAAGGACTATATAATTTGCAGCATAGGGGCAATGATATTGTTTGAGTGTCCTCTGCTGGACGGTATATGGCATAGCAATAAAGCCACCAGAACATGCTGGATGGATTTTGCTTAGAAAACAACATCACTACAACATTCAGAACACTTCTTATATTGCATAGTCACTTAACTAAAATAAAAAATTAGGTTTTATTAAAATGCTATAACTCTGAGATTTTAAAAAAAACCCCACAACAGAATTATTTCCTCTATGGAAACCTATTTGTAGTTTTAAGTAGGCATAAAATTTTCAGCTAAGCTAAGATAAAATGCTCCTTGGAGAAATACTGCTTTTGTCAGTCTTGCAATGGAAAATCATTGCAATGATTCCTTTAGATAAGGTGGAAATATTCTGGTTAAAGGCTTTGGTTTTACTGTGAATTCTGATTGAATTGGATGAAATCAGATAGCTGCTGTTAGCCTTGAGCTTGCCGCTCCTGGGGCAGCCTACCCTATGGATCTGCCTATGGGATCCGCATCACATTCTGTGGGCCTTTGGCGTGTGGCTGTTCAGCCAGCAGTCCTCTTTCACCCCTTTAAAAATTGGAGACTGGCTCTATCAGAAATGTCAGTGGAGGTTTTCCTTTCTCTGCTGAGAATCTGGTTCAGTTCATGTAACTTGTTCTGTTACTGGTAACGAGGTACACATAAAGCACTTTCATACTTGCATGTTAGTTTTTCTTGTTGACGATCACAGGTTTGCTATTAGTTTTACTTTCTGAACAGTGTTACTACTTATTATTTAGTTATTCATAACATTGTGAAAGTTCTTTCTAAAATAAGCTGTCCTGGTCCACGTGACACTGGTCTATATGGCTTTCTAAATGCATGATTCATTCTCTGCATCAGAAGAACCTGGCAAACGTTCTTTGATCTTGCGATTATCTTCTTTATTCATAGCAACATCTTCTCTTCCTCCATTCTCTATAGGCCTAGAATTCTTATTTTGAAAGTGCTTCTTTATCGTTATATAAAAAAAGATTCCAATCAAGTAGGAAGGAGCTCTTAACACAGCTGGCAAACCAAGGTAGACATACCTGTGGGATAGAGCATAGGAGATAGTGCCAGACATTGCAGTTTTCAAAGACACTGAAGAAAATCACTTCAGTGGATTTTAAGGATTACATATATACAAAAAAAAAAAAAAAAAAAGCACTGACATTCATTCTTTGTGAATAGTACCAGAAACTGGACATTTTTTTCTTGAAAAAAACTTCTGTTAAAGAATTGATAATATTCTTTATGCTTATAAAGGTACTTGCCAAGTGAAACTTCCATCATCTTCCCTTTTGTTTCTGAGGATGTTTTGATCACTTTAAGCCCTTAGACTTTTTAGGGGTAGAAATATATTAAGATTGCCAGAGCAGGCTATTGTATATAAAACTAAAAAAACACAGAGGAAGCAGACAAGATTTCAATGAAACTGAGAAAAATCTCTGGAATATTCCTCCTGGAGACCGATAGTATTTATGTTTAACCAGCTGGTTAGTCTGATTTTTTTTTTTTTCATGTATTTTTCTTTCAAATGTGGCAAATACACAAAATTAATATTCTTGCTAGTATGAACAAACTACCTGTAAAAAAGATAAATTTGGGCAGCTTTCCTCTTGATGGTAAACCATACAGCACTCAGTCTTTTAAATTAACGCAAAAGATATTAAAAATACATCATTTACTCCAGAAATATCCATCATTAATATTAAAAAAACTAAGAGTTTAAAATTAGATTTTAAAATTTCTCAATTTCAGGTTCTCTGGACTGACTGATCTAAGTCCAAAGTTAGTATCTGAACATAATTTTTGCCCAGTGGCCTCAGACACCACAGTACAACAGAACAAATTGTGTTCGTCTGTAGAAAGGAAATGTTGAGGTTTTTGTGCCCTACTTTGCTTTACCTGAATGCATTGGAGTCATATATCCTACAAGCCCCTTGCTTCCCACAGCTCGTGCTTCCCCATTTCAAGCATGTCTTGTCAATCAGGGCACCAAAATAAACCGGCGCTGGAATCCCAGCTGTAAAGAAACAAGCAAAACTATCACAAGACATCACAGGAAAAGACATCTTTTTAGAAATGAGATTTATAGTTTCTCCGTGGCAAGTTACGTGCTGCAATAGTGGGAAGTTTTTCCTTTATCAGAGTAACTGTAACTGGGATACGCTCGCGGTGCCGTGGGGACCACCAGTCTCCAGGAGAAGTGGTTTGATGGGTTTGGCCAGACTTCTAGTCATGCACATTGGCTCTGAGAGCTTCCAGTGCATGCTAAGAAGCTGCAGGGGAGAGCTGCACTGGTTGTGTATCTGGAGCACTGAACTGACACGTAGTTCCTTCTTGTATTCATAGTCTACACTATCCACACCAGCTTCATATCTAGCTGATAGCTGCTGGTGGTCTTTCCTGCCTGAAGGGACACCACCAAGTATATGTGATTAGAGGAACTGAATATGCTTTTCAAAAAATATCCATGAGGGTAGAGCAACTTAAATCCTTAGGACGACGTGGCCAAATAAGAGCTTATGCAAAACATGGCAGACACGGACAAAATCCCAGCCTTGCTGATGTAAAGGTGAGTATTTGTCCCTACAGGAGCTTCCTGCATTCTTATAGAAGACATAATTTGTAAAACAGGTGTTATCTCAGCCTGTTCTACTCTAGGGCTCTTGTGAGAGTCTGAGCTGAGCAGCCTATCTCGAAAGGCCTGTGCAATATCAGTGCTGTAGTCAGGGTACGACGGAACAAACACTTATTTGGAATTTCCTTAGAGAAGGAAGATGAGAACACATCAGATGTTAGCTGGTTTCCCCATGAACTCTCAGCTGAACGTTGCACTTTCAGGAAAAAAAAAAAAAAGGATCTTCAGGAACAGCCCAGGATCTGACAGCTGTTTAAGGGTACATGTGTTATAGAAACAGTGGCTGCACTGGTGTCATTCAAAGCCGTACGAGCAAGCACGTCAGTTAGAATGATTTCTCTTACCTAGCACTCTCATAATGAGAGTGTACAGACCAACTGCAAGAGATTTCAACTCTGGCTGAACACACCTGAAAGAAAGAGGGATAAGTATGAAGTATTTGCCTATCTAGTCCTTAGGCATGCCTATTGAGTCAACATTAATTACCGTGAATTTAATACTCTTAACGATGGAAAGCCAAGCTTTGGAAGGACAGCGATTCCTATGTCTGCTGAAAATAAGTTAAGTGATATGAAAAAGGTGAATTAATCTATTGTTTTCCATCACATAGCTCCTGAGAAGTCTATGCATTAAGCATAATTAAAGAAATGAAATTTTTTACTGATAATCCCAGTCTATCTTAGTCTTATCAAAATGGGCTCTGCAACTGCCTTAACTCCCTGGCATAAATTTTCCTCACTTTGTGGGATATACCTTACTCCCTTGATGGGAAATATATTGCCCTAAGACAAGTGGCTGCATTAGTGTGGCATCTTTCTTTTCTCAAATGACATATCTCTGTAAGGTGTCACATCTTGAACTACACAGATCATCCGGCCATATGCTCATCTGTTTCTTGGGGAACCACACTCCAAGCATAAGAAATGGGCACTGATCTTATTACCCACCCTCTGCCATCTCCTTACCAGTATTAACATGGCCAACAGTTAGAAAGAGATGAGGAAAGGAGAGGAGTTCACATTCTGGTTTCCATGCTCATTTAGGATGACCTTAGAACTACCATTAAATTTGCCACTAATGCATTTTTCTACTGAGTAAGCTTTCTCTTTGAAAAGTAGGTGCTAATTTGTAGACTGGTTCCAAATTGCAGCCTGGTCCACCTGCACCCATGTACCTTGACAGGCATGAACATAGTAGCATCAGACTGAGCCCTCAAATGTCCTGAATTCCCAGACATCTGCTAAGCACAGTCTGTTAGGGCAACCCCATGTCCATAAATCCTGACAAACGCCTGGCCTTTTCAAAATCCATCCAGCTAGAATATCCAAACAGGAAAAGACGACGTGTTACCGATAACCTGGGTGTATGACACGAATTAGAGAAACCATTTTGCTATACTTGGAAGCAACACACTAGAGCCAACTTACAGACAGCAGCAAAGTATGGTTTGATGCCAAGAGATATAAACAACTGGGAAATGACAGAAGTCATTAAAGAAAGAATGCTATACTGCAAAACATTTTTTTATTTTTTTTTTTCCCAAGTGAAAGAGAGAAACCTAAAAATAGTTTTGATCTCCTCATTGCAAAGCCTCAACCTTTGGTACACAATTAATTTTACTTACCTAAACATAATCATGTACGCTGGTGTGCCTCCCAATGCATAAAAAAAGCCACTTATGACTTGTATTACTGTATAATAAATAAATTTCATTGAACAATCTTCACTTTTTGGACATTGGCCCAAGGTGGCAGAGTTATTTCCTGTCCATGAACTGCTGGCTTCAAGACAGCTGCAGTTATGGAAGACCTGGAAGACACGACACAGATTTGGTAGGACGCTGCCCATGCAGTGGGGAATCCTGCCTTCAGACACAAACAGAGCCTTCCTAAGTGTCCTGTTCCCATCTTATTTGCCTTCCTTCAGGTAATGGGCTGCATCTCTCCTTTCTCACAAACAGTGCTCAGAGTTGGGAGGGCTATTCCAGCAGGTTTTTGCTAATGGACATAGCAACACTTTTTGAAAGGTATTTGTAGTATCTGCAGGACCTCTGAGGCTGGCCTCAGCCTCTGTGCCTCTGCAGGGCAGTTCCCTGGGGGCAAAAATGAGGCTCAAGGAGCTGTGCCTTTTCCTGCTACCTGACACTACCTGTTAGCTGACATGTCTCTGTGAAAAGCACCTGGGTCACAGGTCCCTCTCTGCTAATGCTGATCCATCAGAGGTGCCTCACAGCTGTAAACAGCAGCTCCCTGCCAAGACACAGCTCGTGCAGAACCCTGAGATCAGCAGTAGTGTACTGATAGCTTAGGAGCAATTGCTTTTAACCAGGGCTTGAGGATGTACTGAGATAAGGGGAACTGTCAGCCACAAACCTGAAACTCTACAGAGACAAACGTGTGGGAGGCAGTAGTCCCACTGTCACAGACACTGTTGAGCTCTTCTTCTCTGCCTCTCACCTTAAGATTTTAAGTGAAGAGTGTCTTTTGGAGAAGATGAGTGTAGAGAGCAGAGAGATACCAGACACAAAGAAAAATCCGATGGATGGAAAATTATCTGAATGCAATAGGCACCTCCAGACCATGTAGCTTCTGGGAGTGATCATCTGGCATCAGAAAACATGGGAATGACATGGTCCAATGAAAGCTTATATTCATGGACTGGAGCTTCCTTTCTGGGACTTCGTGAATTATCCTCAGCACTCTCTGCTGAGCAGAAGTCAGTCAGACAGAAAAATAAGTAGTATCCTGTTGTCTCAGAGTCTCACACAGAGGAAACAAGCTGCCTCCCCTCAAATGATTCTTCACACTTACACTTCAATGATCAGTATCAGGGAAGATTCTACACTACCTCAGTGTACTTCAACTGTTGGTGAAAACCTCAGGGCAGCCAAAATGAGGTTACGAAAGGCGAGTTGTGGAAAACCTTTAGACAACCTGTCACCACTTTGATTTGTTTGTTCCCCCCACTTATGTTCAACCTACAAAAGATGAAACTGAATAGCTACAACAAGGAGTTAGGGCTCTTTGCTTAATGTGCAGCAACACGGAGAAATCTCAATGCCTTCTGTGACTGTTTGTAGCCAGAAATCATAAATACTTTACTGAGTGGTGCCCAGTAACCTGGGTTTTCCTTAAAGGCATTGTACTACTAAATCTCTGATGATACATGGAAAACAAGCTAGAAACTGAAGCAGGGTCTTACCGTGTTCTTCCCACGTCCCACTGAAGTCGTGCACCCAGCTAGACATGCTGAAACATATGTGAGTCCGTTGTCCCCGCACACAGGGTCCCAGGCATTGGAGGCACATTTGCAGTCAGAGTTGCACTCAGAAACGACAGCATTTTCATGGTACGGAATGGGTTTGCTTGGAAGTTTAAGTTCAGACAGATGTAAGAATGTCAGAAATATTCAGTTCAGTGCTGAGGTCAGTGTATAGTCCCTTCTGTGTGACACTGTTGCTGTCCTGAAACCCGCCTCATATGCCCAGAATGTACGTTTTCATAGCAGGGTCTCTACATTATTGATCTGATTGTTTGAGATTCCATCCTAATTGCACTGATACTATATAAAGAATTTTAAAACAAATAAAACCGTTGCTGCTGATTTTAGCTGGCAGATATAGGCAGAAAAGGAAAAGCTGAAAGTCTTTGAGAAGCCAGCTAGCAACATTTAACACAGTCTTATCAAGTACGTCCTTAGCTGTTGGTAAAAATATATGAATAGCAGAAACTAGATCTCCTGGTCTCCATAGAAAAAAAATACTCCTTTATTGAAGACTAGCCTAACTCTTCCTAGGGGATATGGAGAATGCAGTATTCCCTTTTACAGGTTCACATTAACCACAAGGTGCTCTAAGCAGGATGGACACGAGGCAGCGTGAACCCATATGCTAGTGTGTTGCTGGACCCCATGGACAGCCAGATCCTAGCATGCCTCCCTTGTACCGATACCTTCATTCACTCCAAGAAAAAATAATAGCCCATAACTTTTAAACCCTGGTTCTCTCCTGAGAGGAGAGAGCATCTTCAGGAAGCATAAATGCTTCATTTTTTGTCTTACGTAAGGCTGAGAGTCTAGTGTGTTGCAGTCTCTCCCTCGGTGTGCAGGATATGGTACCAATGCTATTACGTATGCTTCACCCTTTTATTGAATGCACTGCACTAGAGAACTGCAGATAATACTTTGTGAAACAGCAATGCCACCGCAGTGATGCAATTTTGCTAATGCATTTGTCATTAATCTTTAGCCAGTGTTGTGCTTTGGCAGGCTGACACTCTGCTGACCAAGAAAACTATCGCAATGACACGTGGTGGTGTTCACTTTCTCTTAAGCACTGCAAAAACATGTTCCTCTTTTAGCCTTGATGCCATAGCACATTTTTTTTTAACTACTGCTGCCATGGAGAAAAGCACACTCTTCTTCATTTTATACTCACCCTTCATAGGACACTGTCATTCCTGCTACCACATGGTTCTCACAGCCAACAAAAAAGTGCAAGAGAGTGATAAGATAAGCCAAAAATGACATGGTAAATGCAAACTTGGTTGCTCCAATGATGCTCATTTTGTACTTTTTCATTATGAGCCCTCCTAGGAAAATCCCAATACCTACAGGAGGTAAGGATGTCAATCCTGAAAGAGATTATAGAAGAGGAATGTTGAAATAAGAGTCGCAATGGGCTTATGAGACAAAGTCTGTCCTTAGGCTGATGTCCCTGGCTGCTTTATGTTCTATTATGTTGACATATGCACTCAAACTAATCCCTCAGTTGCATATGCTATTTTGGAAGTGCTTAACCCTCAAAAGCCACCACCATTGCAAGGCAACAGTCAGATGTTGCAGCAATTAAAACTCCCACACCACATTCACTGCATATTTGGGGTGCACTTGGTAAAATAATTATAATAAAATATAATATGACTTTGATAATATGATATGATATGATAATGTAATATAATATAATATTAGTCCCATAGGCACCAAAACTCTAGTTTGTATGCTGCCTTTCTATAATTCAAATTCAGGAGAGACCACCATTTAAATGAGCCTGTTTTGCAATGAATTCAGCCCCAGCAAAATCATACCAGATTTTCTCATGCACTGCCTGTAGCATGAGCAGTCATTGCACGATGTAACTCACCTATTAGAAAGTTAGATTTAGATGTAGATTGTCCATACTGCTGCTCCATGTACTTTGGTTTGTAAGTCAAGAAACCAATAAAGCTATTGAACTGTAACAGTGAGCTACACAAAAGCGTAAAGTACATTCGATTACTCAATACTTTTTTCAGGGAGGTGTAGAAATCTGAAAGAAAAGGGATATATGAGTTGGCTTTGAAAGATGCATGGCATAATTACTGGTAAGCAATCTACAAAACTTAGGGTAAAATCCTTCTCTCAGCTGTCCAAGTGCAAGCTGAATTGATCTTCATTTGCATGTGAGTAGCTGAAAGCAAAAATCACGTTTTTGGAAACCATCAGAGGTTGAGATACAGGAATAGAATCCTAAAAGGCTAAGGCCTGGGTGTTCTAGTGAGACTAAAGGCCTCCATGCAGCAAAGACTTCTTTCAGCTTACACGAATATTATCACAGGTTCAAGGCCATGGGAAAGCTGCCTTTGTGGAGATGCCCCATGTGTTCCACCGGGATCCGAACAAAGACAGGAGAATTCGACTAATGATGCAAAACCATTTCTTCCCACCACCTTTCCCCCCCTCTCTTAGCCTAAGGACTGCAGGACAAGTGCTGATATTCAAGTCTGCTGTATTTTCCTCAAGCAGCAATGTGCTTCAGTGTGCTCACAAGCCCATGATGATCAAATTATTTATTTGGCTTTCAATATTGCAACAGGAGCCTTCTAATATTTTATTTAGATCCTCACGCACTGTTCAAATTGCTTCAAGAACAGTGTTTTAGAGGAAGGTGCCACTCAGGCGATGATGCATTGGAGGTGATGCATGCAGAATCTCACAGCCTTGAAAAAGCTTTTTGACTTCTAATAATCTTTAGCAGACCCCTCCTTTCCTGAGGATATCTTGCTGCTTTAGGCTTAAGTGGAGCGGAGGCAAAATATTTTGCAGAACTGTTACATTCCCACTGTACGTTGTGTCTATCGCCTCTCACGCTTACACAACATGTGAAACACTTGCCTTTCAGCATTACTGACCACTTCACTGGCTTAGGTTTTGCAGGAGCAAGTTTCTTTCTCGTGGCACCCGTGTTTTCCAAGAGACCATATGAAGCTTTGTCGTTATCGTCTCCCTTCGGCTTTTTCAGACTCTTTGGCAGAAAGCAGAATGGAATTGCAGAGAGGAAACTGGCTGCTCCACCTATTAAAAAGCCAAGCCACCACGCACCCACCCAGCGGGAGTCCTGTGGGGTGATGGTGATGCTTCCTAGAATTGAGGGAAGTAGATACAAGATACCTAAATCAAGCAAGCTGAACAAGGCCCCACCCCCTATATTTGCTAAAATAGCTTCATCTTGCAACTCCTGACTTTCTGTGGTCGCGGTAATCATCTGATGAGAGACTGTTCATGCAGCGGCTGCATCAGGAATCACACCCTGTGTGGTGTTATCATTCATCTGCCTTCATACACCTTACGCTGACTGCTGTTTTGTGGCACACACGGCAATGCAGAGGTCCTTATCCAACACATATGAAACCAAAACGTGTGGCAGACAGGTCCCAGGCGTGGGGTCCTTTTAGGGCTGATACATTTCTACTGCTCTCTGATAGCCTGCGTTGTGTAGGTTGCTTGTAAACACTCAGGCATCTCTGTGACATCAGTGAGATTAGCCATGATTTGAAACTTTGTATTGCAAGGAAAATGAGAGTAGTTGGTTGTATTTTTATGAAGATTGTTACATGCTGACTTGTTTGGTGGTGGACCAACACTGTAAGACTTTTCACTGCATGACCAGAATTGGCTTACTGTCCTTATGCTTAAGTGAATTCAAATATTGCCTTAACAAAGGGGAAATACAAGATAGTTCCTCTATCTAACTACAGGATCCTGAACACTTCTCTGTCCTTCTAGTAAAACAGGACAACCCAGTGCTGCTGCTGTGGGCCTTTCCTGACCAAGCTGCCACCAGTCTGTACTGCCTGACTCCACATCAGACTGGTCCAGCAGGTGGGAGGTGCATTGTCTTTGCCTTTTCCTCTGTTTCGCTTACCTAAATCCACAGATCCAATATCCACGTAGAGTTTTGCACATAAAGATCCCAGCAGAAAACCGAACATTGGGCCCAACATGGCTATTGTGTGCAAACATGCTGAAAATATAATAAAGGAGATGCTAGTATGTTTTAGATGAAAGGTTTCTTCTGCATTGGGTGATCGATTTCTTCTACTACAAATCTCTCAGTTTACTTTGTGTTGAGATTACCTACATACACAGGAACATCCTCTTCTTTAGCAAAATCATCAAGATAAGAGATGCCCAAAGGTGTTATCGGTGTCTCACCAATTCCACGTAACATGTTTCCCAGTAAGATATATATCCACATATATGATGACGGCTCCTTCTCACAGCCTGCAGATGAGAGTTTACCATCATTGTAATAGAGAGTTGAATGGGAAACAGGAATAAATCACAGGAAATTATTATAGTTTAGTATTTAAGACATTAAAGGCATTTTCTTATGAAAGATTAATAAAAGGCTGTGAGCCTCACTATACCCTATAATGATCTTTCAATAACACTTTCCTCCACCTCCAATGTATGTAGTTTCTAAAAATACAGATAAGTATCAGAAAAAATACTGTGCAAAAAAAATGGCATATTTATATTGTCATAAATATATTACCTGCCATATAGCATATATCTTTAACATGAGAAGTTGGAGATAGTTTCTGGGGAACAACTTGGCTTTTTCTCTAGCTATGTCCATGCAAAACATCAGGTGAAACATCTGTATTCCATATTGTAAGCAATATCATGGAAATCTCCATTTATTTCCAGTTGACTCTGTGTAATTACACATCCTGTCACAGTACCTTTTCCACCTCCTCAACTTCAGGGCCTGGGTAACTGAAGCCCTTCAAACACAGTATTAACATCCTCTTCAGAGTTAGGGGGATTTTAATGTATTCGGAAGAGTGAACGTAGGAAACTGGGGATCTGGATCCTTGTAATTTGTTTTTACGGATGTTTCTTCTCCAAATGAGATGCACAAAAATGCATTTAAGTGTTGGAAACGTTCTCAGACAGGTAGAAACTGGAGTTAGAAATCTAACTGAGCATCTTGCATGGGGCAACAATTTCCTTCACTTGCAACCAAGGATAAAACTACCTCCTGTATGCGTGCTTACACTTACAGTCGCTTACCTGTCTGGAAGACTTTCAACAAGGTTTCATTCACATCTTGATGGAGGGAACAGAGATTTATGCTTGAAGATAAGTTGGCTGAAGAAGCTATATGTGAAGTTGTCTCATACTTATAACTGAAAACACACGAAAGGAGGTTTAGAAGCAGTGTTTGTTAGGGAAATACTACTAGTAGGACAGGAACAACTTGATTGCTATTTCCCCGAAGAAAAAGTTATCTTTGTTTAAATATCAGTACAAAGTGCTGCTGAAGGAGCAAAAAAGAAGATTGTTCAAGCACATTTTTGATTCCCAAAGCACTAAAATGAAGAACAAATAAAAGTTAGAATCATCTTTCTAAAAGACATAACATTTTAAGTTGGAAAATTCAAAGGGGCTTTTGAAATTAATTCAGATAGGATTGAACTTTTAGTGTCAAAATTTAGGGTCAGGTCCAAGAGAGCTCCCTCTGCTGACCCCACATTCAAGGGGAAAAAGAAGAATTTCGTGAGTGTAAGTCCCCCTTTTCATCTTAGGTATCTATTTTTGGGTTGTGGGGAAGGAGAGGAGTGAGAAGTCATCCCTCAGGTGGTACATGTTTCCCTGACAGTTAGCATTGGCTTTAGAAAGAGCTATTGTATAGTAGTGGGTAGACAAAGTTAGTGGGTAGAAGACACTCTTTAGCTGTATTTACAAGGAGCAAGGGAATGCTGCCAGGAGGCAGATGAGCAGTTCAGGTGCTGGAAGCTGTTTAGCTGCTTTAACATGATCCTTTTCCCAGATATGAGGTGCAAAGTACAATTAGCTTAAGCAGAACAGCACGGTAAAGCAAGCATTCTGCTTCTAGGAACTGGGCTGGTTCCATTGGACCAGGCAAGCTTATCTTTCAGGTTCAAAAAAAAGCATTAATCAGGAGAAACAGTGCAGAAGAAGTTTCCTCATAAAATTCAGGCCCAATTTCATGAGAAGCTGGACTTCAGAGGAGACATATTTTTCCAACCAGATATAGTGAACACAGATAGGTGTGCTTAGTGTGATTTATTGCACATCCAGGTGAGGCTCTACAGGCCTTTGGAAATCTAAGACTTAATACACCAAGTTTCTTTCAAAAACCCAGAAAGCAGCATCCAATTCGAACGTTAGGTAAGCCCAAATTAATCTTGCTTAGTACTTACTATCCCATGAAGAAATGAGGCATGGCTGTTAAAAGACTTCCCAAAGCCATAGTAAAGCATCCAACAGCTATTACCTTGGGCCTATGAAGTTTAGCTCCAAAGTAGCTTACAAATGCGATCACCAGCAAGTTGCCTGGAAGGAAACGATCCAAAATTATCACCAGATGCCATGCCTTGTATTTCTCTGAACAGTTTACTGCAAATTATGGAATATCAATTACCTATCTCAAAGCTCCCGTCGATGAAACCAACAGTAGATGACGTCAGGTCAAACCTTCGTTCAATCTGAGTGATGGAACTTTTCATAATCGTACCAGACAACGTTTTACTGAAGTAGGTGAATGATAAAGCAGCGAGAAAAGCCTAGGGAAGATTAAGATGGAAAATGGGAGGTTGAGGCAGGGAAACTGGTCACAGAGGGATCAAACGTGTTTAAAACCATGTGGGACAGCCATCCTCCTGGTACACTTTTGTCACTCAAATTACAGTGACAGTGTTGTGTGGGAACTTTCACATTCCCTAACGCTATGGAGCACCAGGGTGGTCTTTTTTCTGCTGGAGAGATCTGGTGCCATGGGCTGCAATGAGAGGAGCTGCTGGCTTTAGGGTTCAGGTTTGCAATAGCCATCTTAGTGATCAGGAAGCCTGATCTTCCCTGCATTGTTGACCAGAGGTTTTCCAAAGCAGGGATCCTATGGACTGTGGAACTAAAATCTGGCAAAAACCTCACTAGGGACTACTCACTTTACTGACATCCTGAGGTTAATTTTATCAAAAAGCTGGTGTTGGGCAACCAAATTAGTGGGATTTCTAGATGTTGCAGTAATGTAAAATTTGCCAAGGTAAAATGCCTAGTCAGGTATTTCATATACCTATGTAATTTACTGATATTAGCACTGATATATCAAATAAGTAACTTACAGTAGTCCAATTTAAATTAATCTTAACTCCAATTATCTTCTGCTTGGGCCACATGTCACTTACCTTAGGCCAGTTCCTAACCGGTTCTAACTCAACTATATAGATAGACATGGCATAAAAATAAAGGCTTTATACAAGTTTTTTTGATATCCCAGTATGTGGAAGGTGGTACATATTGATTGAGTTCACCTCTGTCTTGGATGATACATTTTGAAAAGTGTGTAGCATGGCTATGTCAACTCTATACCATACGGAAAAGCTTAATCTTCTTTGTACTCTATAGTTTCTTCCACCAACACACATCATGGCTTTTGTAAATAAAGATGCATTCGATAAAAAGCTAAACTAAGTTTGTCTAAATATTATCCAACTGTTTCAACATAGCCTAAAAAACAAATAGACATATTGCTCACTGGGTAAAAGTTCCAATACAACACAATGTTGGGTAAGTAAACAAAAGTAAATATAGATTTAGACTTTGCAATACTATCTATTGTAAGGAATGAAGACAATCCTGGAAGTAATAGCTTTAAAATAGGTATATTTATTCTCTTTTTTTTTCTAAGAGAAAAATCTCACAAGTGTGGGCTTTGTCCTGACACGTTTTATATCTCCTAAGTTTGATTGGCAAAAATCTCTGAGAACCAGCTTTCTTGCCTTATGCCAGCAGCACTCTGAGGGAATTGGGCTGAAATCACAAACTGCTGAGTCTTGAAAACACAAACAAAAATGACTTGGGTATTTTGGGTTTGAAAATACAATCTTCAGGTAAACCACAAAACATTTAGTAGGAAGGTGAGGGAGAATAACAGTTTGTCTTTAATTACCTCCAAGGTATTGTGTCTATAAAACTCTGATTGCCATAAAATTAGATAAAGATCCACAGTTGTGCAGCATTGCCTGAATATATGATGGTAAAGTTAGTCCTGTGAGTCTCCCAGGGAGATCAGATTCTATTTTTGCAGGCTTATATGGGTGGCAAATGTGAGTCATGTAAAATAAAAATTATAATAACCTTTGCCTGATACTTGAGCCAAACTATTTTGGGTGTCAGAGAGGCTTGCAATTACCTACTTTTTTCCATTCATGTTTCATTTTACAGATCTTTCTAGAGGTAAGTGTGTCCCTGATTGCAACTCCACTGAGCCTATGGAATTTAACCTGAGATAAAGCTGGCTGAAGAAGTCATCCAAAACATAAACCCAAACACATCACTGTCAAAAGAAGTCTCGCCCTCGCAGTATTTTCAACTCAGCCAGAAGCAACAAATACTAAGGCTTTAACACAAAAGCAAAATTCTCATTAGTTTACTTGCTTTGTTCCGTCAATTCTTGTGTGCTTCTGAAAGCTCAGATGCTTGTGGGAATCAGCGGGCTCTTTGACCTGCAGCCCTGGTTGCGATAAAAGTCCTGGAATACAAGTTACCTCACCCTATTTTGGCCCTAGTAGAATGGGTGGTGATAGCAACCTCCAGACAACAGTACATCATAGTCACCTGGTTTAGAATGCTTCAGGTGTTCCACTGGAGGTTGCGAACTCTCTCCAATGACCAAAAAAAGGGGATCTACCTGTGAGTAGCTTGAGCCTAAATAAGTTAAATCAGGAATTTTTCTTTTCTGTAGGACAAAGACAATATTCAACCCGCCCCTGTACCTCCAGTGTGTATCCATTTCCAGAAAAGATGGGGGGAACACAAATGAAGTAATCTGTCATGTCATTTCTTCAACAATATTTCTTAACGTATGACAACAGTAATTTGTGGTGATATTGATAAGGCACCAAACCTTCAAACCAGTGCAACAGGAAGTCCTCTTTTTGACTGGTAGATTCTTGTTCACTTCATCATCCAAAAGCTGGGCAGGTTCTGTTTCCTGATTTGAGTCTTGGACGTTGCTGGATTCATTCTCCACTGTCATGGTTGATTTCTTTACTGACTGATCTGAACCCAAGAGAAAACAATAAAAAATACAAAAGCAAATATGCCAAAATGAAGTTGCTTAAGTGACTTTCTGATGTAACAGTAGTTACAGGAAAATGCTGAGATGTTGAAATTGAATCTTTTCACTGGAAAGGATTTGGCTCAACGACCTGGGTGTTTCAAAGTGTTTATTTGTTTAAATTCTGAAGTATCTTGTTTTGACATCTTTCTTTTCAAGTGAAATGGTGTTGTCTTTCCCCACTGCTGCCTGCTCCTTACGCTCCTTTTTTTGGTCTAGAATGACTTTTAATGCTAAAAAGACAATTTCCACAAAAGAGTAAAAGAAAATAAACTACAAGGGTCAACAAACCATCAGTGCTGAAGCACAAGGAGTCCTAGAGAAGCTCTGAATTTGCAGACCATGTGACTTAGGGCCCAATCATTTTGGTAAGATCTCTGTAGTAACACTGTGCCATTTGACTTATTGCTTTACACCGGCCTGTTGGAAGCAATTCTTCATGGCAAAAGAATTATTTTAGCTATGTGACCTCCTATAAGGAGATTATATGATTTTAAATTCTTGCAATAGTATACAGGGCATCCCTAATCTGTTTCTGTTTGCAGGGTGCTGTCTTTATCCTCTGATGCATGAAATCATCTGCAACTCCACCAGTTCAGCAGAACCACTCTAGTTCTCACGGGAAGAGCACACCCTGTAGCCATAGAGTATAAAGCTTTACCTTTCTTTGATATAACATTTTTTTTTTTTTAATTGCTGAAAGCCTTCTTCTATGATTAAATTGCATTTGGTTTTATTGCAGTGAATAGTACAATACTTCTTTCTCAATTTTTTAAAACTGTTTCTGGGAGATAAGTAAGCAATCAAAGAGAATACTTCAGTGTAAAGCTGTAAGTGAAGTCTATCTATCTATTTGCAAAGTTTGTTTAAAGAACAAAAGCACTTGCCTGTTTGTGCAAGTCCAACTACAAATAGAAGAGATGCCTGAAGGAAGATCCAGATGACACTGCAAAGTTCTTCAGAAAAAAAATGGGTCACTTAAACCAAACCCTCTTCAGATCTGCAGATCTTGACACACAGGGGGGATAGTATTGAAAGGAATAACCCCAAGTCAGAACTCAGAAATCATAGCTCAGAGGAAGTGACTTATTTCACCTTTCACAGTAGTGTCCTCATTTGAGAAAAGGGGGAGAGGTGTGGGAAAATCATACAAAGACAGCTTTTGCATGCTTGAATGGAGCTGAAAAAAAGTTGGATGAGCTGTTCCAATGCTGGAAAAAGCTCATCTGCAATTGCAAACTGCTCTGCTACAGGCCGCATAGCGGAGTAATACTTGTCAGAGCCATTAAAGGATAGGCATTGCTCTAATGCATGATGGTGAAGAACATTTTTCTTCACTCAGGTGGGAGAGGGTTGATACTTAAGGATGTTTGAGACAAATACAAAATCCAAGATTTAAACAATTTAGGAGTTTCTTGGGCTTAATTTCATGAGCAGGTTCTTAGGTACTACCGCTGGCATAAGCAAATCCCTTCCTCTCCCACCACTCATACCTGCTTCCAACACTCTTCACTGACAGGAGTACTACTGCTTGTGTGGCTGTGCCATCAGTCTAGGTCAGAACACACATCTGGATGAAAACCAGCCCTTCCATTCCCTTGGGTCCTCAGACTGACAGGGGTAAGAAGTAGAGGAAAAGATTTACTCAAGCCTGCACAACTACCAACAGAAAAAGCCTGTGAAATGAGATTCTTAACATCCAAGAAAAGTTAGTACACAAATACCTTTGAGCATCTGAACCTCTGAAATGTATTTGTTCCTGTGTAATCTGAAGATATTAGCTTCTCCCTGTTATGATCCATTAAGGACTACAATAAGATGCTAGGGTAACGTGTCATTGTAGTTCACAGGACTAAAGAAGTGTCTTTTTTGAGCAGGTAAAGCGTTACTTAGAATCTGAATGCAAGGATAGGAGGAGGGAAGGCAGAGAAACATGAAGATAGAACTAAGAGGCAAAGTAGAGAAAAGAGAAAGGCAGTTACGTATCCCTACATGTAACAGAGGAAGTTTAGTTATTATCAGGCTATACCAGTAAATGATTCAGAGAAAGACTGTGAAGGCACAAGAAGGAAGGACAGCCAGATTAAAAGTGAGAGCAGTAAGTATCAAAGAATAGGTTAAGCAGTTAGAGGCAAATATTGAAAAAAGAAGCCAGAGGCAAAGGTTAGGGTGCCAGGCAAGGAAAGAGAATTAAAATAAAGTAAAATTCACCTTCTGGGTGGCAAAAGCTGCTTGATCCACACTGAAAAGTATGAAGGAAGCTAGAAGGTGGTAGTTAGTTGGCTCATCACTGTCACTACTGAGATCCTCCTGTGATCCAGGGGGAAGACTGTCAAGCAAGAATGGGGATGACCAGCTCCTGACAGTGGTGAAGTACATGTCTTATCATTGCTTTGCAAAGCTGCTGCTGAATACGGTGGTACGTTTGCTGGGGAAGGGTGGGACAGGGGGAGGAAAGCAAAAAGATGATGCAGCCTGTGTTGGAGAAATGTTAGAGCGAGCTATGTGCAAGGGTCAAGAGTTGGAGATGCTGGTAGCATCTCCTCCCACCCTCAGTTGACACTGATGTACATGGAAATCTGATGGAGATAGAAGAGATCAGGGTTGGGGAAATGCCATGCCACAAGAAGATTAAGAAAAAAGATAAAAGGTCAATTCACAACTGGTGTCAACATACATTAGCTATTGAGCCTGACAGTTTCAAGTATTGATGAAGTTATTCTAGATTTATTTCACCAGTGGGGTTTTTTATGTTTAATAAACCAAGGATCTAGTTACAAGAAAAGGAAAAGTATGATGTTTTCTGCACCAGAAGTGTTAATTCAATTATATGGCTTCTCTAAAACAATTACATTTTGCCCTCACAAACCATTCTGCTGTAGTAATGACCTGAGATACTTGCATTTACAAAAGGATGAGATCAGTCAACATATTGGCATTGTTTAGGTAGTCACTCAACATAAACAAAAATGACCCTGACTTCTTTCTTGAGGGAAGAAAACAACCTTCTTCCCAAAAGCAAGCATAAGGAAAAAAGAAAAAAAAAACACACCAAAACCTGCCAAGCTGTACTATGAAAATGAAAGCAAACACACTTCCAGTACACTTCTGTATCATACTCCAGGAGCATTTGACAAACAACAAGTTACACTTGTTCGGTCTTGTACTCACTACAGTCTGAGCACGCTTTGGATGGGGGAAGGTCAAGGGTCTTAACTAATAATCTGTGTGGGTCATTTGTACTGGTGGGAGCTGGGGAGTTTTCCAGCATCATGGGGAGCGCATGGCACCTTGCAACTCTGTTCCAGAGTGCAGCAGCCAGCCTTGGAAAGGGCAGCTTCAGTGCTTCAGGACCTTACAGGGGCACTGTCCTAACTCTGTGCCTGTTAGGTAGATCTATTCTGTCATGAACATGAAAAAAATTAAATCGAGGTTGGTTTTCTACCCCCAATTATATGCAAATTATAATGAATAAGACCACAAATTTAAATACCTTAGCATGTATAACCAGCAATTAGTTTACAAAGGCCAAGACAATAGTTTGCTACAGATTTTGTGGATTTCTTATGAAAGAAAAATACAATGATGTTTGAGGAGTTTTCAGAATGTAACACGGGCACTGTAAGTCCTTGGGCTGTATCTCACTGCAGTCGTACTCTCAAGGCTATACTAACATCCAACACAGTATCATATCACAAACCAAGAGCCAGATTTCACACAGCAGTTTCTGGAACTGTATTGATTTAGACAAAATGTAGTGCTAATCCAATTGTCGTATCAATAGTTAAATACACTAAGGAATCATAGTAAGAGCTTTTAAGCTAATGTAACATGAAAAATTAATATCCCAGTGCTGTGCAGGTCTAAATGCTACTTGCATTGCTCATGACATATGATGCTTATTGTTCAGAGACACACATATAAAAGTACGATGCCATCATTTAAGCACTGACATTTACAACAGGAATGTTACTGGTGTTCTGATCCCAGGAAATGCAACTAGTACTACACAGGTAATGTTCATTAGCTGCAAACACTAAATGGTTTACTTCTTAAAGTAAAGACAAACGAATATTAAAGAGGTTCCTACCTAGGTTCTGTATCCACAACAGCAGTTACACTACCACACAACTGCTCAAAAGTCAGAATAGTCTCTCCTTAAGCAAGTCTGTGCTGGTACGTGGTAGAAGAATCATTAACTTACAATACAAACTGTGGTTTAGGCAGTTTTAATCTTGTCTCCTCCCAGTCCTGCCCTCTGTTAAAGGTCCCAAAATACATGTTTATCCACAGTGGTCAAAAATTAGTTAGGTAGAAAATGTGCAAGTGGGTTCCTTCTGTGCACTTGTGAAACATCTTTTTTTTACTGAGCTCGTCAAGATTGGAATAGTTCATACCTTCCTGTCATTTAAAGATTGGCTGTCCCAGTTTTAGAAGTTTTCCTGCTTGCTGAAAGCTAAAACCTATCTTGATATGAAGTTTTATTTTCATAATCTACGGCTAAAGTCCATTCAGCTAAGACTTGCTAGAGCCAGTCAAAGACTTGCAGGAAGAGCAAATGTAATGCCTTGGGTATAGTAAGCAAACTGGGTGCTCAAGAAACACTCGTGCTTAGAAGACTGATCAGTTTTATAGGTCAGTGCTATTAACAACAAAAGCAAACCCAGTGTGAAAGTATATTGGGGCTATATGTACTTTGGAACAGCCCTTCACCTACTTGCAGCTCTACTTCAAGGAAACCTGAACTGGTTTCCTGACAAGTATTTTAGCTGATTGTTCCCTTGTTATGGATTATGCCTGATTCCCGAGAGTGATTGGAGTTAAGAGAGAAGTAATTTTTAAAGCATGTGAAGTACAACTACTGTCTGCCTGTAGGTTACACAAAACATGCCATTCCTTGTAAGTAGTGTGTCCTTCCTGCCACCACTGTCATCATGCCCATTCTTTTACTTGCTGTGAATAGTTACAGCCTACTTAATAATGCTGACCTTTGGATAATCATAATCTACTGTTATCAGAAATACCTTGTACTGCTCATGGCTTTTCTGGCTCTCAACCAGATAGTTCCTTTTAGGTCCTGAGAACAAGAGACATCATCATAATCAAGAAAATGGTAGTCACTCCAAAGCTACATGTTATGGCAATTCATCTGCAAAGATTAGTAAAATTCTAAATTAAAAATGCAGGAGGAATCCAGATCACAAATCCAGTCTGCAAACTAAAAAGCACCTTTTGTGGAAAGGTTGACCTTTCCTTGCCCTGCCTTGAGGACAATAAGAATTGCCTTCCCTCCCATTCTAACCACTTCTAAGTCTACTACAATAGATTCATCTTCTGATGCATAGGAACCTTATTTTAATTTCCAGTCATGATCAAATTAAATTGTGGTTTTGAACTGACAGAGTCCCTTAGCTTTAAAAGTTCTTCCACTCAGTCTGATACTTAGGACTCAACCCTGGTCATAAATGAAGACAACACAAGTTTTTCAACCTGTTTTACTAGACAAACGAAGCTGATCGTGTTTAATAATTTCTTGAAAAAGAGACTCTCTTGATTCTGCAGCACATCCTTGAAGCCCTTGGCTACAGTGCTTTCTATCTGGATCCATATTTCATCGATGCTCATGGCAAAAAATGTGTACAGTATTCCAGGTGTAATCTCACTAGTGCCACATCTCGAAATAGAAAATATTCCTTACATCTAGATTTGTCTGATATGTTCTGAGATTACACATATCATTTTCAGAAAATGAATTCTGATTGCATTCATCAGATATAGGTCTGAATTATAAGAACCAAAAAAAAAACCCAAAAAACCAAACCAGGATGGCATATCATAAGTCTGCTAACAGTGGCGCTTGTGACACACCTATGAAGTGGAACAAGGACACGGGTGTACGTGTGTATGTGCCCTTGGTGGAACATCAGTAACCACATAGATTAGCAGCCTATGTCAAGATAAGGGATTCCTCTTGTTTTACAATAATTTTTTGATGGAGCCTTGCATTCCCAAGGTTTCATGTTCAGGTTGCCTTCAAATGTATCAGCAGATGCATCCAAGGGCTTTTTTTGCATTTTGATCCTAAAAATATGAAAAAGTGTGGAGCTACATATACTCTCTAACTTGGAAGTAGTAGAACCTGTAGGAAAAATATCACTTTCTTTTTCATAATTAGTAAAAGGGGAAACACTATTCCTTTCATTTCCTCATTTTAACATATGAATACACAGAAATTTCTCCCCATTTTTTTTTCCTAAGCCTGTATATACCATTCGTTTATAACTTTAATTAAATTATTACAATTTAGTTAAAATACCTTTTAGAATTTGCTTTCTGTGTGGCTGAGAAGACTTTTTCTACATTCAGACTAATGTTGTCCAAGCTGTCTGTGGAAGTGTTTAAATTCAAAGCTGACTTCTTGAACCCAGAACTGTTGACCACAAGTACCAGAATGGGAAGTGGGAAACTACTGACGTCAAATCCAAGACTATGGGCTCACACCTGAAAAAAGAGAGATCTCATCCTTTTTTTTCACCCAAGCCCTCCCATATGACTGTAACTTACACTCTTGGTAAAAATAAAATGTATTATGATAGTCATACACCCCCTTAATAAGAACACTGAGATATTAGTAACTGCTAATTACTCCTGAGCATAAAAATAATCCTTAGAAAAGCCACACTAAGCATCACCTTTACCGCAGGAGCTGGTTGCAGACTCCTCCAGGCAGAGGGTGGCAGCAGATTCCCACCAGTAGAAGTGGCTGCCAAGGCACCAGTTTGCAAGGGGTGAGCCAGCAGTAGCAGGGAGCAGCCAGACAGGCAGAGACCAACTGTAGTAGACAGATTTGATTAGAGCCCTTTTTATTCTCGGGACTCTAATCCCTAAATAAAAATTTAAAAAAAAAAGTAAAAAAAAAAAATAAAAAAAAAATTCAATGTATTCTAAAATTTAACTCTTTGTTAACAAACTAAATAGAAGGGGTGGTGTGCAGCTAAGAAAATGTTAAGCTACTACAGGAATCCTGAGAACATGAAAAACCTTCACAACAATGGAAAAGGTTTCCTGATGCTCCTACGTCTAGTTGCACAGCTAGTTTCAGCTTGTTGCTATAAAGCTAACGAGGAAGAAAAGCATGTTGACAAGCTGATTTGGTGTCTCGATCTGAGCTAGTGTCTGGGACTTGTTACTCCCACTGCTCAGTGGAGCTTTTGTTTTTCCTAGGCACTCATTGGTCATTTTGTTACTGATTTGCATCATGTATCTATCTGGTGAAAAGTAGACCAGGATGTGCTGGTTTGATATTTATTTTTCTACGTAAAATACAAAGGGTAGTCTTTAATGGTGATTTTCTTTTCTGTAACTACCCTGTCTCCTTTTGAACCTATGTATGCAGAATTTCTTTGTGAGGATTTCTCAAGCACCATATCTGTTATATGAAAAGCCATCTCCTTTGCTTTGAACATCCCCTCTCCTCTCTCAGATTAGTGCTCCCTAGTACTTGTAGTGGAAGAGATAGTGAGCAGCTGATCCCTAACAAGACTTCCCTTGCCACTTAGAGTTCTCCTTTTTGTCATCTTTCTTCCACACTAACCAGCCCTAATCTCATTTGCTATTGGTCATCTTTGTAGTCCTACACATAATCATACTTCTTCATATGTTTTTTCACTCTCCAGAGATTTCAGAGATTTTTTTTTTATTTATTTTGTTTTGCCTGTTACTTTCTGAGGTGGTCTTTGCAGTTTAAAGAGCCCTCAATAAGTATTTTCCTCTTCACCTAGTCACAATTTAAATCTGTGTAAACTGCTATACCCATAATTCTGCTACTGGTGAAATGAAACATTACCTCTCTTCATTTGTGCTGTAATTTCTAGCTTTCAATATCCTCCTATGCTATAAAAAATATTACAATAGTTGCTTCATATATCAATCTTACTCATTATTTTGAGTACATTCAAGGAGGCAACCTGTCACTATTCAGAGTATGTAGTCTTTTTGGATACATTCACACCATTTGCTTTCTGTCTTTTAGCGATTTCCTCAGATTAAAGGATCGCATATAGCAATTAAATAGCAGCAGAAGGATGGGGTAGCTGTTCTACTGTCTGTGACCTGCAGATACTTCATCCTATAGTGCTGCTTCTTCCATCTTAAATGCTGGAAGGACATGAGCTGTAGATCAAATGCATTGTTCCCACAGGTTACTGACATCTTTTTGCCTTCTTCATTTGTCATGATTCCTAGATGTTTCCCTCCTGAAATGATTAGAAATTCTGTGCCTATAAATATGACCATATATATAAATATTTCATTTGAGAGTTGTATTTTTTTGGTGGGATGTAGAAGGGAAAATGTGCACTGGTTCACGTGCTCCAGGCCTGGTTACATACCCCATCATGTGACATGACTTCTCCTGTATATGTCACTGAGGGTCCCTGAATACCATTTTTTACGTGGTATACAGCCCATGGATACTTCTTAGCAAGGTTGTGAGTCCCACTCTGGCCTCAATGGATGACATCAATGATTGGGAAGTCCTGGCCATTTTGCTGCTGGGCACGTGAAGAACTGCCTTCATGACAACTTCGGCATTTCTGAGTAGCAGTGTCCCTACCATAAACCTTGCCAGGACTGATTTGCAATTTAGGACTCATAGCCGTTTGATACACAAACAATGTCAAACATTGAGTGAAATGCAGCTAGCTCTCCTTTTTTATCCCAATGCCTGCTTAAGTTGGGTTCTCCCTTTCTTTCGCTGAATCTGACAGTTTGTTGCTGTGAGAATTGCCCTCCCAAGAAGGCCATGGAAGGCTCCAAGCATCTCTTACTCCTGGATGCTAATGTGGTTTAGCATTTTATTGCTGGTTTTATGGTGATGTAGTATGAATGAGACATGAGAGTGGACTGCCAGTCTCTGTAATTCATCCTAGCCATAAATGCTTCAGTTAGTCCCATATTCACAAATCTTCTATTTCAATTTTGATTGTTTAGTTCAATATCCAGTTATACAAGGTGAAGAGAACAGACACAAGTCTCCAGTACCATGTTGCCCGTAGCCTCCAACACACATGTGGGAGAACAAAGAACTGGGACAGGGGACTGAGTCTTCCATATTCCAGACCACTATCTAACACTCACCCATGTGACAAATGGTGGGTGGCATCAGTCCTTCCACTGACAATGGCATTTTCTCAAGTGATGGCTTTAAATCCTCACCTTCTGCAGATACTTGGTGCTTAAGCAACATCCTGCTTTCTGGTATTCCTATTGGATGGATTAGATAGTTCCCTAATGACACGCTGTAAACACTTATCATTGGTAAAGCTCTAGAAATCCCATTCTTACACATCTGCCCCTCCTCAGACTTCTCACAGGAGAGGCTCCACCTCTGCCTCTGACCTGCAAACTCAGCTAGGAAGCAGGGTACCTACAGTCACTGCTGAGATGCAAGTGAGATGATACGAGATGGTTTCACCAATGTTATGATGATGGGTGAAGCCTACCTTGCATCATGTGTCCTAAAATTCTTGTTGCTTTAAAGGACATCATTGGTAGTGGTGCAGTCACTACATTTTTTCAGTGCAAGCATTCTTGAGATTTTGTTCCACATTAAACAGCTCTCCATTGTACTCCACACCCCAAAGATATTTAATACCAAATATTGTCAAAATGCAAAAATTATATATAAAGGGATATTATGATACATGTCTTAGTTTCAGCTAGCAAATGCAATAAATAAAAATGAAAAGCCCCATATCACCTTATCTTTGAATTCATTTTATTGTTCCCAAGCTATCTCATCATAGCTTTTTAAAAATGAAATCATATTTATCTCGTATCATGGTGTTATTACATTGCATGAAATGCATGGAATTATTCAGTATACTGAGTACTAGCAAGTAGCAAGAAAGTGCTGGAAACCTTCAAAAGCTCTATTTTTCTTCCAGTTTCCTTTGGATGATACTCTTGTGGTCTCTTTGACTGCGATGACAACTCTTATTATTGTGCTATAACAGAGCTACTTGAAAAAGAACCCCTAACCACAATATTTGATGTCCTAAGTGTTATAGGTTGAATTCGTGAGATGCTCAGAGCCTGTAGCTGATTTTTTCTTCCAGCAAATGACCTTCCTCCTGCCCCATGTCACACTGCTTCTATGTGCAGAGTATTCCTGCACCTTCCAGGTTGCCAAGTCGGGTTTTGGGCACCAGCTTCTCTCAGGCTGGCACCATGGCAGAGAGAGTTGTGTTGCAGCCTCCCCACTACTCGTCACACACAGAAGGAAGCCAAGGGGCAGCAGTGGCTGTTGCAGCTTGACGGGGAGGGATGGAGCTGAGGGGCAGCCATAAAACCAGCTTCTCAGCAGGGGAGCAGGCGGCACCTCCCCAACTGGAACAAATCCACTCGCTTAAGTGGCACTGGCTCATCAGGACAAATGGCCAACAGTGTTTCCAGAGCTGTACATGTGCTAAAATTGTTGTCTTTGCTTTTGGTGTTTACAGTGAAAATTACACGGAAGTGAACGGTTGCAGGGTGGTGCTACGATGCTGTTTCACTGATGATGAATTTTTTGCCTCGAACACCACTCACTGGATAAAGTCACAGTGGAGACCTCAGTCTTCCTAAAGTCTAGTCTCCTTTTCTGGCCAGTAAGTTGACTGAATTAAACGGTCACTATTGACAAAATGATCTTTCCTGCTCTTTGTCCCACAGGTGCCTCTCTCCCCGTTGGCTGAGAGGGTCTCATCTTGTGGAGAAGACCTTTTCCGGAGAACCCAAAGGACAGCAACACTGAAGAAAATGGACACCGTGCCCAACACCAAAGTCAGCCCCAGGTACACATACCTGAGAGAGAAATGATTTATCAGAGCCTATTTCAAAGGCAACATATGACTAGAAGGCATCAAGGACACATTCATATTTTCATGTGGTAAGGCTGAATAAGAAAGTTCTTCAACCCTGGAGATGAGAGTTTGCCAGCTCAGCCAGGTCAGGTATTGTGTGGTCTGTGGCCAAGAAAGCATCTTGGGCATCGATTGATGTCCTCCACCCCAGTGTGCTTCAGTGAGAATAACACAAATATTTCTAAGGCAATTAATCTCTTTTTTGTTTGCCTCATAAACAGTAGCAGTGATACCGAGATCGCTTGATGGTATTCTTGCTTTCCAGGCATAATGGCAGTAACAACAATAGTAGCAATAATAACATCATTATGCCTTATTAGTAACGAGTCCCAGCTGAGCTTTTGTTCTTTTCTTCAAATTTTCAAAACAATATGACCCCTCCCCTCATGTTTTTTTTTCTCCTGGGGATTGGGGGAAGGACAGTCTGTTCTCTCATTTTCCTTTTACCATAGTTATTCCACTCTCCATTTCAGGTAATGCCTTTCAGGAATGTAGTTCAGATAATTACTCTCCTCAAGCAATATATTGATAAAGACGACACTGTGCTTAAGCCTCTAGATAAGCCAGCTGTATTTTGCAGCACCCTTCCTTTCATTTTTGTGGCCCAGCTCCAACATGGAGCAGTGATGAGATTTAACAGCCTTTTTACTTATTTATTTACTTATTTACTTACATGTCACAGCAGAGTTGTTAAAGCTTTAGCATAAAATCGAGGTTTTAACTTAACTTCCCTTTTTGCAACTTAAATATTTCTAGCTGATATTGAAATAAGATTACTTCCACCAAAAAAAGAGACTAAACCAAAAGAGAATGCTAAAAATCTGAGCATTATTTTTACTATTGCTAGTCATGCTCTTTCATTCGGCATCACACCTTCCACTTAAATTTTGTGACCGAAATTCTTCTACCAGTGCCAGGTATAAATGTACTTAAAGAACACAAGTTAAAGACCAAAGAGAGAAGAGCTCTTACCTGAGGGCACTGGAGTCATAGAGTCTGCACGCTCCTCTTCCTCCACATCTTTTGCTTCCCCATTTCAGGCAAGTGGTATCTATGGCCACTCCAAAATACACTGGGGCTGGAATTCCCGCTGGGTGTATTTAGCAAATAAATAGAGGCAAGAAGGTTATTTTCCAGGGTGATCAGTTCTGATCTAGAGAGGTGTTCGTGTAGAACATTAATTACTGCATTTGAACAGCAGTGACACTTCCACGCTGTCTGCTGGTTTGAGAAGTCGTGCCTTGTGTTGCCCAGGCACGCACCACCCTTTCCTCCCTGCGGGAAAGCAGGGTGGGGAGGAAACTCAACTGAACATCAAAAAGCCTGTGGAAGTCAGTGGAAGGAGTGCTGGCCACGGTTTGGTTTCCTCGCTCTGCAGGACCCCTCTGGGAAAATAAAACAAACAAGGAGATATTTCTCCTTTCTTGAGATCAGTGGAGCCTGTTCAGTGTGGGGGTGTCCGTGTGTTGGTTGTGGTGGGCGAGAGGGGAAAGAGACACTGGGACTGGGAGCCCAAAGTAGGACAGTGAACATCCTGCAAGTATCCTGAGATCCTACCGTGGCAGGGGCAAACCTACTGCAGTGTCTGTAGGTGATGGAAAGCAAGCCTTTCTTCAGGTGTTAATGGGGACACAGTAGACTCTGGGTAACCTGGGGAGCCACCCATGGTTTCTGGAGAAGAAAGTAAGCCTGGGGGGAAAATCCTGGCCTGAAAAGGTGTGAGAAAGCAGCCAACAGCTTGTTTTGATGTCATTTCTCCTGCCTCATCCAGCTCATCTAAGTCTGCCCTATTTAAATAAGTGACTTGTTTCTTGATAATTATTACCTTTTCTACAAAGACATAGAGCATTTCAGAGTTTCCAGTTTCTTGGCATCTCATGAAATCCTTGATTTTAGAGAAAACTTACAGATGGCTCTACCACAAGGCTGCGGTGATCCCTGCCCTCCAGCACACGTGCACTCAGATTAATTCCCTTAGAAACTAATGAAAATATGCCCGAAAAATAATCACAAATTCTGACCCATAGCTGTTCTGTTCTGCTTGTTCTTGAGTAAGGAGACACAAGAAGTAATTTTGATGTTACCTTCATAGTCCAAGGGATCACTTGTCACCTCTGTGGACATTAGCCGTGTGTATTTTTATTATTCCTAAGACACAGTCATACAATTTATGAAATACAAAGCTGCTTCCTTTTTCCCAACCTTTTCCTAGCTTGCTTTAAAAGAAATAATGTAATATTAACTTCTCAGCTAGATATTGTTCTTTTCAACAGTCGAAGTTTAATTCTAGGATAAATGATTAGTGATGAGTGATTAAAACAGATCCAAGTGTACAACTGAACTTACCAAGTACTCTTATTGCCAGGGTATAGATACCAAGTGCAAATGATTTCAAGTGTGGTTTAATGCATCTAAAAATAATTTTAAAATGGTGTTAAACAGAAATAAAGCATTGATTGTGGATAATTTGAACACAAATAAAAGGCAAGAGGAAAGAAACTAATATGACATTTTCCTCCTTACTGACTCTTACAGAATTACAGAAATATGTTAATATGCAATAAAATCAGAACAGTATATAGGAATTCTTAACATCTATATTCTATATCACATTTTAAGACTGTGTTATATTTTCAGATAATACCAGGACTTAGTAGTTACTAACACAGGAGAAAAAAATTGGTCATTAAATCATGCATTGTTGAGTAATCTTATTCAGTTGAACGCTCTCTGAAATTGTGGATCATGATCCAGGCTAGTACAAGGTATTTAGACACTCGGTTTTCACTGTACTGTATCTAGGATCAGGATCACACCTCCTGTAAATGGCTCCAAGTCATTCTCTGACAGAACAGACCATCTGGACTTCTCTGAGCTTGCAGCAGCACATTAGTCCTGGCTCCAGATCAGACCTGTTCCAGCCTTGGGTCATCATCCTGGCTCTTCTAAAAGGGTAGAAGTGGTGGGCAGGAGTGTGGCTGCTTTTTACATCCACACCAACAGCAGTGTGAGTATGGAGCCACTCAAATTGGTAGGACTCATCTACTGCTAACCTCACCAGATGCTCAAGCGTGCTGTTTCACACAGCAGGTACCAGACTGTCTGTCACCATACCTGATCCAGCAAGAACCTGAGTACAGGCTTTACTTTTAGCATGTGAGTAGTCTCAGGCACATGATTAAACTGGGACTGACTTGGTATGTGTGATGAATAACAAATGTATATCATTCTGGTAATTGATAAAATTCCCTGTTGCCACGGTAATTCTTCTCAATATAAAAAGAAAAAAAAAAGTTGAGCTGAAATTCCACTGTCACTAGGGATAAACATAGCACTTTGGAGGGCCAGCCTATATGCTCTGAACTAGGATGGGCCCAACTTCAGCAGAAATTCATGTAATAGGCAATACTTTTAAAAAGTAATAAAGATATTGCAGAACTAGCTCTTTAGTTCTTCACCAGCGATGTTTTATTATTCACCAATGTAGCTTCCAGAACAGCATTAAGAACCATTATTGTAAATTAATTTGGGTCATCTTCCCTTAATTTAGTGAAAATGAAAAGGGATTCAAATGACATACATGGAAAACAATACCAAAGTACCATCAAAAAATGGCCATAAAAAGTCATTTTGTGCATCTTAGTTTTTAATCCAAGCACTTTATTCTCTAACTCCCTGATCATGGATTGTCATCACAGTCTGTTATATTGAGGCTTATACAGGTGCTGCCATCTCTGCAGACATGAATGTGGTATGATTCTGAGCTGGACGAATAGTGTTTTGCTCTCCTATCAAATACATGCTACACAAGCAAGTCTCAGCCTTGAAGTCCTTTTAAACAAATATGAGAGTATAGAAAGCAAAAAACAGAAAATAAGACCAATAACTGGATATTTATTACGTGTTCCATAACATTTATATCCTGAAAAAAAAAATTCTTCTTTTTCAGGTGGGAAAAAAAAGTCTTTGAGCATTTGTTGGTTTGGTTTTTTTTTGCACAGAATTGCAATTTCTTTGAGACCCTGAGTGAAAGCCAAACTTCTCAGGAAGATCTGAGACTTCCTTTTCACTGCCTAATCAACTGCTATTAATAGCTTGTGCTTGAACAACAGCTATCTGAATTGCAAGTTATTTTCTTCAAAACTTCAGGGCTTTCCCAAGTTCCTTGGCAATTGTAATTAGTCTAATACCACTAAAAAGACATTTCAGCAAATGACTCGGTCACTAGCTGTAAGCATCTTTCAATGATTTCAGTCATGTAAACCCTTGAAGTAAATGTCACTAAATCCTACAGGCTTTTAGGGATTTAGCTGTATTTGTGCTCTGTGGCAGGTGCAACGATATCTGCTCATCTGAAAACAACAGTTTGCTTAAGTGCTAGAATCTTATCAGTGCTGACTGAATACTGAATAATTTTCAGAACAGATAATGAAGTCTGCAACTTAACCTTGGGACTATTTGTCTTCAAAAAGCATTTATTTTCTTTCTGGGAACAGAAGCACGTTCTCAGTTCAGAGATTTTCAGGGGAAGTCAGTCAGTGATGGATTTCAGAAAAGCGAGCGTGACCTTAAATTGGAATTGTGCCCACAGGCCATTTGCAGAGGGGAAGAAAAAAAAAAAAAAAGGATTGTATGTCCGGAAACATGTTTTATTTAGCTGCATGTCAGATTCGGTGCCTTTAACCCAGCAGAAAAACACGTAACTTCTCGATTTCAATTAAACGGCTCTCAAAGTAAAATGACTGTCAACAAAAATGAAAGCTCTGGCACAGAACCAATAAAGCTGTTTTGCTGATTTCATACAGCAAAATGTTTCAGTATCGCTACTGAAAACTGCTCTAAGCTTTTCTAAATAAATACATTAAGTCCCCCGAGAGCAAGTTCTTAGGGTTGAGAAATGCAGGCAAGCCCGAATGATTTAAGCTTGCAGGTGTTCAGCTACAAATGTCTCCTCCTAGACACTTCTGCAGTGGAGACAGGATGAAAAGCAGGAAGATGAGCATGGCAACGATGGTTTCGAGGTCCCGTGTGATACCATATTGTACTTTATCTACCATATGTTTTACGGACAGAAAGGGGACATCACGTGGGACATGAAGGGGAAGGAAACTGCATCCCTGCATAGACCTATGCCCACATTTATACAACCAAAAAATCCTCCTTTTGTCAGAAGCAACTACAGAGGGCAATCTGGTGGAAATCCTGAAGGCTTTTCTACAGGCTCTCAACGCGTGAGTAAAACTCCTCTTAGCGCACGGACATTTTCAATGGTGCCTAAGATTCAGTAAAAACTGTCTGAAAAAGATTAAAATACGGTTGCTCTTCTTGGAGTGACTCCATGGAGAGAGATGCCATGTGTTTTAGCAGCTTATGTGGTTGAAGGCACATACCTCACTGGCAGTGCTTGTGGAGGGCAGTGGAGAAGTAGCCTCACCTCAACCATTTCTGAAGGTCTCTGTGTGAATATTAATTCTGGTTCAAGGACTGTGCTGGAACCATAGTTGAAGTTACATTTCTTTATTTGGGTTTTTCCACATAGCCTATATTCAGCCAGTTCTAGCACTGGCTTTTTCCATGTGGTATAAAGACACTGGCAATGAGACAGGGCCTGTTCCAGAAAATTTCATTCAAAACCAAAGAGAATTTGGGGTAAGAAAACACAACAATAATAAAGATTAGTTAAACTGTATTTACCGTTGTTTTGTTTGAGAAGCAGAATGTACCCATCTGGAAATAATTTGGAAAGAGGAATTGAAAAAGAAACTTTTCCAAAACAGAGCAGCACTTAGAATCCAAAACTTGCAAGAAGTTGACAAAAATCCAGATTAATCACTGAAAGCATTATATTCCTTTTTCACTTTCTAAAATTATCTTAAAAGCTTATACTCAGTGATGGACAAATAGTTCCAGCAGTTAAATACTTATTGGAACGATCCCTTGGGACAAGCATTTAATAAAGTCATGATTATTACAATAGAAAAAAAATATATTTCTCATGTTTAATCTATCTTTGGAAGAGAGAAATCTGGGACAAAACAATTATATGGAATAACAAAATGGACTGGTGGAGAAGAGTTGAGTGTATACAGAGGGTTTGGGTTAGATCACCTCTGGAGTTGTGCATTGGTATCAATAGCAAGTGAGGAAAACTGGCTACCTCTAAGCATATATATAATGGTAGAAACACCATTGTCAAATTATGAGGATGCCTTTCAATAGTGAAAAAAAATTATATATTTTAAAAGCCATCTTGCATAGCTGAAAACGTTTCACAATACTAGGGAGGGAGGAGTGGCAGTTAAGTTACATGTGTCAAAATACCTTGAAAATATTTGGCAATGCTAGCAGAAATTATTTCTTACCTTAGAAGCAGTATGTATCCGGGTGTGCCACCTACTGACAAAGTATATGAAGTGATGACTGATATTACTAGGAAATACAGAAACATTTTGGGGCACTCATTTCCTTTTTGACATGGTCCCACCACAGCTGAGGATCTTGGTGAAGGAGATTCCAAGGTTCCCACGCAGCTGCAGTTAAAAAATACCTGGAAGACAGCAGGCAAAAGTTTATTGATAACCTAAACAGCAGCGAAGTGGATGCTCAGGAATTGCACACCACGCTTTTCTGTGCAGCTGAAAGTGTAAATCCAAACTGGAAAATGTTTTTCAAAAGGAAAAGGCTTGTTAATTGGAGGAGAAATTGACAAAGAAAGTATCTACTGCAGATGAATGTGTCTAATGGGGTTCTTTTAAACAGTTTTGGTAGCCAGTGGCTAAAAAAACCCCAAACCTCCTACATTCTCTGCTTGCTCTCGACAGAACTGGTTGTATTAAGAAAACTACCACATCACATATGGAAATGAAAGATTGTCTTACAGTGTTTTTCCCAGTCCCATTGGAGGCCTGGCAGCCGGCGAGACAAGCAGAAATGTAGGTAACTCCATTTTCCCCACAGATGGGGTCCCAGTCATTCTTGGAACACGCGCAGCCAGAGTTGCACTCTGAAAACAGGGCTTGCTCATAATCAGTCATCCGTTTAGTTCTGGGGAAGAAGAGAAATTGCAGTGATGTTTTGTAGCAGATGTGGAAGGAATCATTATCGAGTCATGGGTTCTGCTCTCTGCCAGGCACACCTGTGAGTTCTTATTTCTCTGTTATTGAAGGGTTTTCACACTAGCACACCACCTACTGTGAGGTAGTAGCTACTCTGTTAAGGGTGACAGCTAACAATTTCTATTCTTACATTTTCTCACATTTTCTAAGCTTTTAGTTACCTGAGGCTTCACTCAGTTTTAAGAACACTGGACAAAAAAAGTTTGATTACGACAGTGTCAAAGAGGGGAGTGAGTTACTCACAGGAAACAGTCACTGTAGAATTTAGTAAAGAAATGATCAGAATGGGATTCACCCAACCTGAAGGTATGTTACCTTGCACGAGGGCTATCTGTCAGCTTCAGCCAGTTGCTGTTGGAGCCACTAGCGAAGAAACCCCTGCGGCTGCTATGGAGTTGGTGCTGGTAACTCCTCCCAAAAAGCGAGTTTTACAGAGTAATAGCATGGGCAACAGTGAAAAAAAAGTGCTAGCCTCAGGTGTATCTCATGTTTAACATCATGGCTAACTCATGGTTAACCCAGGAATCCTCAAGTTTTGGATTCAGACTATTAAACGCCATGGATTGTTCAGCAGCACCAGAAGCAAGAAGCAATTAATTGAATCTCACCCCCCTACTGAGCTCCTCACATTGCCAGAAATCTCTAGGCTCAAAGGATGAGTCCGATGGCAATAATAATTAAAAAGTAATCAGAAAAATAATCTACACTTCTGGCATAAACCCCTCCGGGCTGAAGGCAACAATCACAAAAGGTTTCTGACACGTTGCCCACTGGAATAAATGGGGCAGTTTCCACTGCTTTGAATCAAGTTTCTGGGAAGCATATTTAGGTCAGTCATTCTCCTTTCCAACAATATATACTGTGTGGAATAAAATCAGGAAGGAGTTCACTTTGCAATAGCACTTTCTGCTGAAGCATGCCCTTCCCAGCATACCCATGGTACGACACGGTCAGTCCAGCCACATCCGAGTTCTCACAGCCCATCGCGAATAATGAGAGGAGCAAAAGGTAACCAAAGAAAGAAGATCCCAGGGAGAGTTTTGCGGCACCTAAAACATTGATTCGGAATTTTTTCATGATCAGTCCCCCAGAGAATATGCCAAAGGCCACAGCAGGAATGTTGATAAGACCTGAAATCAAACAGGAAAAAAAAAAAAAAAATCTGTGTTAATGAAAACCCCAGCTCAATGGACTATACTCAGCCACAAAAACAGCAGCAGCAGTAAGATGAAGAAACAGAATACGAAAGAGGCATTTTAATTGTCTAGGCTTGGATTGTTCTTACGAAGATGCTGGGACCGCTTTGAAATACTTGGTCCCATTGCTTGACATTGGCACTGGGGGGGGTGGGGTACCGGTAGGAGCAAAGTGTGTATATTTAAGGAAAACGTAGCAGCAGTCATTTTACTTTCTTGCACATTCCTTGGGTTGTGACTACTGAAAAATAGCCTCTCGTGACCTCCAGCTTCCAAGTGCTCTGACAATTATGTTATCTATCAGTGAGGTTGTGAAAGAAATTGTTTAAAAGACAGGAAAGAGGTACGGAAAGGTAAGTAGACACTGCTAATTCTAATCAGCCTTCAGCTTTCTTAGCCAGGGTGGGTTGGGAGAGAAAGAAAAAGAAGAAAAAGGAAGAAGAAAAACCACCTTCTTGCAGGGATGGCCACTCAGACAAGATCCTTCCCTAGCCAAGCCATCACACGTTCTCTGATGGATATAGTCCCTACACTTCATGAAATCAGATGGATCTTAATCCTCACTTGGTTTGAACATACCTGAAAGCTTAGCTCCAGAAAATCTTTAAATACAAAGAGAAGTACTGTACTGAATGTAGGGATTGTTTTCTGGACTTTCTCTGACCATCAGCTATGCCTGAAGATTTCTCCTTCCTTGGAGGAGTTTCGTGCCAGGAAATTCCAGCTTCTATCTTTAAGGAATTAACATAGCACAATGGATCAATAGAGCTTTTCTGCATCTATATACCTCTGTTGCTGTGCAACTAATGCTGCTCTGAAGCAAGGCAGTTCCCTCTGCATTGGGTAGGTGTAAACCTCTTTGCTGTATAATGCTACTGAATCCCTGGACCTCGGGCACTGAACCCAAGCCTGCACGCAGGAGCAGCAAATGGGCAGTGAAGTTTGCCATCCTGAAGACATCTCCAGAAATGGCCACCTTGGTCCTCAAAGGCAGAAGCAGCGTCTCGTGCTGTACAGGAGGGCTTTGGAGACAGAGGAAGTCTCTTAGGTAAAGTTAAGGCAAAAATACCTATTTTTCCTTCACCACCATCGCATTGAGATAAGGTTAGGTTTTTAACACATGTATTGTGTGATCACTGAGATAACTTTTACTTCCTGTTATTTAACAGGAAGTATATATGCAGGGAAGCAAAAGAAATAAACATATCCTAAAAAAAATCCAATTTTCCCTATATGTATGTATATTCCACTCCTAAAATATACATTTTTTAATATATCAAGAAGCAGATATAGCATTACCTATAACAAAATTAGTTTTTGAAGATGTTTGCCCATACTGTTGTTCAATATACTTTGGCTTATATGTCACCATGCCAATTAAAGAATTGAACTGAATGATACTTGCACACAAATACAGAATGTAAACCGGGTTCCCAAAGAGGTTCTTCAGTGATGGCAAGAAGTCTGAAAGACAAAACAGCAGAAATGACAGCCAGGCCAGAGAGCGAATAACTGCTGGGAATAATGCTTTGCAACCTGTTTGCACCTTCCAAGGGACAAGAGAACATTTCAGAAGGAATCCATGAGGTTCCATGATGCTCCCAAGAGCTCCCCCATTTCTGGAGGGGGGAACAGTGGAGCAAAATACCAAGCATCAATTTCCCAGAAATGTCTTGTTTTATATATCTTCTTTTGATAATAAATCAGGACTGATTTCATTTCTGTGTGTCCTCAACAGCCGCAGCATCTTTTAGCGTAGTTTGTAGGCAGAGAGTGTTCTGCACAGCTGACAGTAAACACTGACACGTTGAGTTACAGATTCAAGCACTGGGCGAAAACTTTTTTGGCAAAGAAGGGCCAAGGAAATTCAACTGTTTAAAACACCTAGTGACTAAATCCAGACAGTCTCCTATAATACTGTAGCTAGTCTGTTCCCATCCTTATTCTGATCAGATAGTGTATGTGTTTTTTGTAATGAATGACCTTAAAGAGAAAGGTTTAGCAAAAATGGAGATTTTTTTGCTGTCCGCTTCTACAACAGTCACTATCTGTGAATGAAAAAGTTTCACAGCATTTCATGATATTTGCTGGGCCACTAGCAGAAATTTTACCAATTTCAGCTGGAGAAATTTTGCACGCAAGGGCAGGTACAGCAAACAACGAAGACACCCTGTCTGTGCACCCTAGTTAGCTGGAGAGTGACACCTGAAGGGACATAATAATTCTGAGGCCATTAAACTATGACCTCAGAAAGTATAAAGTTTTAAAGTATAAAAGCTAGTGAGAGAAAGACTCAACAGTCAGGAAAGAAACTCCGGTGACTTGCCTTTTGCCATCTCGGTGATCTTCACGTGTTGCTGGTAAGATTTGTGTTGGTCTTTGTTATCCTCAGTGATGAACTTTGACTGCTCAGAAGAGGTACTGGAGTCCTTCCTGCTCTGTGGTTTTGGGAGGTGCTCCGGTAGGAACCAGAAAGGGATGCCGGCTAGAACACTAATCACACCTGCTATTAAGTAACCCAGCCACCAGGCTCCCACCCACTGCACGTCCTTGTGAGTTATCGTTACACTGTCTGGAGAAAGTCAAAGAAAGAAAAAAAAAACAAACAACAACAACAAAAAACCCAAAGCAAACAGATAAAACCAAACCGAAACCAAAACCAGCCAAAACAAACAAAGAAAAAACAAACCGAAACCAAAACACACACACGAAACCAAACAAACAAAAACACGACACTTTTTGAGAATATTTGCTGACAATAAGGAAGGTGATTTTACAGGGACCTTCTCCAGAAAAGTCCACCCCCACCCTGCCAGGTTTAGCTGTGCTGTGTGTCTCTATCGCTGTTACAGGACCGGCTGCTGGGAGGTAAGAAGGATTTGCTGGTTACTGTGGCACAGCAGCAGCCTTCCCCTGACACCTCAAGGTCCCCAGCCATGCCACTCACACAACCCCAGAGAAGCTGCAATGCCCAGGACATGGGGTAGTCCAGGTGGCCACGTGCTTGGTCCCAGTAATGCTGTTCCACATAAAAGTGCCAGGGGAAAAATGAGGTGGAAGGTGTTGTCTCAAGAGGAAGGCAATCAGAAGCCCTGGTACCCATAGCAAGACTGCTTTTCTAGCCAATGACAGTGCAGTACAAGATGTGTGCACACAGCTCTCAGCAGAACCCTGAGCCTTGGTCTTGCCTCCTGGAGCCTGCTGTCCCCCTAGAGTCTCCCCGCCAGGGCATCTTCTGAGGGGCATCAGCCTAGCCATAGATCTGCTGGGGCTGAGGAAGTGCCAGACCTCCTGTTTCCCTCCACACCCACCTTTCTTTCTAGCCTGCTCTGCTTGGGGCATTGCACGGCTGTCATCCTTTTTATTTCATAGAGTGACTGCTCTACCCGCGCTAGCCCCTTATGCCTAGAAGGGAACTGGATAGTTCTTGGCCTAAAAGAGACATCTGAGAGCCTGACTGAATTTTTAAAATGTGACTTTTCTGACTTACCCAGATCTACAAAGCCAATGTCAACATAAAGTTTGGCACACAGGGATCCTAGAAGAAAGCCAAATATTGGCCCTATAATTGCAACTGTCTGCACGCAACCTGCAATAGAAAACAGGGGGCTGTTAACGCTTCTGAGTGAGGCAGAGCACTGGTTCTTGCTGCACCTAGTAGCAAAGTGTGACACATGATGGGTAACAAGTGATACAGTCTTAAAATACTGAGCCAGCCTTTCCTCTCTGGCACAATAGGTAGACAAGTTACAACGTTTTTCTAGAATTAAAAAAGCCAACAATAATATGTCGCCCACTACACTGACACTTCAATTATTATCATCCAGTTAAAGAATGAAATCTAGTCCAAAGGAAAAATAGTCAGGGAATGTAATGGCCCGAACTCCATCTATAATTGCTATAAGCTCATCAGCTGCCTAGATTAAAGCAACTGGAAAACAGACGGCAATTATTTAACTGGCCACTTTAAGTTGTGATGGGCCCTGCACAGGGTGAAAAATCACTTTGCTTTGGTACCCAATATTAACATGTTTCAATACATGCTCATCCAAACTTTCAGAATATTTTGAATTCTGAAAATCGATCTGGAAATCCAGGAAGACCGAATCCTGTACAGAGAGAACCTGAATTTTTACCTTTGCAGGCTGGAAATTTATAAAAACAAGCTGCTGATGGGGAAGGGTTTTGGGGTACTATTTCAGGTGAATGTGCACGGTCTTCAGACAATGAACACAACAAGGAAACAGTGATACCAGCTTTTTAAAGCCTCAGCACTTTTGTTTATAGTTCAAAGTGAATCTGGGGGGAATGTTTTGCGTACCTGCTGAAATTCTATTTTAAGTACTTAAAAGAGTGTATGTTTTCTATCACTTTCCAGAGAACTGAATGTGCACCGAGGCTCAGCAGTCCACATCCAGAAGAATTAGGAAGATTAGGGTAACAGCAGGAACCTAAGGTCAAATTCTTTCCTCAAATTAAGATAATGGATCTGTGCTGGTATAACTAAAGGGGACCCTGGTCCCTTGAGTGTACATGAGTGTTAAATAAAATTTAATATTTGAAACCATGCAGACAAAACAATCAGGGCCAGTTAAGTCAATAACACTCATTCCATTATTCAGAGTGACTCAGTTTCCTCTGGGGAAAGAAAAAGGTAAAATATTTTACCAATGTATAAAGCAGCATTCTCTTCAATGGCATAATCATCAATGTATGTAATTCCCAGAGGCTGGATAGGAGTTTCACCAATTCCACGCAAAAGATTTCCCAGTAAAACATAGATCCACATGGAAGAGCCTGCTTCTTTTTCACATCCTGGTTATAGCACAAGAAAGAAAACAATGGTGTGTTTTTCGTAAGAGTTTGACACTGAATTCACAAGACTTCTAAAATGCTTTTAATGTTGGAAAACTAGTATGAAAAATGAGAAAAAAGTTTTGTGGAGTGCAGGGATGGCAATTTTAACCCAGCCTGCTTCATCAAAGGTATTAGCAGATGCCCAGTTTTACAAATTTTCACCACATCCCATTTTTGAGAACTTTTGAATTATGGTGATGATAGGGTTGACAGTTTATGAGTAAGAATCAGGGAGAAGTCCAACAAGGCAGATATCCTGGTGGCAGTCTGTTATAGATCACCCAACCAGGATGAAGGGACAGACTAAATATTCTATAAACAGATGGGAGAAATCACTACCACTTGATCTCATGGGGGACTTCAACTGTCTGCTGGAAATACAATACAGCAAAGTTAAAACAGCCCAGGAGGAAAATTTCTTCACAGAAAGGGTTGTAAAGGCCTGGAGCAGGCTGCCCAGGGAAGTGGTGGAGGCACCATCTCTGGAGGTATTTGAAGGACGTATAGATGTGCTGCTGAGGGACATGGTTTAGTGGCAGTGCTGGGTTAACAGTTGGACTTGTTATCTTGAAGGTCTCTTCCAGATAAAACGATTCTGTTTCTATGATCTGTTCCACTGGTAAGATTATGCAAGTATACAGAATTATTTTTTTTGTTGTGACATATAGAGGATTTGATTTGCTCATCTACAGCTTATTCATGGCCAGGCATTGGGGAAAAAGGCTTGTTGCCCAGTAGGAGTTCTATGCACCCAGAGGGGAGGCAGCTTTGTGTTGTGCAAAACAAGGTCAGCAGGCAGGGAAAGAAATGAGAAAGCAGACCCAAGCAGCTATTTCCAAAGAGGCCAAGAAGCTAAAGGTATTTTTCCTGACATAGGGAAGAACATGACTTCCCAAGGTCCCCATGGGAGGTTTGCCTGGTTTTTCTGTGGGAAAGGTTCACCTGATTCCCATTTATTATTTTTTGCATTCTAATAAACCAGTGCATGAGAGTTTGGGAGCCTTTTGATGTATTCTAATGTGCTTAGTGCAATATTTAACAGAGATCATTCTCACCTGCATTCATTTTTGCTTGAGATTTTTCCAAGGCTGAGAGTGGAGTTTGGCTTTTATCCTGCAGGCATGGAGAGATGCTAACAGTCGAATTGATGGTGGAAGTGAATCTTTCATATCGATATCTGTTTATAAACCAAAGTTGTTTTTAACTGTCCTAACTTATAAGAAAAAGCAAACAGATCTGTTACTACCATGGAAGATAGACCCATATCACTCAAATGAAAATTTCATCTACATTCAGTGTTGCCAGTGATGGTTTACAGGGGGTAACTGGAACTTGGTTTATACCACGGTAGCACATGAAAAATGTCCCTTCGGTTCTCTTTGTGTCACAGTGATGTATTTCAGTTTAACAAGGCACTGTGCTCTGCTATGATTCATGAATCTGTACTAAGAGATTATCAGATAGTGGGTGTTTCCTCTGGCTTGTGTTTGATACTCAGATTGTCACTTGAGTTTAGTCATCACTTCATCGCCAAAGCTTCAACAATTCTTAAACTGTGTCAAAATGTAGCCAATCAAGATCACAGACTATTAAAACTGTGTGTTGGTTAAAACTAAGACTAACATCTATGTTAAATTATTTGCTCTACAGAAATACTCTCACAAAAAAAAAAAAATATTAAATGAAGCAACTACACTCAGAGATTCACGACATTCACAACTACATTCTCTATTTCTATGGGCACATTCTCAATCAGCACTTGAATATTTCAGTGAGCTGACATTCAGTGTGCATAGCCCAGTTGGAAAACACCAATCACTTTGCACTTACCGTCCCATGAAGAACTGGGGCATCGCAATTAGGAATGTTCCAGCTGACATAATTAAGCAGCCTGCTCCAATTATTCTTGGCCTGTGAAGCTTCGCTCCAAAGTAGCTTACAAGAATTATGATTAGGAGGTTCCCTGGGAGAGTACAAAAGGAAAACCGAGTTTTATGGCTTGTTGATAAGAGGTCCCCTAAAATAATGATTCCTAGTGTGTGGCACAGGCAGTTATTTCAGGGGGAGAGGGCTGACCACCTGGGGTTGGTGGTTCTCCCTCTTTCCAGGCATTCTTGCAGGAGCCCAATGCCTTCCATGATAAGAAAACCATAAACTTTCAGATAAGCAGCTGGAAAAGAGGAGGACTGTGCCATCTGAAGAGGACAAATAACCAGGAAAGGAGGGACTCAAACAAAGCTATATATACTTAGGCTAAGATTTCACTCCCATGAATACCCACAAGATAAATTCAGTCATCTGAAATCATAAGAGGCAATATCATACTGGAAATCTTAGTACAAGAGGGAAGGGGATGGACTGGGCTGTGAACATAGATTACAGTTAAAGGTTTGTACTCTTGCTGCTTAATAAATCACGAAGGGCAAACACTTGTGGGGGAGGTGGATTGCTGACAAAAGGAGAGAGAAATTGGAAATCTGTGCAGTACATTCTCATTCAACAATCAAAATTTCTATTAGTATTAATTAACCTGACATTAAGCTTATCGAATTGCAAAATATATAGGACTGCATTGCATTGCTTGAATTAGCAACCTTATCCTATCCAATGGAATCATACTGACAGTCATGCTGATTCTTACTAGGTGAATCTTGGTCAGTTTTAATGGTTCAAGGAGAGTCATACAATCGTTTTTCACCACAAACCACATCACTCTTTTTTTTTCTGAATACAAAAACCGGTTTCCACAGCACGTACCGATTTCAAAACTGCCATCAATAACGCCAACCAAAGAGGAAGGGATATCAAATCTTCTTTCTATTTGCGTGATAGTACTTTTTAGATAACTTCCTGACAGTGCTTTAGCAAAATAAACAAAAGACAATGCACCAAGAAATATCTGTGAAAGAAATTGACAGTGATTAAAAGCAGGCAGTACAGAAGTTTCATTTTATGAGTTATTTTTAAACAATTTTTACATTCCTGCCTCTTCTTTTCCCAAATAACCATGTAAATATTTCTCCTACTTTTTAGGTGTGATTGTTGATTTGCTAGATTGCCATCTCTTTGTCTTTCATTGTCCATCTCTTGTGAGCAATAACGATAGGAACTGAACTGCTAATTTCAGGTAGATGCCGAAGCTAGTGATGCTTTGAAGGACAGAAACATATACCACCCTCCTGGTCTCTCTAAAGCGGAGGTATATTACACAGCAACAGTAAGGGTCAATGTTAATAGTGGCCTGGGTCGGGGGGGGGGGGACGAGGACGACACAGGCC
>WUAM01000203.1:942270-958072 GCA_024336885.1 Actenoides hombroni
TGAGGGGTGTGGGTGGTGGGGTGTGGGGTTGGGGGGGGGGGGTGGCGTGGGGCGGGGATGAGATATTTGGGCATTTTTTAACAGGCTTTTCAATCTGCTGGATTTTCCTGTTCTGACAAGCTGTTCCCACTGAAGCCCAGAGTGGCCTGGAATGAGAAGTCTCTGTCTCCTGTTACATGGCTCTAGGAGTTGGACATGCCAGGAAATTCTCTTCTAAACTCATCCTTTCCCCACCATCTCTCTTAAAAGGTCTAATAGATACTTTTTTTTTTAATTTTATTTTCTTTTTTCTTTTTTTAGTGCATTTTGCTGGGGGATGGCCATCTCGCATCCTTCTGTTTTACAGAGGCAGTTATTTTTCTCTTAGTTACCACGGAATCTGCTTTCGTGTGTTAGTCTGAATCAGGAGTGGCCTTTGGAAGTGAAACTCCCAACCCCTTCACCGCACCTTGGTACACAAAATTAAAGTGGAAGATGCACTCCAGAAGGGCATTACATTCATCTCACCAATGAATAGCTCTTCGGTCTCTGGGACAATTCTAGAGCTGGTCTGAAATAACTCCCCACCCTGAAATGCATATAGAGACAATGTGGGGTCCTTAGCACCAACTGTTCCCCTCCTGCAGAGCTATTGCCTAAATTTGCCTTCACTGAATGCAGCCTTCCTGAGCTGAGGAGCTCCAGGGATATTCACACCCCATGCAATTGGTCATGGAAACCACAACATTGCTTCCTACCTTCAGATACTGGTTGTGTTGATGAGTTGAGTCACGTCTTTGTAAAAGGTGTTAAAAAAGAAACAAACAAACAACCCCCCCTGAAGCTAGAAATTAAAAGACACAATAAAATTTCATATAAAGAGAGGTCTGGACCCTTGTCTACTCCTTAGTCCTGCTCTCTGAGCAATCATGCTTCCAGGAAGCAGGTGCTCTGAGCGATGTACTCACCTCCTGTGCCATACTCCTTACAACATCTCATTTGACAAAGCGCATTGGTAATAACACCGGCATCACTGGTGAATGCAAATTCCCTGTGTTAAGGTTCAAATATACTCCTGTGTCACATTCAGCACATTTCACCCAGTGCTGGTTATAGCTCCTTCAGAAAAACTTGTAGGTAAATAAACAGCTTCTGGTTCTTATTTCCCACAATGAGGGCTGTCAAGTTGCTCTCTAGTAAAAATACTGCCATAATATTTTACACTTTCTGCGTGTTTATACCCTTGGATTGTAAAAGGCAACGTGAAAGCAAATATGGTTCTTTTCACAGGAAAGTTACGTAGGTCAGATTAGAACTTCAGAAGTCTCTGACTCTCTTTGGTGTAAGTTTTACTACAGGGTTTGCACCTCTCCCAGGAGAGAGATGGAGACTGTGTGCAGTGGTGGGAAAATACTCCTGATTTAGAGCTTGCACAGAACGGTGCACACGATTTAACGCTCTTCTGTGGTTTGTCAGTGGCTGTAAGTAAATATTTCACCACATCATTCAGGTTAATAAAGGTGATTTTAACACATGGAAAGGCTGATAATCCGTAAAACAAAGAACCTGTTGAATCTGCATATTGTTTTGGTAACATGTTATGCAAACATAGATATGAAACAGACTTCTTTTGTGACTTAGAAATTTGTTTACTCATTTCATACTGACTCATCAAGCCTTAACTTGAACCGAAAAAAAAAAAATAAAAAAAAATGGCTAGTTCAGCAAAAAAAGAGGTTTTTCTAAGTCGCTATTGGAATAAATTAATCGTACTGGTTTGTGCTCCCAGAAGACACAAATTTTTTGAACAGAAATAAACTGAGCTGAAATATTCTTGCTTTTCTATTTTGGAGCTAATAAGGCGATTCCTGACTGGTTAATCTGTGACTGAAGGTTTATTCAGTGAGGGAATCAGATTATTGTTGCAGCAAATGGAGGCAGAATGATAGAATTTCTATTATGCTACAAATTTAATAAATACAACATTCAGGAATAAAAATATTTCTATAGCAGTCATCGGACTCAATCCTGCAGTATCTTAACTGCTTTGCATAGTTTATAGACACCAGGGCAGCTATTGCCAAAGTCATTGACTGTACTGAGAGCTGGATTAGTATCTGAAAGTAGATATATGCATGTGCGTGCATGAAAAAAACACTACAGAAATAGAATGCGCAAGATAAAAAGAGCTGGGCAAGGCCAAAGACTCATTTTCCATGTAGCACAAATCATCTCATCTCGCCAGTGTATGGTGGTTTATTGAGAGCTCACACAAGAGAGTGTCAGCATTTCAAAGCGTGGCTTTGGACGGCGGTTAGAGACAGCAACCAAAGCATCATGCTGCCTCCTGTACCCCAGCATCCCGTACAGGAAGAAATGCTCCTCCAAGGTGCAGAGGTCCTACTGTCAGGTAGCTGCATGACGAGGCTTAAAGCAGGGAGCTGCCATTGCCCTGAGGAAGCATTTCTCACGGCTGAGAGAAAAGCAGATACAGCAGCCGTACTTCTGCAATTTCATTTCAAAAAATTACCTCGTGCACAGTTCTCTCAGATCAGGAACAGAACAATAATACTTCAAGGATATAGCACTTAAAACATGTGGACTGTAATACAAATACCATTTTTCAGAGCCCAGAAGACCACCGTGGCTACAATCTTAGAAAAGCAAACCGTACCAACCAGCTGCCTGTAGCACCTGTCTGCCAGTACTCTGTTCTTAACTTCAGGAAAACAGGGTGCATATAGTGACCTTTCAGAATGACCCTTGGAGATCTCATAACACACAAGCCTCAACCAACATGTTATAGCTGAGCATTGATAAACATTAGGCAAATACAGATCTGAGGCAGACGGGGTTTTTTTGTGACTTAGAAATATCTTCAATAATTTCATACTGACTCAGTGAGAGATAACCAGAGCTGAAAAAGGGATAGTTCACCAAACAAGAGGTTTGCTAAGTCCCTGCTGGAATATTCAAAAACTCTTACTCTACCTTTATACCTCCATAACAAGACTGTTTTTCCTTGGATGCAGAAGATTCAGATTTGAATGAAGATCGGTCAACAGGCAGGACTGTGTTGTTTGAGAAAAAGTGAGTGTTTTCTTTTGATGAAATCTCCATGATGATATCCCTCGCTTCTAAACCAGAAAACAAAACATGGAGAACATTTTAAAAGGGCATCCTATTAGCTCAGCCTCGACAGCATGTCATGTGACGGCAACACCCCGCTGTACTGTTTTCCCTACAACAGCAATTATCAAAGTTTACAACAGGATCTGACCAGTGCACTGGATGTTTAATTATGGAAATTTGCAATCCACTTGCCTATGATAATGAAGATTAAATCATACTCAGCAAACAGTTGTCATCTTCATTCTCTAGCTATCATCAACGTGATTTCATTGACCAAGCATTACCGGCAGACTAAACGAGGCTTGTTAACATTTTAAACATTTCTGAAGCCTATATGTAAGCTCACGTTTCTAGATGTGACCATGTCTGCAGAGATTTCTCAGAGCTGATCTCTGAATTTCCCATATATCTGGGACATTAAGTAATTAGATCAAAGGAAATCTAGCCCTGTTAATGAGGGACTTGAATTGTTTTAGATTGAAACATTAGCTCTAATCGTCTGTTGTTAGCTAATGAGTTACACAAGAATAAAGAGGTTTAGTTCCCTTTACCATTTTAGATCGAGCCTTAGGGCTCAGCGATCAGTTGTTACAGGAAAAATGTGAATTTGCTTCTTTGCAGGTAAATACAAAGAAGTAAAGAAAACCTAAATACTGCACTCTGAGAACAAAAGATATCAGTAATTCTTAAATCTCTGCTTACATACTGCAGTACTTTGTTCCTAATTTAAATCTCTAAAGCAGATCTGAGAATATTTATTAAATCAGCTTCTGTGTTCACTTTTAAGCAGCACCATGTTTGATAGAACCGTTGGCTGAAAATATGAATATGAGAAATTCCTATTCTGTTAGGTTTGTCTAAAGCCAGATCTCACATAAGGGAAAAAATATATATGGATTTATGTGTATATATATATATATATATATATATACATGGACATACATGTGTTTTCATGGCTCCCCAAGGGGCTGTGTAGTAGACAGTTGTATTTCCAGAAACGTAAGTGAAAATAAAAAAGTATATATAGATCTATCTAGGTATCTAGATTTGCTCATGCAAACACTTGCCTTGCCCAGCCTCTAGTTCATATATGCACAAGGCAAAAGGTTGTGGCTGTGGTACCAACGTTTTCACAGTGATCTCTCCATCCCATAAGAGCTACTGAATACATCTAAGAGAAACATTTGCATTTGACACTGCCCTGACAGAGATTCTAATGCATTTCCTTGTCAGCACTAATGAATATGAAGAATCCTTCTAAAGCAATGGTAATAAAACGAGAATGTTTTGTGCTTGCTGCAGAAAACTGACAACCTATTCCTGCTCTGCTTCTGACTTTCTGGTGATCTTGCACCTTGTCTCTCGAGTCACATTGTCTCTCTTTGCCCCACTTCTCAACTTGTACAATGGGGAATGACAGCGCATACCTCCCAGCACTCACGTGAGAATAAATTCATCCAAACTTGTGAGCGTGGGCTATGACACTCAGATGCTGCTGTGTAAGCACATCAAATAGCCTTTAGCTTAAGGTTGGAAATATCGGCATATTACTACTACAATAAACTTGGAATTAAAACCAAAACAAAACGAAACAAAACAAACCAAAAAACCCCCCTCAAACAACAACAACAAAAAAAACCAACAAAACAAAACAAAACAAAACAACAACAACAAAAAAATAAAAACAAACAAAAAAGAAAATGGGAAGTATCTCAAACACAACTAAGTGAATTGTCCTTATCTCTGAGCAAAGCAGCATCTTACTAGAGAAGGTGCAGCAGAGGAGCATGGTGCCTACACCCTCTCCACTACTGCACTCTATATGCAGGGATGACAAAAACACAATTAAAGATAGAAGTGCCATGGCAGGTGCCGTGGAGGGGTGGGGATGGAACATGACACACCGCAGCTTGACAGCAGCTTATAAGCTCATGTCACACTGAGCTGGTACAATTCCCAAATGGGCAGCAGAGCTTAAGCAAAACTTATGCTCAGTGGTATAAAAAATTACTACAGTATAAAAATTAGTGTCCTTTATTATCTGACTCCAGATGTCAAATGGAAGCCGGCTGGGAAGGACTGATAACAACACAAGTTTTGCAGGCTTTAATGTGTCTCCAGTTGTTGTCAGAGATGGCTCTGGTTTTCTCCAAGCAGATGCCTGGCTGGTAAGAATGGTCTCTTACTGGCTTGGGTATAGTTACAGCCTTAGGCTTTTGATGTATCTTGAATACCGTATTTCTCCAGTGCCGTCAGACTTGAGGAGAGATACCTCCATCAGCTCTTCCTTCCCAGATGTGGCAGGAATGCCAGCAAAATGTAATTATAGAATTCTTTAGGTTGGAAAGGACCTTTAAGATCATCGAGTCCAACTTTTAACCTAGCACTGCCAGGTCACCACTAAACCATGTCCCTCAACACTGTATCTGTGTGTCCTTTAAATACATTCAGGGATGGTGACTCCTCTGCTTCTCCAGGCAGCCTGTTTCAGACCTTTACAACCCTTTCTGTGAAGAATTTTTTCCTAATATCCAATCCAAACCTGCCCTGGTGCAAAATGAAGCCATTTCCTCTTGTCCTACCACTTGTTACATGGGAGAAGAGACCAATATTCATGTTGCTACAACCTCCTTTCAGGTAGTTGTAGAGAGTGATAAGGGCTCCCCTGAGCCTCCTTTTCTCCAGGCTAAACAACCTCAGCTCTCTCAGCTGCTTCTCATAAGACTTGTTCTCTAGACTCCTCAACAGCTTTGTTGCCCTTCTTTGGACACGGTTCAGCACCTCCATGTCCTTCTTGTAGTGAGGGGACCAAAACTGAAACCAGTATTAGAGGTTCAGCTTCACCAGTGCTGAGTACAGGAAGAAGGACAATCACTTCCCTAGCCCTACTGAGACACTCTTTCGGATACAGACCAGGCTGCTCTTGGCCTTCTTGGCCACCTGGGCACACTGCTGGCTCATGCTCAGCTGGCTGTTGGCCAACAAGTCCAGGCCTTTTTTTCAGCTGGGCCGCTTTCCAGCCACTCTTCCCCAAACCTGTAGAATTCCACGGGGTTGTTGTGACACAAGTGCAGGACCCTGGCCTCATACCTTTGGCCATGGCCCATTGATTCAGCCTGTCCAGATCCCTCTGAAGAGCCTCCCGACCCTTGAGCAGATCAACACTCCCACCCAGCTTGGTGTCATCTGCAGACTTACTGAGGGTGCACTTGATCCCCTTGTCCAGGTCATTGATAAAGCTATTAAATGGTACTGTCCCCAGTACTGAGCCTTGGAGAACATCACTTGTGACTGGTGGCCAACTGGATTTAACTCCATTCACCACAACTCTCTGGGCCTGGCCAGCCAGACAGGTTTTTTTTTTAATCCAGCAATGTGTACGTCCATCCAAGCCAGAAGCAGCCAGTTTCTCCAGCAGAATGCTGTGGGAAACAGTGTTAAAAATTATACTAAAGTCCTGGTAGGCAACATCCACAGCCTTTCCCCCATCCACTGAGAGGGTCACCTTATCACAGAAGGAGATCAGGTTTTTCAAGCAGGACCTGCCTCTCATAAACCCATGCTGACTGGGCTTGGTTGTCCTGTACATGCACTCAGGATGCTGTGCTCCATAACCTTCCCCAGAACCAAGGTCAGGCTGACAGGCCTGTAGTTCCACAGATCCCCCTTCTGGTCCTTCTTGTAGATGAACTGCACGTTTGCTAACCTCCAGTCAACTAGGACCTCCCCAGTTATCTTGGACTGCATGTAAATGATTGAAAGAGGCTTGGTGAGCACTTGCACCAGCTCCCTCAGTACCCTTTGGGGGATCCCATTTGGCCACATAGACTTGTGTGTGTCTAAGTGGAGGAGCAGGTCAGTAATCATTTCCCCTTGGATTATGGGGGGGGCTTCATTCCGCTCCCTGTCCCTGTCTTCAGCTCAAGGGGCTGGGCACTCAGAGATCAGCTGGTCTGACCATTCAAGACTGATATATAAAAGGCATTCAGTACCTCAGCCTTTTCTTCATCCTTGGTCGCTATGTTTCCTTATTAACCAATAAAGGATGGAGCTTCTCCTTAGTCCTCCTTTTACTGTTAATGAATTTATAGAAAGATTTTTTAATTGTCTTTTATGGCAGCAGACAGATCAAGTTCTAGTCGGGCTTTGGCCTTTCTGTTTTTCTCCCTGCATAGCCTCACAGAATCTTTGTAGATCTCCCGAGTGGCCTTCTCCTTCTTCCATAGGCCATTGACTCCTTTTTTTCCCTGAATTCCAGACAAACACCTCTGTTCAGCCAGTCCAGTCTTCTTCCCCACTAGTTCATCTAGTGGGCCATGGGGATGGCATGTTCCTGCACCCTTAAGATTTCCCTCTTGAAGAGTGTCCAGCCTTCCTGGTCTCCTTTGTCCTGCAGGACTGTCTCCCAAGTCATTCTGTCAATCAGTCACCTACACAGGCCGGTGTCTGACCTCTGGAAGCCTAAGGTAGCAGTTCTGCTGATCCCTCCCCCCCTCACTTCCCCAAGAATCAAAAGCCCCATCACTTCATGATTGCTATGCCAAAGATGGCCTCCAACCATCACATCACCACATGTCCTCTGTCCACAAACAGAAGGTCCAGCAGGGAGCCTTCCCTATTGCCTCACTCAGCAGCTGTGCCAGGAAATTGTCTTACATACACTCCAGGAACACATTCCTGGACTGTTTCCTCTCTGCTGTGTTGTATTTTCAGCAGACATTTGCTAAGTTGAAGTCCTCCACGAGAACAAGAGCTAGCAATTGTGAGATTTCTCCCAGACGCTAACAGAATATTTTGTCTGCCTCTTCATCCTTGTTGGGTGACCTATAACAGACTCACACCAGGATATCTGACTTGTTGGCTTTCCCCTTGATTCTTACCCATAAGCACTCAACTCTATCATTACCATCGTTGAGCTCTAGACAATCAAAACACCCCCTAACATACAGGGCTATTCCACCACCTCTCCTGCCCTGCCTATCCCTTCTGAAGAGCTCGCAGCCATCCATTGCAACACTCCAGTTGTGCTCCATCTCACCTGCAACATCTAAGTCCAAGCGGGTGACACTCTGCCTGAAGGACCATTGCTGGACATGCTCATACCTCCTCCCTCCCTGTCACTGGGGCTCACATCTAGGGCTCTGACCCCTCCTTGCATTCCTGGTCCTGGCTCCAGCTGACTGGGGTTACGGGAGCCCTCTCTGGTGGCTCTGCTTCCTCTCCCCACCAGAAGCACACCCGATAACTCACCCGTGACACAGCTTGGGTGGCAGCGGCACTCACCCTCCCAAGGGCTGGCACGTGGGACTGTGCCCGACGGTCAGGTTCGAGGATGATCCCGTCCCTGAGCATGCACACAGCGAGCCGGGGCAGCGACAGGCAGTTCCTGAAGCGCCCGTCCACTCATTCAAACTCCAGGCAATGAAAAAAACCAAAAAGTTCTTCCCCCGCCACTGGAATCTCCTCCAGTTTGCAGTAAGCCTCCTTAGACGTGCTTTCACTGTGTGTCAGCCTGCGGGCGCAGGAGCTGTGCTTGCTAGAACAGGTGGACACAGGAGACCGGTACAGAGACTGTTTACCCCTGAACCCAGCTAAAGGACATCCTCTCTGAAAGGTGACTTGACAAAGAGAAGAAGAAAAGCCAAATCTTACCTGCCAGCAGAAATCCCCAGAGATGGTGCCTACCAGTTTTTGTAGGTAAGCTCCCTCTATCGCTTATGCCTACCCATACATGCATGCATAGGCACTGGTCCCAGCTTAAGAGCGGGAAGAATTGGAGGGGAAAACCACCTCCTAGAAATTACCCTGTCTAGGGATGGTACATCTTATACTGGAGGTAGAGAAAGGGAAAGGCATAAGGGTGGGGGGACTTGTTTTGTCTCTTGTTTTCCCTGAGCACTTGGTATTCTTCTCCCCCCCCATCCTCCTCCCTCACCTCCTCACTTTTTTTCTTCCTCTCTCCCCTCCTATCAACTCCAGGACACTGGGCACACAGGCAAAGCAAAGACGCTGGGTGCCTTAGCTGGAAACCCTGAAGAGCATCTAAACCCTCCAGGGGGTATTTTTCTTTTTAAATTGCTGCGTTTGATGGGGCACGTGACAAAGCTTTGTGGAGAGGAAAAAGGAATAATCCTGATCTTCTTAATTGCTCATTCCCAGGAAATGAAAGATTTCAAGGGGGAATGGATCAAAAAAAACCCCCAAAACCAAACAAACAAAAAAAAGACAAAAAAAGGGAGGGTGGATGGGAGAAGATAGGATGTAGAGTGTGCAGGTGTTTCACAAAACTTTCCCATCCAGACCCTGGTCCCTCCTGGCTATGCCCAGTACACCCTGCTCCCCAGGGCACAGTCCACATCAACACGAGAACAAAACAGAAAGAAAAGACCCATTAAAGGAGAGGACAGAACTGTACAGGGTTGTCAGTCAAGTTATGTGCCACTATGAAAGGAAAACTTTGCCAGCTGCATTCCCTCCCTGTATTTACTGAAACAGCCTTTATTTGCAAGTCCATGAAATGTGAAGAACGTGACCAGTTCCCCGTGTAGCTGCTTGAGCTGAGAGAGGCTACAAATCCTGTATATTGTGCTAACCTGTGAGCTTTCATTATACAAACAGAGAAGGTATTAAAACTGTACATTCTTCTTTCCTTCCCCTTCTTGCTCTCTCCCACCCTCTGCAGTAGAATATGTTCCCATGGCAGCTAAAACCTCACTGACACTCAAAACGGTGCCGTGCCAAACACGGCGCCTTGGAGCAGGCTCTTAGATCCCTAGATTTAATACCATTTTTTATCCGTTCCTTCATTACATCTCCATTTTGGGTTCCTAATGCGGCTGGAATTTTATTACACTGCACGTAATTCACATTTTGTACTTTAACATGTCTTATATCCTTGTTTGGCGGGTTTGGAAACTAGGAAATCTCTTTTCTCCTTTTCTAAGAGATATCAAGGTGCCTAATAGTCCTCAGGAATTAGTGATTAGGAGAATTAGTGATTATGAGTTCTTTCAGCCTCTTTCAGAGAACAGCTTCCAGCCTGTTTCCTTCGATTATTAGGAAAACTGAGTTTACACAATACAGGATCTGTACAAGTTTTGCCTGACCTTTAATCTTCGTTGCTGACCTTGTCACCTTCAATGATTTCTGACACAGACACCAGTTATTCTGCCACTGGTAGCCTTCATCACACTGTCCCTAAATGTAGGTGAGGCTTATGTTCAGAATCATAAATTCTTTACACAAATCCCTGGCACATATTCCTCCAAGACTTCATTATGCTATAAATCATATCGATGAACACCAGGACACGGTCCTCTACCCTTACAGAGGGATACCTAAAGAATGGGTTTATGTAGTTTAAGATGAAGCAATGCTTTGAAAAATAAGGCCAGCAAGATTTAGTGCAATCTTCTCATCTGTCACAGTTGGGCTTTTACTGGAGTTTCTTTATAGAACCTTCCCTGACTTCTTTATAGGTGTAGTGTAGATAATATCTTAACTGAAACTTCATCAAAACCACCCTGGGGGAAGTATTTTCCATTATGGAAAGTTTTCTTACACCTTCCAGAAGAGCATCAGCCATTCCTTTATGAGCTAATTATAGCAGTTCCTCAGAAATACTATAAAGTCCTCTACAATACTTTTCCAGATGCTCAGAGTAAATGAATAATGCTCACTAAAACTCAGTGAATTCATTTGGCAGAGAAGAAAGCCTCTAGGCTTTTCTAGGTAGGAATTCGTCAGTCTCTCAAGGCCTCCTAAGCTATGGATACTGCATGGCAGGGTGAAGCAGTACATCACCTCCTGTAATTTCCTAACAAGACAAGAATCACTACCAGTTCCAACACAGGATGAGATGCCTCTTGTGTGTCACTTTTCAGTACCTCCCATGGCAGAGCACTTCCCAAGCACAATGACACAAAAGTCACCATAGGCTTGCTAGACAATCAATCGGACAGGAAAAATTTTGCTTTCCCATAGTCCTGAAAGAAATTACTTACTTATATATACTTATTCTATAATTGAAACAAAGCCTTTAAAGCAGCTACAGGACAAAGAATCAGACTAAAGCTTGTTCCTCAAGATCTGTTTCTATTTTCTTTGCATTCCTACTTCGTATTAGTTACAGGAAATTAGAAGCCAGACCACCTTCATTTCTAAAGCACAGGGTTAAATTAATTACATGTACAAAGCCTAGTCTAGCCAGAGTGAATAGCTGTGTCAAGAGTAATCTTGATTCATAGATGTATCAATATACTACCAACACAGCTGGCTTCTGGGTCAGTCTTTCAACTATCCAACAACAACAGATCTCTGAGGCATAGCTCCAGGGAACCAGCTGCTTCTTCTTCAAGCATATTTCACGAGCAAATGCTAACCTTGTAAAATCTCAAACCCCACCACCAGCATTCAGAAGCATGCAACATTTTCCCTTGCAAAGGACATTTGTGCAGAGCTCAGGGAAAACTCAAACAGATCCAGATCTCTTGGAGACATCTGGAGAGAATGGGAAGCTCAAGGCATCATGCCATTGTTGACTATGGAAATGCAGCTGCCAGAACAAAGGCAGCTTAGAAAGCATGATGGTTTGGAAGCAGCCGTGTCTCCCAAACATCTCTGAGTACTTAGATTTTAGTACTATTTAACTTTTATAATCATTTAGAGTTAACTAATGAAGCAATCCAGCTTCACTACGTACATCATTTTAATTGCTTTAGCTATGCTACCCTATTTCTATGGACTCATTATTTCTCAACATTAATTTTCCTTTTCATTGGCAGCCCTAAGAACATACTTGGTATGAACATAAATGAGTAGGAAAGCCACTCCACATCAAAGAACCAGAAACAAATAATACATTTTGGCTGTTAGAAACACTCAGGGATTGCCATGAAAATTTCAGACCTGAGGACAGCACTTCCTTGACCAACTAGGTCAAGCTAGGCCTTCCAGGTCTAGCCTCAAAGAAGACTTTTCTTGCAAAAGAACAGCAAAAGCAATAGAAAACTCTTCTAATTATTTGTTTGGAGACAGTTAGCTTGTTATTAGGATATCCACAGGTCCCTTTGAGAAGTCTCATTACCCTGAGGTGCTCATCAAATTATTCCTGACATTCAGATTTTCAGCCCCTTTCATGAGACTTCAGGAAGAAGAATTTTCAAAAACAGCAGTTGCAGTAAATGCATTTACTGCTCCCTGACCATAAAAGAGTATCACCTTTTCTACGTATGTTCTCCACGCTAGGTGCCCAAGTAACATGTAGAAGTGTGTTCAACAGCTGTAGATTACACTGAAAGCCCTTGCAGAAGGTAAGTGATCAGGTAAAAGAGCTAGGAGATCTTCCTTCCTGAGTGATCAGTAAAACCACCCAAAATTACAGACCCAGACAAGTTTGGACTAGAATTTTCAAGAGAAGAGCAGTAACATATATACTGACATAACACTGTACTTTGCAAAGATCCCAGTGGCTCCCGTGAAACCCAGCTCCAAGGGGGTATAACAAGAAGGGTGAATGAGAGCTCCAGTGACACGACACATCTTTTCAGGGCAGGAAACATTTGTACCCACTGGGGCTTTGGGGAGAATTTTAATTTAGAAGAAGGTAATAAAAGAAACTGGAATTTGTCCAGCCACTAGGGATTAATACCATTAATCTTAATAAAATCCCATGGCACTTTCTGTAATGCAGAGAAGTTCTTTGAAGTAGGTTTAAACCCAAAGAGTTTGGCTAGAAATGTGGAAAGAGAAGGTGTCAAGAATTTAACAGAAGAGTTTATTACACAGGTGGTGTTGAATTTGTGGAATATGATGCCTTTGGCAAGCACAGCAATAAACAATTGCCATGTGCAAAGGACTGTGAAGGGAAGCAATTTACCAGCAGCAACAACAACCGTCACTGTAAATGAAGCCATCATGCAGATCAAACAGCAACCTTCTGCTTTGTATTTCCTGGCTGCAGACAACAGATGTTGCAGCAACCTTTTATCCGTATCAGACCTCCAAACCATCACAACCATGGCTATCCCAGGCTATTTAGTAACTAGTCTGACTTGGGTGTGACACAAGCCATCAAAATCTTAGGTAAAACTTTGAACCTTTCTGTTTTCTCCCGGTGGGTCACCAATTAATGCAATGCTAGCACCATGCCTGGGCTGTGAAGCTGTTCAGCAGTGTGACTGGCTTTGACAGCTTCCAGCTCAGCAGGACAGGTTTTTGGGATCCTGATGTGGAGTGGTTCAAAAATCTCCCTCGGCTACCCCAGAGCTACAGACCCCATCAGTCAGGGTAGCACCTGGAAGTGATGCATTTGATCGCTGAAATTGTTTGCAGTCCTGCTCCTATGCGACTCACTGACAATATCCAGGGAGTCCATGGTGGCATGAGGGATAATGTGGATTTCCACAGGGTTTTGGTGAGATAACTGAAGAAACGTTAAAGAAAGCATTGCTGAACCGAGTGCCAAGAGTTCTCTGAGGTTTCTATTTTTAGTGAAACATTTTAAGTGGTTTTAGGCAAGTGGATTTGCCTGGGAAATTGAGAGTAATTTGAACACCTGGAAAATGCAACATTTAATTGAGCTGCTGCTGACTGTGTGTCAGGGCCTTCTTTATGTTTTAGCAGAACCCCAGGAGAGGCATGCTCATGTGTGGTCTCATTAGCAGATTGCTTCTGCTCGGTGTTTTATTGCTCATCTCTTCCCATGGGAACCTCTTGAAGAGCCCCAGAGAGTTTGGTAATTTTCAAAGGTAAGTGCATTCTTTACCTTGGTAGCCCCTACTCTTTGTGCAAGAGCATTGAAGGAAAAGAGTTTCTCCTCGCTACTTCAGCTGTACCCTTCTCTGTGAGCAGCTGTAAATCTCTGTATCAAATAATTCCATCATATGGAGTTATTATTTGGGACAGACCAGCTGCAGGCTTATGAGCAGTTCCCTTAGAATAGGCATAATTGTATTTTACTTTTGTACTGGCAAAAGGCCCAACTAATACATACCTAATCATTGCCTGGTGCAAATTTCCTTACCTCTTTGCCATTCAGAATTAAAGACTGAGGACAAATAATTTGGTAGGACTTCCAAACTGACAGCCAGATACGCAGCTGATCCTTTTTTGTATTTTGAAATCTGTTAATTGTTAAGTTATACAAAAACAGGCTTTGAATACACAGTTGATCCAGGTAATCTGTATACAGCCATTTCAAATGAGTTGGCTGAAGAGCTCTCCAGATCTTTGATGAAAGTAGGTAATAAAACTTCAAAAATGGGGAACATTTTTGACAGCTGCAAGATACTTTTTTTTTTCAAATTATAAACAGTGAGCAAAAAAAAAAGTAGCTAAATGTCAATCCTAGCCCACATAATGGGCTAGCAAAATCTTTCACTGAAGAATGACAGTATACTTGCCAATATAATTGCAAGAAAATTGATTCCACTTGCTGATGTCCCACTTTAACAGATTATCTCAGTGATTAATAAGGAAAACACTGTTAAGGTAACACATCTCATTTTCTCTGGAAGCATTAGTCACTCTGCATTACTGTGGCTGAACAGTGCCATGTAACACAGACCACGTTCAATCAGTATGGCCCATATTAATTGGATTGAAAAGGAGACAGATGTTGAAATATTGGTCATCATTAAAGAAGGACGTTTATAATGAGGCCCTCCACAGATTGGCTGAGTCGCACAGGATTTAACTTGGGATTTATCAGCCATCTGAAATAAAGTGCAGAATCCTGCCAGTAAAAGTTGCAGGTATTCGGATACCAATAAGTGTGAGCATAGGTGACAAACACATACCAAGCAGGGCCAGCAGATAAAATGGTAGTTCAATATATACCAGCTTTACTGGGCTTGAATCAGAGTCTGAAGAGGCCACAGGTCATCTGCAGTGTGGTGCTTAAACAGAAAGCTGGGCACTGAAAGAAAATATGTTCAATAAAGGAGAAAGAAACACAGCATACAGGATACCACAGAATTATATTTATGTTGTACATTTGTCTTCACATTGCAACATCCACATTGTTCATTTTGTGACAAGTATTTCTAATAATTTTGAATACATATTTACTGTATAATACATTTTACCGAGAGGCACTTCCAGTAATTCTGGCAAAAAGGAGCTTCATTATAGTGTCTAACTTACAAAACAGTAAAAATAAATAATGTTTATCTAAAAGATTTTTTTTTCCTGTACAGAATCTATTTTGTACAAAACATTTATCAGCCATTAACTAAATCACTTAACAAATACTTGTGAAGAGAATATATTAAGTATTGCTACATGTATCGAGTGCAAGATACTAGTGAAAGGAAAAGAATTATTCTGTTTATGAAAAATCACCTAAAAATACAAGGCCTTGTTCCTGAAGTGTTTAGAAAGGAGAAGCTTGGTTACAACAATATTGACAATATATAAATATAAATTAACGTATGTAGTAGTACTTAGTGAAAAGAACACTGTGTTAAAAACTGGCGTGTACAAATCCTAAACAAGATGGCACTTCTCTGCATTGCCACTTTGGCTGGCAGTTATTTTTTAAAATATTGCTTCAAAAGAATTGTAAAGGTACACAAAACCCTTGTCAAGCAGAGCCGTATAAAATTACATTCCCCTCCTCCCCCTCCCCCACCCCTCCTGCTTTCTCTCACCTTTTGAAGTGAAAAAAATCAAGAAGTGATTAATTTTGGAG
>WUAM01000203.1:965335-1009680 GCA_024336885.1 Actenoides hombroni
TCCATATTTACATCTAGATAGCTAATCATTGACAAATATAATATCGTGAAATAAAATATTGAAAGTGAATATCCAACCTTTTAAATAGACATTTGGCTCACAGCATCAACAACAAAGAAAACAGAACAAAACAAAACGAAAAGATCTGCTCTTCTAGGTCTGATCTTTTCCTTTCTCTTACAATAAAAAAAAAATAAAAAAAAAAATAAAAGAAAGTATATTGGTGGGATCAAACACGCTGCTTCTAAGCAGAATGCCAGCAACAAATTGCTCCCATCCACCACCTCACACTGAAACCCCAAATTCTCTGAGGCTCATGTGAGGGGATGCTGAGACGTACGAGTGTCCAGCTGACACAGGACTGGCACCTGACCCCACGCTGCTCCCAATGCATCATTTGCCTTTTCTTCTGAGGAAGGGCACGGCCCCCCCACACTCCCTTTCTTTTGCTCTCAAGAGACGTGGTTTAGCTTTGTTCTTAAATGATATATTTGGCCACTGGTGCACGGAGGCATAAGGAATGGGGAGGCAGATGACAGTGTGCCTCTAGTTTCTGAGTATGTACACACGTGTGCTCTCTCCTGCCCCGAACACGCACACCGCCCCATCCACACACTCAGCAGCCTACAGAAAGCCCAGTCCTCTCAAAGGGGAACAGCCCAGTGTGAGACACAGCCCCTCATGACCTCCTTTGAAAAATCCATTTCCTCACACTTGCCTTTTGTCATCAGTCTGGGCAGTGCCGCGGAGGAGGAAGAGGAGGAAGAAAAGGAGGAGCCCACCCAGCCGGATGGGGCCAGGCAAGCAGCCCCGGGGGCCACCACAGCCCCTGCTGAATGGGCAAACTGGGACTTGGAAGGCTACGGGGAAAACAAAGCTCCTCAAAATGGTCTCCGGTTCCCTCTTGGGCACAAATTCTCTAACACTCAGGCCTTCTGTTTGTTGTCATGTACTGGGACATGTGCTACAGCGACTGTCATGAGAACTCAAAACTATGCTAGGTCACATCACACCCACTCACACTCGCAAACACCCCCTCACGCACGCACATATGTTGGCAGGATGTATCAGCATTCATAGAAAGCTTTGGAACTTTTATCCCTCGGCATTAAGAGCAAAAGCTACTTAACAGGTACCTTACTGTTCACTGCAAATGTGCTTTAGAAGCAGCATTTCTTTAGGTAACTTTCATCTGTAAATATCACAGTGACCATAATATATCATTAAATGTATTTTGCTGAAGTGCGCAGCCAATAACCCTGGCTATATATATATATATTTATATAATTCCACCCACCCCCAGAACTCTTTAAAGAAAGTCTGTAAAAGCCGGTGTCGCAGTGTGAAAGCTTCCTTGAGCATAGGAGTTTAAACAATGTACCTCACCATAAAAAGGAAAGAGAAACAAATTAAAGAGCCGTAGGCGCATTATCCCGTACTTCTACAGTGTTGTGTCTAAATGCTGTGCTGGCTTGAGAAAGAGTCTGTGCACGAGTCAATCTGTCTTAAAATACTGCTGTAAATATTGTCATTGGTTTGGTTCTACAGTCGTGTTCTCCTCTTCATCCCGCTTGGGCTTCCCTTTCTCCTCCTCCTCTTCCCTGATGGCCTGGATTTGTTCTGAAGATTGGTGCAGGGTGGATTGGTCCGCACCTTGCTTCTCTGTCCCAGCTAACCTCTCCTCATCCTCAATTACTTTCTTCCACATTTTATGGTTCTGAAGCAGGTGCTGGGTGATCTGACAGTAGATTTTCCTCCTCTTGAACTTCTTCTTCCCTGCAAAAAAAATATGTGGCATAAATGTGCTGTTTTTCTCTGAGAGAAGGAGGAAAAGGGACTGAAGGTGTAGGAAGCAGACAGGGTGTACTATGACATATAGGAACAGCACCAACAGATTTTTAAACCCACAAAGTTAAATGGTCTTAAAATCCAGACCCCCAGGGAAGCAAACTGGTTTCCTGCACAATTTGAGCCCCAGATTCATCCTATCATGTGCTGCATACTGTCCCTGACTACGCAGCTCACAGAGACATCTGGTGCTTGAATGATGATGGATAAAGCAGGTTGCTGAGCTCTTTCTGCTCATTTTTTTTCGTATCAAGTACCTGAAGACTCTGCTCAACCTACACTGTAACACACACATTAAACTCTGTGCCCCTTCTCACCCACAATGGATCTCTGCCGAGCGCCCTAAGGAAAAGACACCTTATTTTATTTTCTTCTCCATTTTACCTCTGATCTGAGCTGTAGAAGGACAACAAACGAAGAAGCACCAGTAATCAAAGGAGGGAACCCATTCCTGTGGTTCCCTTTCCAAAGTCAGAGATTTACCCCTCCACCAGTGCAGCGGAGGTGACTGCAAGGCCTTTACACAACACTGCTTTGGCAACGGAGTCTAACCCCTGAAGTAGGCATCATATAGCCAAACACCATCACAGAGCTCACTTGTCTTTGGTTTTGAAGTATCAGTCCCCTGCTGTTCACCTATGAAATGTTTTTGCCACTGGCAGTTCTCATGGCTCCTGACACAGCTGCACTACAAGTGTTTTGCTGTCTGAAGTGTGGGCTTTATCTGTGTCAATATAGTCTGTCCAACACAGACTGTTAACTCCTTAACAGCACAACGCTTGGAATTTTTCCCTGGTCATTAACAGTGGCTATGGCCATTGCAGAGCTGAATTAATAACCCCTGCAAAGACAACTGCTGGTTTCTTTTTTAAAGAAGGTGACGCAGAGGAATGTTTTGTACCAAATAAATTTGCGTGGATTAGTATTTGCAGGTTGCCTAAAGTATGTCTGTGTCAGGATCCAAAACATTTAGCCCTTGAAGCTTTTGAACTGGAAACAAAGAGCTTTTCACTGAACACAGACCAAATCCAACTCAATCCTTCATTAGAAAGCCCTTGGTTCCCTGTAGGAAACCTTCAGGTTTAGCACTAATAAGAAGCCCCTACCCTGCCAACACCGCAGCAGGACATTCTCTTCTGGGTTTCCCGGGTGACCCCGCATCTTGCAGCTCTCTGCAGGCACCAGCAAGGACTCACAGTGGTGTTAAAATTTGTTTGAACCACTAAAGACTGAGCCTGTTAAGTTCTGATGCAAGTATAAGAATTAAAGGGGAATTACATGCTCCTGTATAAAAACAAAAGTGATTTTAAGCTGCCTTAAGGCTTTATAACTCTTAAATTTATCTCAACTGCTTTAGTGAATTATCAGAACCTAGGTGGAGTGTTTTCTGCTACAATTGTATTTCCACCTGCCTAAAAGGCATTTCTGCGAAGGAGAAGATCTTCACCAACATCTACACAACTCTTAGTATCTATGTATCTGACATCTCAACCTTTTATTTGGTTTCACTGAGAAAGTTTAGAACATCCACAACTTGTTGATCGTAGCTATAAACTCCTAGTAACCTGTAAGACCCCCATATTGACACTCAAGATGCTGCAGATTCCTGATTCAGATCCACAGACTCACGGAGATTTTAGGGAAACAGAAGAAAAACAGTTTGTAATGCATTGGTATCATCAAGACAAGCACACAACATTTGGCAAGAAGTTAGGAAGAATTTGGTTATTTCAAAACTTCCAATACATTCAAATTTAAGATTCTGAAAGAGATGAAGAGCCTAAAAGCACCAGGTTGAATAGCAAAGTACTGTCATGGAGTAGAATGTGAAAAAGATGACAGAAGACAACTAAAAAATGGTCTTTTTTTAAATGTGACAAGGGTTAATAAGGGTCTGTGCTTTTAACCTGAAAGCAGCATTGTTGGACTTGAGTAGCAGTGATACAGAAGATAAGTGAATAGAGAAATGAGGTGAAACAAAACTAAGAGTCTGCTAAAGTTAGGTTAGACAGTCCAATGGATAAAGGAGAACATCCTCCATCTTTCTTTTTCATACAGCACGATCAGTTTCAGGCCTTGGGATCTCTGCTGGTTACCAGTTGCATATATTTTCCCCTACTGCCAAAGAAACATGTACCTCTGCCTGCTATTTCTGAGCTGGCAGATTATAAAGTGCTAAAATAAACCTCTCTATGCTAGATTACTTAATGTTTGCTGTTCTCAACAATATTTTTTGTGCATGTCAACCTGCTGAACTTAAAATACGTGCAAGTGTGTGCATGTGAACAGCAGCAATGATTTAGTAAATACAAACTGCATACTATGCAATCTTGCTAGAGATAAAAGGTCAGTTCTGCACACCAGGAGACACAGATTTTAGTTCCACATCCATATGTAACTTAAAATCTTTCTGCTTCTGAGCTTCCTCAACAGAAAATAGGGATGATCATCGGTAGGGCATGAAAGTGTGTGTGTAAGAACAGAAAAAAGTGAGGCTGTTGAGAGATAAAGCTAGGTATCAGTATTTCACTAGTGCACTTAAGGCTCGTGCTTTCTGGAAGGGTTAGATATAGGGGAGGGAGAGAAAGATGACCTGGAGCAAGGAAAAAGGAGAATAGTCAGCAGTAGGAAATTCAGAGGGAGAAGTAACATGAAAAAGAGGAAAAGATGATGGATTAAACTGGTAAAAGAAACAGGCCTACAACAGTTGCAGCCTTTTCTCTTAAAAATCACTTCCATCGAGTTCCTGAGAGCTCCTTTCAAGGAACAAAGTTTTCCTCTCAGTATGATGAATGTCAGCACTGTTGCCCTTCTGGAGGAGAGGCAGGAGACTATCAGCTTTAGTTACTGATTAGCCAAAAGGGCAAAGTGAGGAAGCTCCCAGCACATAACACAATGCTCGGTGCTGGCTCTCTCCCTTGAAGTATCACCTTGAAGAGATTTGCATTAAAATACTTCCATTGCTAAAAACCCTTTTACTGCATCAGCATCTCAGAGCCTCAATCAATCACGCTAACAAATGGAAACAACGAGTGCTTTCCTCGAAAAATCTTCTCCTAACCATCCTTTCTTCAACTGAAACTGCTGCAGTCTACTACCATCAGTGCTGAACTAGTCTAAAAAGCCCTCATGCACAAGCAAGTCATCTGCCAGCAGAAGCTTCAAAAGGTAGAAATGAGCAGTAGATAGGAATAGCAATGCCTATCAGTCCTGAAATGATGGAGTGTCTCCACTACCAGTGTAACTGGCTACATGCCACCTTCACCAAGGACAGGACAGGATCACTGTAACTCTGGAGAGGCCCACGTTGAACCTGACCACGGTCTCTGTGCTTTTACAATATAGGTCTTTAGGTTTTGGTCACAATATGGAACTTGCTCTGTTGAAAAATGTGTGAACAACTTACTGGATTCAGCATTTTCACAAGTTTCCATTTCTGCTGATTCTTCCTCTTCATGCTCATCAGTGTCTCCCGATTCATCACTATCTTCAATCCATTTTCCTGGCATCAGCCCTGCTGAGTCATAGGAGTTACATAGTGGTCCCACGATGTGAGTGATGAAAGATTCCTGGAGGTGTGCCAGCTGAGGAGCGGATCGATCCATGAAAGGACTGATTGGCAAGCCCAGGCTAGCCTCTTCATCACCCTGGAGATGAAAAATAGCGGTAATTTCTCTGAAGTAAATGAAACAAAACCACGTCACAAGAAGGACTAATGCTCATCAATTAAAAATGATGAAAGAAAAATAATTCAACTGTAATGCCACCTCCGTAGAACGACAGCGTGACATTACTACAGTGCCATCATGTCAAACATTTAACTGAAGTTACAGCTCTTTTCTCATAAGAGAACCCACTACTGCTAGTGTTAATTTAACAAGGACGGTAGTTGATGAGTGTGCAAAATGATGTCCATTGCCCTTGTCCTGTACTTAACAGTGCAAATGTGAAAATCTGAAAAATATTATTTTCTTTCTTCACATTATTTTAAAAAACCTGCTGATTTTGTGACTGTTAGCTCAAAAAAAGCCTTGTAAGTCAGCCACCTGTTTGCAGGGAACAAGACTGAAGTTCTACAGGCAAGAGATATCTCATTGAAATAGTTTTCTTATTAATTTTGTCCTTACTAAACGTAACATGGACAGGTCTTCTTGGCTTTGGGTCATAAGTATGTATTTCCTGGGACTATTAGAATGATCCGTATGAAAGCAGGGGTTACTCAGAAGCAGTAAATCTTTCCCATAAAGCTTCTTGCTTGCTTTTCTTGGGAAAGAGGGTAGAGGGGAGGTATAGGAAGACTTTTTTCTCCCTCCTTTCATCATACAAAAGAAGGTAAAACTTTCGTACTGCACCAAGTCTGATACACTCACTTATACCTACCCTAGCAAAGTTTCTGAGTAGACATGTCAAGACTGGATGCCACCTCTCCAAGAAAAAAATCTAATCCCTCTCATCAAGCCTGGCGTGCAAATCAATGTTTTAATACAATACAGAGATCTATATTCAAGAATAGAGATTAGAATTTGGAGAGACATTTTCAGTTTCCATTATGTTACAGATCTCCCAAATTTATCTCCTTGTAACCTAAATTTTCCAAAAGTCTTGGACAGTGTATCTGCTCAACACCCCGACGACATCTAGGAATGCCAAAGAATGAGTCAAATTTTGCAGCATGTATGACAAATGCCTCATTTTCTTGTGTTTTGTGTTGTTACTTTTGTAATAAGCTACCCCAAAATGTTATGATCATTAAATGCCAATTATTATTATTAATGAAACATGCCATCCATTCTTGAAATAGCAGGCAAATTAACAAAAGGTAGCAGCTCACTTTTCTTCACAGCAACACATCTGAGATTCCCTGGTTGTAAGCTGTCAGTAGTGGGAAGAAAGCTGACTGCTGAAATGCTTAAAAGTTCTTTTTTTCGGGTTCTGTTAAAACACACTCTATTATGTCAGACATCTTGCAGTGTGTTTTTTGATTCTTTTTAATACGTCTAACCTGTCTTCAAAGTATGCTGAGCATGTGGGGGGAAGAAAAGGAAACATACTGTAACAATATGACATGGGATTTTGAATGTTTCCCTGCGATATGTTTTTATTTATACAGGAGTTGAATTCTTCAAAGGAATTGGTGTTTACTAAAGGAAATTCAAAGAAGATATTTCATTATTTTCACAGCATAGGTTGAATGTACATAAGTATGCTTTTTGATAGCAATTCTAGGGAAATTCAAACTTCCCATAAAATTCTCCTGTGTAGAAATGAGAAAATGAAGAGTTTTCTTAGAAAACAATCTGATGACGAAAAGCACAGTGAAGATGGTCTGATACACCTTTCATACATGACAGAAAATCATTAGAAATTTTAACCTAGGTTAACTAAATGAAAATCTAGTTTTTCCTCCTTAATGCCAAAAGTAAGTCCTGGGAAGAAAATATTCTGTGTTTTCAATCCAATCAGTATGCTGACAGCATGGCAATTCAGACCGTGGCAAAAACCAAACAAACAATACCAAAACAGGAAACCCACTGGGACATGATTTCTCAATACAGTGAATACACATCTTCCCTTAAAACAAAAATAAAAGCCAAACCCTCTAATAGCTTAACGACTACCTGTCCTCTTGGAATTTGCAAGCCAAGAGTTCAAACACATTTGCCCCCAATCTCCATGCCAAAAGGAATGCCATTAACAAAAATAATGTATGTGCTATTCTGAATCAAATTTTGCAGAGAAGATAAATGTATTTCTTTTTTAATTACAGGATTCTAAGAAAGATAATCTCCAACAGTCTTTTGGAGTAGCTTCCAAGAGCATGAAAACATTAACAGCACACCTTTCTGACTGATGGAAAATAACCCAGATAGTATCCTCCCACATGTGTTCCTCCCAAGCTTGATTCAGAGCTCACTATCCAGCACTCTGATGATATTAATGTACTGGGGCACTTACTGCCCTCTGACACGGTATGTTGGATCAGAAAAGAGTCATATCATATATGTGAGTAACAGGTTTTGTCTGTATGGAGTAGCCACCCAAATAGGCTGTGATCATTACCAGAATTAAGTGAAGTACAATTTGTTGGGAGAGTTGTAATGAAAACAGACAAATATGAATGAAAGCATTCCATGAAAGAAAATTTGGGAGATGAAGGTAGACCACTGTTGTTATGGGACTCACTCTTTCTTTAGGAAAAAAATGAAAAGAAAAATGGAACCAACTATATATGTAAGGGTCACAGTTCTTTCTTTTTCTCAGGAGATCTGAATTACACAAAGGAGCTTAAAGTCAGTGTCTGAATTTTGTCCTTTTCCCAGTTCTTTACATACTCTAGAAGGCAGCAGCAGCTGAAAATCCTGGTTTTCTCCAAACTGTAAGTACAGTAAATTTGCAGGAAGATGAAATGGCTTTAAAAGGGATTAGTCTGTGACTTCAAATTACTGCATAGCCTCCCCAAGAAGTTTGTGGGGTGTCTGGTTCAGTGATTTAGCTTGCTCGCTTCCTCTCAAGAAGACAGGCTGTGGAGTTTAATCTAACCAGCACATTCAAAACACGTTTCCACTTGGGAAACAGAAGAATAGTGTGGGAACAGCCCTGTCCCTTGTACTCGGCGGGGCTAAATAGGTTATAATGAGAAAAAGTTCAATGAAAGCCTCTCTTACACCTGGCAGGAGAGGACCAGTGTCTGGCTGTATTCCCAGGTCTTTGTAAATCAGTATGGGCTGTTCTCCTTCCTTCTGCTCCCATCAGCTGAGCCTTGTGTAATTAGTGCAGATATACTGACAAACCTTCTGAAAGCTGAAAGGGTTGTCTTAAAAAATGAAGTATGAGTTGGGATCAACGTGTAGCAGATATGGTCAGTCTGAGATAAACTGGAAGTCAGTGTTACAGTCATGCTCAGTATGTGACGGTTCTGTGTGTGTGAACAGAGACGTGGCCCACAGAGAAGCTGAAATAATTCCTCTCCTCTGTTTAGATCATCTCAACGAGGAGGTTATGTCAAGTTTTGGAGACCACATGTCAGTAACAGTGTGAGTCACCTGGACTGACTGCAGAGGAGAGCAACGAGAACTGGTTGATGTCTTGGAAAGACAAAGAAGAAAGGATGAAAAGATAGCTTGCACAGAAGACGACTGAAAGGGAGACATGACAACTGCAAACAGAGAAAAAAGAGGAAAGAAACACTTGTTCACCATGTCCACTGCAAGCACAGTGCCAGGCTGGAAGAGTTAAGCCTGTAGAAACCCCATCATCAGAGGTCTTGGAGGACGTATCCAAAGCTTCAGCAACAAATGGACTTTCACTGATCCAGCAGGAGGATGGACAAGTGTAACTCCAGCCATTCCCTTCACCCCTGTTTCCTGTGATTTTCACCCATCATCATGCTGCAGGACTGATTAACACAAGACATGCAACCAGCAGATACCACTTTGGACATGCATTTATTTACCTGTTCATAAAACTCATTGACAATGCCTTCTGTCCACTGCAGATGCAAATCTTTGCATTTTGCAGGCCCATTTATGTCAGCCAGCTTGATGCACATCTGGCAAACCAGCAAGCGGTCGTTCTCATTAGTCCAGTCAATTCCAACATCATCATTCACCTAGTAGGCAGAAAAAGGAAGACCATGGCAGTAATCCTGGGTAAAAGGATGTATCCACAGAGGAAGTAATGCCCTGGGATACCTTACACTATATTAAAATCATAAGTGTAAGCAGGGGAGCTAACCCAAGGTTGGAATTTAAAATCAGCTGTAGAGCAATATGTAAAAAGAAAAATAAGTGAAAAACAATTAACATTGAGACAAATTATGAGAAATTAATCTTCAGCATGTGATGTGCCTATTTGGAAACATTTGCTAGGAGAACAAACAAATGCAATCTTTCCATGACATTTTCCAGGAAGTTACTACCTAACTGGTGTACAAAGACCAGTATCCCAGGTATCACCTTGCTTGGTTACAACAGTGGTTGTACCTACTGTCGTCCAGCCTGCTAGGTTTAAGACAAAGTTAGTTTTCAATATCCACAAGGCACGCCTAGTACTTTGGTCAATCTTTTTCTGTTTCACAGTTAAGACAGTTAATCTTTTCTGACCATCCACCAGAAGAAACTCGAGCCAATCTTCTTACCTTGGCGTTGAATTTGGCAACAAAATCGAAGTGTTTCTTCAGGTCAGTAGCCAAAATCGCTTCAATGACGAGGAAGCGGAAATGCTTGAACTCCACGTGGTCAAGGTTGACCAGGAAGTTGTACTCTGGCCTTGACATGAAAAGGTTCCAGGCAGCAGCAGCGTGGTGGTTCTCCAGGACGGAGCGGTCGTTGTACAGCACCGCCTGTGAAAGCAACACAGGCAGCTGAAAGCTGAGAAACCTCTTAGGAAAAGAAAGACTGCGATGTAGAAATGAGAATGGAGTGGGGATGGTGACTGAGGGAGGTTCAGGTTTGGATAATTTGTGTTGGTTTTTTGTTTTGGGGTGGTTTTTTTGTTTGTTTTTTTTCTTTTTAAAAGAACTCAAGGTTTAAGATGTGATTTTGGACAGCAGACATCCAAGTTATTGCGATGGTGAAGATCTATTGGAAAAATCTGGGTCTTTCATGCTCAAGGGTCTTTGGTTCCTGACTGAACTGCATCATATGGCAAGAGATTATTCTGTTCCAGGCCACAAATTCATTACTAATATTAGTGTGTGCTTCCCTGTTTCTCAGAACTAGCCTCACTTACCAGGGATTATTATCTTTGTTGTTTGTACTTGGCAATTTTGTCCGTATTGGACTGATTCCAAACACACAAACAAGTGAAATTCCAGTTTGTAGTCTAACACAACTCTCAAGCCTGACAGATTTTTCAATGCTAAAACCCAATATTGGTTAACTCTTCACCAAAACAAGATGCATAATTCTCAAACTGATGGCAATTCCATTCAGAAACTAAAGAAATATCTAGAAAATGGCCTTTAGAGGACAACAACCATCCAGGAAATCTCTCCACTTCAGCAGTATTCAGTCTTTTGACAACTTGGTTTATGGAAAGAAAAGCTTAGGAAAGCTATGGAAACAGGCTTCTATGTAAAACAGATAAAACAATTAGAATTTTTCCCATTAATTTATTTTCAAATCAGGGACAATACATTAAGGCTAACTTCTCCTGCTGATTTTTACAGCTATAGCAGCCATTTATGAAAAATAGATTTAAGGATAGCATACATCTTCCATCAATCTCTTTTACCCGGCCAGAGCATCGAAGTTCTTGATCGTGGAAAGATGTTGCAAGAATGAAAAGTATTACTATCAGTTTATAGACAGAAACTGATAGAGAGCAAAGTCAGGTGACTTGCTCCTGGTGAGAGAGGAAGTCTGGATCCAAGTTGGGGAGTTAATCTAGAATTTCTGCACCCCTACTTGACTTCTCACCATTAAGCTATGTTTTTGGTGGGGTTTTTTTCCCCCTTTTCTTGTCCATAAAAATGTTTTTCAGCACAGTATGCTGAAGCCAGGCAGCTCAGCTCTGTAAAGCAAGGATTAATTAAGCCAATAAACACTGACTCAGAATTGCTGAATTCTGCTCTCAGCAACTTCTGTGTAACCTTAGGTAAGTCTCAATTCTTCATTTATAAAACTGAGATTGTTTTCCACAGACAGTCCTGCTCCAATAGATGCATAGTGTAAAAAGCTTGTAGCTGCTCATATTTGCATGTACTAACATGCATGGCACACTGTCAACTATACAGGTGGGTTTGGGTTTTTTTAATTTTATTTTCATCTTTCTGTGTCTTATTGGATAGAATAATTCTTTCCTTATTTCACAGTTACAGATTCTCTATCAGTCAGCAGAGCATTAGCTTTTCCTACACTGAGACATTTTGTCAGTACATTTCTTAACAGCTCTACTAACTGAGGTGAGTGTGTGTAAAAAGACTCTTACTGGTAATCCCCAACTGAACTGATTATTTCTGTCACTTCATAAGATGTTTCAAAACATTTGGTAGACGTGCTCAAAGGAAGCCACAGGCACCACTGGCAAGGAGAAGCTGTTACCAAGGACCTTTCAAACTTCACAGCAATGCTGCTAGAGATTTATTTACCTGAGGAGCGCTTGTTGCTACCAAAAAGGCATTGGTCCTTCCTGGATGATCATAATCATGCATGGCTGCAGCTACATAAAGAGCCATCAATTCAAGGGCAGGGATGTTGCCAGCTAGGCATCCGTAGCTGTCATCTGTAGGTGTGTATGTCTTTGAAAATACATAACCCATATGGCCGTGAGTGATTCCACTGTCAGAATCTGAGTAGAAATAAAATAAAAATTAAAATAAAGCCCTTACCACTTTTTCAGTGATTTACTGAAACAGACAGAAGCAACAAAGCAGAAAGAGGAGCAAATTTACAGTACATAACAGAAAAGTAAACACATCCTGACCTCAATGCTTTCTGACACCGTGCACGTGATCCACTGCAGTAAGGCACACGTTTGGAAAGGAACAAATTCTGATCCCACCTGGGGAAGCTGGTATGTAAGAAGTAACTAGCATAAGCCATGGATTCCTGGTCATGTTGGAGCTCTGTGGGTAACTCAATCTTCCCACTCCTTCCTCTAATTGCTTCACCATATAGATTGGTCCATGAGACACTAACAGTCCTCAAAGCAATGGACTAGCATTTATTAATTCAATTATGGTGCACGTTTTCTAATCCAGAGATCTAGACTTTGGATCTTTGCTGATAATCTTCTTAAAAGCCTCTTTTTGAAGCAGCTTGAACATGCCTGTCAGAGGCAGATACTGAGTGAGATGCTTTGCTAATTTAATCTGCTTGAATGGATTTTACATGCAGCCAAACAATGTCTTTCAAACAATGAACACCAAAAGCCCAAAAACTCAACTGCTGTCATTCCACCCATTTCACCTTACCTACAAAGCCTCCAACAACCCTTGCTAATAAAATTTTTCAAGAATAAAACCACCACTAAAACATCCTGAAGAGTTTCACAAATTATAGATATGGGCCATACAAACACTACCAAAAAAAACCACCCAACCCCACAAAACCGAAGCAGAAATGGAAGTGGTTTCTGCAGAACAAACTTCTGCTTTTCCAGTAACTCCCTCACAACTCCCATAAAATACAGACACCCGGTCCTCTCGTTGCTACAGCTGAACCTGGAGAAGTTAATACAAATATGCAGTAAGCAGCTCCCTGTAAGGAGCAATCATAAAACAGCAGACGAGTGGTCTTGCAAACTAGTTGGAAAATGGTAGCAAAGTCTTTTTCTTTGGAGACTGTGAGGAAAGACAAAGGAACTCTTCAGGACAGCCATGCCGGGGCAAAGGCACGGCACTACCTACACGCCCCAGTGGCTCTGTAATATCAAAACAATGCAGGGTTGGAGGATTTAAAAGTATACACTGCTTCTAGAGTAACACTGAAAAGCACGACGAATACAGTTTTCCTAGGAAAAAAGCTGTATTTAAAAGTCCAGTGGTAACAAACAGCTGTCATCACGGGCGACCACAAAGACTTGCATTCACACAACATTAAAAGTATTAGGTTTTGGAGGGCCAATTCCATTCTCTCTGAGGTGACACAAATACACCTTAACACCTAACGCGCCACTGAACTTAAAAAGTCTATATAATAACAGGTATCACATGCACTCTTTAATGGTTGGCTTTCTTAGAGCAAATTTCATGACAGAAACTTGAAAAATACAACACATACACTTGGACATTTAAATATACCTGAATCGCTTGCTGACCCGTGATCATTAATCACAGTTGGGAGTCCTGGGATGGGCTGAGTAGTCAGGTACCAGACGGCGTGTAGAACATCAGTTGCATGGATCCGGTTGTGATCTGTGATACAAAGCAGATGACCTTGCTATTAAACATGAAGGAGATTTCTGACAGAGGGAAATCAGCACCATCTAGTGGGTACCACGTGGCAGGCAGTCACAGAGAGACAAATCAAGCATGAAAACCAGCTGTATTCTGTAAAGGCTCAATTTCTCTTCTACTGAAGCTGAAGGATGTTCAGTGGTGTGTCTCGCACCAGTTAGGAGTTCAGACCCTGGATTCTGTAATCTGGGGGAGCAGAAGAGAATGGCAGCAAGATGTGTAAGCAACCTGGTTTTATACCTGCTGCATCCTAAAGATAGTGTGTACCAACAGAGGGTTTCTCAGCACTGAAGCTTAACTTCAGCTAAGGCTGCCCCTTCTATGGGAGATGATGAAGGAAGAAAAAGACCTGAGATGGAGAAAGTATCCTGGAGAGCCATATTTGCCCTCTTGTCACTGCGTGGGGATGGACAATGCCTGCACTCCTGCTGGGAACAGCCACCTCCCCCTCCAGAGCAGCACTGCTGAGCCTGCCTTTCTAACCTGTACCATCAGCAGGGCAGCAGCTGCCAGTCTGCATTTCCCTGGCTCTGGCAGAGGAGGGCTCACCATCTTGTTGCCCCTACACTCCACTGACTGAGGCAACTGCCTCCTTTGTCTACGCCTAAAATCAGCAGTATCCTGCCTGCCAAGAGCTGAGGGGTGTTAACACTGAAAGCTTAATTATATTCACAATATCCAGTCACTTTGCTTACTCACTAAACATTGAGCATGATGTCATACCACTTGGCCCTTTTATTTATCCCTTGCTTTCCTCTCTTACTCTTGTCTTCCCCGTGATCTTTCCTTTAAATATTTGTTAGTGACCTAGCTGAAATTTTTAACAGCAAAACAATAAGCAGCATAGGAATGGTTATTTTGGGAAAGAAGGAAGTACAACAAGGAAAGAAGCCTCCTCTCCCCTGCCTTCCTTGAAGTACTAAGAACATCTCTCCCAAGACACTAATCTCAGATGGTTCTTCTTAGGGGTCTAATGTTTTTCTCAGGACTAGAGGCTGGATTAGCCTCTTGTGAAAATTGTACTAATTTAATCCAACTGGGATAGTCACCATTAGTTTTGTGTGAATAACCCATTTTTCAGTTCAGCAACTAGAAGAAAGAAGTGGTTAAGTCCAAACAAGTTGGTTTGGGTTTTAAACTTTCACAGAAATGAAAAACTGGAAGGTAAATTCATTTTCTATTAGCCAAAATATTCTGCTTTATTAAAATGAAATACACTTAAGAGAAAACAAGGAAATGAAGGGCGACAGTCATAAAGAATCCCGAGACTCTATGAATAGTAAAATGTTTTAAACAAAGAGGAATGGCTCCAGTAGGACAGACAGACTGTGGGACATCCACCTATAAACTCCTCAGGCTCTAGTCTGCTGCTTCAAATCCCTGATCAAGTTCAAAGATTAGGAAAGATTGGAGATTTGGTCTCTCACTTTCCCAGAAGAGAGTCCAAACCACCTGGCTGGGAGGCATTTTGAGGTAGCTTTCCTTCAATCCCTCTCACTGTAGCTGTTCCAATTGGTATTTAATATTTCGAGAGAGAGACTATATGACTTATTAACCCAATGTTTCAGGCATTTTTCTAGGAGGTGGGAAAACCAGGATGACCTATATTCCCTCAACACTGGGGTTATCTACTAGCTCAAGGGAACAGTAACTCCTTCTCTCCTCCTAGAAATAAAAGAAAAAGAATCTTTTGCAGTAGAAGTGGTTTGGTAAATTTGACTTGCATTAGTAAATACTTTGGGGATGTCTGAAAGCAGTTTCTTCAGAGAATAAATGATTCAAACTGAAAAATATCAGCCAAACTGCAGTTGTCAAAGAAAAAGATGCACTCATGACAAAGCTCATCTCCTTTGGTAGCACTGCACTGCTACTGTGCAAAAATCCAAATTGCTTATGGGGGAGAAATGTGTCATTAAACTTCAACTGGGGCACGGGGGTACACTTGCATCATCAGAAAACAGTTCTTTGAACCTATAGTGGCTTTATATGGTTTCAGGCTTGCACAGAATTATTACCATGAATTATTAGGAAACATCATGAAACATTAAATGCAATGAGAAAAAGATGAGAGGCTGTAGTTCAGCACCAGTCCCTGACTAGAGAGCCATCCATTTGTCATGATATAGCAGAGGAAAAAAAAGTAGCTGTTATGATGACAGAAGAAGAGCATCACTAACAGAGTGTGTGGGCAATACCCAAAACTTTAAGGAAGCACTGTTATTTGCTGGGAATTTTTACTTACAAGGTATCTCTCTGTATCCACATTCCAAGGCATGAAAGTAGTTCATAAATTCCCTCACTGGTATTTTAAAGGTTTCAAACAGCCCCATGTCTTCAAAAAGTCTGTATGATACCTGAAAAAAAACCAAAACAACCATGCTGATAAACAGACCAGAAAATAAAAATATAAAAATTAGATATAAAAATCATTCTGGTGATGTACTCCTTGAAAACTTGCTTTCCTGGTGATATTTTCCCAAGTTCATCTGTTATCTGTAGCTGTCTCTATTTGCATTTCTATAGGCATGTGGTTATACAGCCAAGCAGACAAGCTACTATTACCAAATGGTCCTCCTCATTCCCTCATTCCACCCTTCCAGATCTTCTTCTCCTCCACTCAGGTATATGGAACCCCTCATTTTTGCAAGCACATATATAAAGGAAGCTATCCAGAAGTCTTTAGTGACTTGGAAAAAAATTCTCCACAAACTTCTCCAAGGAGCACCCATGAGTCAAATCAATTCCCAGAAAAAGGGGGAACAAGTGAAGGAATGACAGGAGGAGAGAATAATTCAGATCCCGTGCATTATCTTCTTTCCCTTCCTCCCATGTTGGAAGTGAAACAGCAAAAGTGATTTCTCAGAGAGGATTTCAGAAGCAGCAAGCAGGTGAGAAAGCAGAGCTGCTCCAAGTGTTCCTGCAATGAAAGATGACTGTAGAGATCCAGGAGAGGATATATTGGAATATATCATGGATGAGTGAGGGGGTATTCAGGAGGAATGAGTGCTTAGATGTATAGACAGCAGAAGAACACACGAACGCTTTTGAAGACAAGTTTGAACTTGATACACAGGACAATGGGACATTGTAAAATTACTGCCTGACCTTTTAACTTCTTTCACAAATTGGACCCTAAAGCCTTTCAGTGTCTTTATTTATTTACTGCCGTTAGCTAAATTCTGTCCTCTTGATGCCATCTGTCTGGTAATGATCTGCCTAGAGCTAAGCAATTTGAAGCACATTTGGAATGATGAGTTCTATACTGATAAGAAATCGTTACAAAGTATCTTCTGTGTTTTACAGCTGAATGTAAATCAACCAGCAATCCACATCACTTTCTCTATATTGTGTATATAATTGTGAGCAGCATCTACATGAAGATAAACTTCAAATGTCTTGCACCATGGAACTTTACAGTAAAGATCATAAAATGAATGTGGAGCAGAAACTGCATAGAATTCCATTTATCTATCCTGAATCATGGCTGAAGTAAATCAGCCAGGATCCAGACTTTCACCTATGGAGAGATGAGGAATTTTATGCTCGCGTCTTAGATCACTGAATGGTAAGCTTCAGATTTCCAGCAAATAATCTCTGTGTAAAAAGAGGAAGCATAAAGATATATTACTGTTCTGCAGGACCAAACCTTACTGGTCTATACTACCAATACTGGACATGTACCTTACTCAATGCACGTAATAAAAAAAAAGTTTTTTCTCCCCTTTTATTTTGCGGGGTGGGAAATTCCACAGCAGTTGAAAAGAAGTGAAGCTGACTGTGATGGAAATGAATGATAGCTCCTCCCCATGACTTGGAGTAAAATGCCATTATTCTCTGTGGTCATTAGAAAGCATAAACAGCCAAGCAAGTCATTTAGACATTTTTGTAATGTTTTCTTTCTTTGTCTCTTAGCAAACAGGGAGGAGGAGTGGATGAGGGTAGGTCAGAAAGAGTAAAAAAGGGCATTGATGTGTTCCAGAAAGTCAACTAACTAAATTCTTTCATTAAAAAAAAGAAAAGCTGTACAGTTTTGTTTATTCATTGCTCTGGATTAACCGTTTTTAAACACTTCTGTCTTTTAAAATCCTTCCTTCCCAAACTGCATGCTGCTTCATGAGCTCCCTGGGAGTTAGAATCCCACAGGCTGAACAGAGAAGCCCAGGGAAACACCAACAACTGCCAGGCACTTGGCAGTGGGTGCTCTGCTCTGCCTCTTCCCTTCACCCTCCATTTTCTGCTTGTCTCTGCAACGAAGGCTAACGCTTCAATGAATCACAACTCAGATACTTCTGGCAGTGCTGCCTGAAGAAGAATAAGCACTTCTCCCAAATGATTCCTAATGGAAGCTGTTTTGGACATGAGGACCATTATCAACACATAGCTCGGTACTGCGGGCACACATAAATGGTTCTTGTTGGAGGACACGTGCAAAGTTTAAGTAGGCAGTTCCCCACTCATTGTTTGCAGGCAACCCTCTTGCACTCCTTTTTGGTCTTTTGTATTTGCTTTCTTCAAATGAGTGTTTCTTTCAAGTTGTCGGCGCCCAGTCTTCAGCTCTGACAAACACAACTCCTCACCAGGGCTGCTGTGACCATCCTGGGAATATCCCATCCCCCAAGGATTGATTTCCCTCACTCCTTCATATAACAGCTGCAGTTTCTCTCTGCAGAAGCCATGCATGATGACGAGATGACCACATGTTTCTCTTGGCATCCCCCAGGGATCAACTCACACGCACTGCGATGATGCCACCTCGCCTCAATGCTGCTCATGTCCTGAGAGCATAGGAGCACCACCAGCATTTCTCATCTCTACCAGCCCAGTAATCAAAGCTAGAGAGACCTGGACTTTAGCCTATTCTTTTTTATTTTATTTGCTTTCCAAGGCAAATGAGTCTCTCTTCCACAGGTTTTAGTTTTACAGGAGCTGTAAGAAGAGTGTTGTGTGACTGAAGACATCATCTAACTTTACGGCTTGTTGTGAGGCATAAACTCATTTGGAGAGCTCTGCTGTTCCTTTCTGAAAGGAGACTGGTTATATAAATTCCTCTCTAACCCCTATCATACATATTTGTTAGTGTCACATTTGGAGTGCTTGCCACACTACTTTACACAGATGCTTTTATGGCCGCGGACTGGTTTGGGGTCTTTTTAGATGACTAAATCAATTTAACATTCCAAAAAGAAGAAACAGACATCTCAAGCAGCTTTAAAGATGCTAAGCCAGCATTTGCTTTCTAAACTGAATGCTTCCCTAGAGGCACGTGTCAACTCTGCTTTGTTCCATCTCGTAAATTTAATCTAGCAAGGCAAACATAGTTAATTCAGCTTGTTAATTTACGTATTTGTAATGGATGAGTCCATTTAATGGCATAATACAGAGAATAAATCATTAGAGCTTTTGTTTTCCTTTGTTTGTAATATCCCAGGATTTAAAAATTATACAAGAAAAAGACAATACTTTTGGCTGGAGAAAAACCCATTTATTTTAGTTGTCATTTCTGAAAATAATTTTGTTAGGAACATCTGAGTAGATGGGGGAAAGAACTAGAGGATCTGTATTTGATGAGCAAGACTGAATTTTCTATATTCTGCTTTTTTAGGGAGTGAGAGTTATTACTAACAGCTGTTATAGAAAATGTTGAATTTTGTTCACAAATATTATTTATTAAAGCTTCGCTATTTGATTTTGCAGGCCTCATTTTGTGGCGCTGCAGAACAGTTAACACGTTCAGAGCCTGTGCAAAAAGCATGTGTTGAGAAACAGAAAGGGGAGCTTTAGTGCAAATTGAGGGAGTCACAGGGGAGGTAGAGAACCCCATGTGTCTTGGTAAAGCACTTAAAACCTATATAGGTACCCAGGTAATGCCAAAACAAATTCTGGCTCGTGCAAACTGTTGGTTACGCCATTAAAAAACCCTTCTGTTTTTCATTGTGTTTCATTTACCATTCTGTTATTATTCCGTGCTATATAGAAAACAACGTGACCAGTATGATCTGGAAGAGCATTTTAATCACACGCTCACTGTCTAGTGGAAAAGTGTCTCAGTGATCATCAGCAAATCTGTATCAACACCCCCATCCAGACACGGTTTGCCATTTCTCTAAAATTAACCTAGAGAGCTGGCAGGCTGGCTAAGCATAGATGTTACTTGCCAAGCTACAGAACAATAAAAGGCAGACCACAGAATAAATTTCAATTCATACTGTGGTTTTCCTGGTTGACCACTGGATAATTGAATCTAGCTGAATGGTCCAAGGGACCAAGATTTGATACAGCAGGCTCTGGAGCTTGTTCCACCAAGATCTGCCTAGTACACTAACCTTTGTGTTTGTGGGGGGTGTTAACTGCCCCACATTATACCAATTAACACAATCTCTTCTTTCCAGCACTCATCACTACATTATGCCTCGTAACGTGATACTAACTCAGTCAGATTCTCTTGGGGTTTTTTGCCTTCCATCTCTAAACAGTACTAATTACTTGCCTTTCCTGTTTAATAAACCTCAATACCTCCATAAGAAAAAATGGCTAATTTGTCAGCGTGCCAGGAAAAAAGGTATAACAGAGAAGAAAGTTAAGCCATGGAAGTGATTATGGAAGTGACATTAATTGTGCTAGGTAGAGATAGGCTGTGTCAGTACCTTCATTCACCTTACAGGAGGGGATGAAAACCTGTTAGTTGAAAGAATGACTACTAAGCTCCTACATCCTTATTCATAGCAAATTAGTCTTCCCTATGTCATGATATGAATTTACTATCAAAGCACTGACTCTTTGAAGGTGAGGGAATATAGAAAGGCCTGCTTTTTCCCCCTGCTTCCTAAAACTCTGCTTTCTTGCACAGCCTGACTGAAATCTCCAGTATAAAAATGGACCAAAATTCTGTATTTCCTGCATCAACTGAATATATTTACTGTTTAGCCCTTCCATGCTGAACCCCCATGAGAAATTCTTTGATAAAGAACCCAGTAAGGGGTGGCAGCACCTCCTGCAGGTAGAAGAGGATATTCAGAAAGGTTCATGAAAACTCCTTGGCAAAAGAGGCATGTGTTCTTTTTCTTTCACATTTTAAAATTCAAAAATACAGAAATGTCAACTAAGGAATGTAATAAAACAGCTTCTTGTTATATTGTATGCTTTGAATTAGGTAGCAGGGGTCACAATTCATTGGATGACCAGCTTGTAAGGACAATGAATCTTAACACAACTTTGTCAATAATCTATCCAGTCATTGCAGACAATACATCCTTCTCACCTGACTAAGAATCCGACCACATTTCTTTCCAATTTTTTCCACCAAATCGAAGATTGGGAAGTTCCAACTATTTAGCTGCTCCATCAGGGGATCTAAGTTGTCCATAACCAGAGGCTCGGGAGCAAGTACAGGCTTGTCCTATGGCAGAAATCAGAATAAAGAGGAATTTTAGTTCTGTGATGCATCTCATGCAAAAAATTACGCTCTTAAAAACTAAGGGCACATCAGCATCATCCGTAAGTTCATGGTATTTTACTCAGCTCAGCAGAGATGTCCTCATTTCTACCAGCCCTGCAGCTAGTCACTCTCCTTTATAACTTGTTTTCACATGAATGAATAGGAAATTCTGCATATGAAACATCAGTCTCTGAATGTATCCATGAGACACATTCCTTCCTTCATTCATGGGAAGCATTCATTCATTTCCAAGGGAGTCTAGTCGTCTTCGTTGTAAAATTTGCTGCAGTACAGAGGGAAAAATGCTCAGTTTCTACTTCTGCATCAGGACCCATTCATTACAATCTAACATGGCTAATGGAGCTCGGTCCGAGTGAAGACTTGCACTTCTTAAACTGAAACCTACCTGTTTTTCAAGGTCTGCAAATAAAAGATGTGTTGTGCACCTCCTTTCTCCCTGTATATTTACCTGAATTTCACCATTATTAAGAAACTGTAAATGAGATATCTCAAGAAAAATGCTTTCCCTCAGCATGTTCAAATCCAATTCAACAGATCACAACAGATTTCTCAAGAGCTTATGCCATCTTAAATATATTCATTTGGTTGTAAAACAGGCTGTGGAAAATGTAACTGAACAAGGCTTTCCCTCTACATCTCTATCAAGCTTACAGGTGAATACAGTATTCGTGAGTCACCATACTATGATGTTCTTACGTTCAAGACATACACCAACATAGGTATCAATATCATGCAGCACACTCAGAAAAGTGTCAATCTATTTTAAAATAAGGACCACTGTATGTATTAGCCAAGACTGCAAGGCCACAGAGAAGTTCAAGTAGCTGAACAGGAAGACTATATGTAATCTCAGAAGATAATTTCCTTCCAATCCATTCCCTTTGAAGGTAACGCTAATGCAGAAGCCAAACATTTCAGAAATACCTACTGCCAGATTCATAAATTTGTATTTATTCATCAAAATAGATGCTTAAGTCTTTCATAAATGGCCAGTGCTTTAGCAGCTCTCGCACATTTCAATGGTTCCTTTTGATTCTTGCATGTCAATCCTACATGGGAGGTAGGAACCTGCTGCAACTGTTGCTTAAAACTATGGTCACAATCTTTAGACAGCCCTAGTTTGTTGGTTTGGGTTTTGTTGTTTTGGGTTGGTTTTGGTTTTGTCTTTTTTGTTTGTTGTTGGTTGGGTGGGTTTTGTGTGTGTGTGTGTGTGTGTGTGTATTTTGTTGTTGTTTTGGGTTTTTTTGTGGGTCCATCCCCCCCAGTGTCACTATCTACTCAGTCTACTGTGCAAGTGGAACTTAAACAAGCTACCTCAGGTGGTATCAAGGGATGCAGAATGATGGTCTCAGGTGTGTACGTCCTACAGACGGATCCCTTCCGTGTCTGCTCTTTGGAGCAATCTGCCTCATCGTCGTTTTGTACGATATCGCTGCTGTCGCTGTTGTTGGTCTCGTAGTCAGAAGTGGCCTGCGCAGGATCGTCTGCAACACAGATGACAAAGCTGGTGGTGAGAACAGCAAGGACCGCGAGAAAGTCATCCTGTGACCTTCTGAATAATGGGAACAGGATCTCTGAGTCATAATACATATGTGCTGCTTGGCTGGGTCCAAAGTCGGACAATCTGTCCAAAGGATTTAAAGCATATACCCTGCAGAGTGTAAAAAAAGGGATCAGGGATTGAAGAGTGAGGAAAATCCTGAGGACCATTATTTTGAGCTGACCAGGTTAGATGAGGTTAGAAACCACATCTCCTTTATATTTTAACTCTGTTCTTCATTAGCATTTTGCACATGCTGCACATGCAAAAAGGAAAGGAGCCTCAGAGACAATTTGTATTGTCTCACCTCTGTATATTCTCCTTTCATGACAGACAGCCACATCTGCCCTTACAGTGAATGATTATTAAATTTCAAGGGATGAGGAGTTTTTGATGGACAAAGAATTACCTGTTCTGTTCAGGGTGTGTGTGGTACCATCATTCCTATCTAGTGTCCCATCACCAGCTTCTATTTGGTTATAGGGTCTGCCACAGCTGAAATACATCAAGAAACACGCACAATATAAAGAGCCCTGCACATCAGACAGTAAAATGGTGTAAAATGTAAATGTAAAATGTATGTAAAATGATGTCTTGCTGAGAGTATAACCTACAGTACAGGGTGCATTCTCCAGACAAAATTACAAACCTGAGCTGAAGTTTTAGGAATGTAAAAAGACAGAAGTACAAGACCACCTTGCATTTACTGGCCGTCACCATTAAATCTGTGACTATCACTAGACCTATACCATGTGATAATTTTTTTTAAATTAGGTTTTTATTCTTTATCAGTACAAAAAAATCCCCAGGTTTTGGATTGCAGTTGCTCTATAAACATGAATTTAAATTATGAAAATACAATCTTGTATAATTCAATTTGAACACAGTCATGATGTGGCTTTTACTCTCATTTTCCTGCTTAAAACTTGCATATGTCCCTCTTAAGGAGGAAAAAGGTGTTTTGCCATTACTTCAGTGACAACCTACTAAGTGCATCAGAACCAAGGGGGTGTTTTGGGCAGAACATGAGGTCAGTGATCTGGCATCCAGACATTTAGTAATGAAACCAGAAAACAAAGGTTGCTTCGTTACCAGAGGGAGGGATCACAATATCATGGCCTTTCCAAAGGATTGTCTCTTCCCTTCTATTAAAATGCTTTATTCCTTGTGCGTGATTCCCTTTAAGCCCTAAATGTGAACTCAATACCAGCTGAAACATTTCAAATTACAGTGTCCCAACAATATGGTGTCTACAAGCTGAAGGAACAATGGTATGTCATGAAAACATGAGAGAACTTAACAAATCTGAAGCCTCACTTAGCAGTATTATAGCAAATACGTCCATGAAAAACTGTCATTTTAACATTTCTTCCTCTGTTTCTACTCAATATTTTGTGGCATATCTCATATGTAACAGCCTTTGCAAAGCAGCTGTTAGCAAATTATTTTGATTGGTCAAATTTTGTACCAGAAACTTTGCAGCATTGTAAGTTCGCCATATAAAAGAGATTGAAATCCTATGCCAGATGGCTTTTGACTGGGTCATCCAAAACATATTCTGGAGCCTGGTATGCCCTGAAAAGATAATGAATTCCTGGAAGAATTTTAAATAAAAATACAAATCTGTACACAATGATACTTGTAGTGCATAGCCAAGCAAATAAATCTTGTATCACTCAGGTTTATAAACAAGATGAAAAAAAATGTATTAATTTCTCTCCCACATTCCTTGTGGTTCCCATAAGGTCAGTGCCAACAAAGCAAAATGTAGAAGAGAGCCTTTGCTTGGCTGTAATTCTACAAGGCTTTTGTGTCATAATGAGTGTACCACTTTATTTCTAAAACACATGCAGACTCACACTGATTTAATATGTATGGTCCACGTAAAACACTATATTAAAAAAACCCACAAATTACTGAGGTACCTAGTAGAACACTGGAAATCTGCTCTATGTCTGAAGTAAACATGTTCGTGCAACTTTAACTCAACTCCCTTCATGCACAGGCATGATCATCTACTCCTTAATCACATTTTTTCCACAGGATTCCTGCCTCATCCACTAGGTAGAATCAAAAATAATTACTTACAAGTTATTTTAACAGCATTGCCTGGTATATATTCTTGTTTAATGAAGTTTCCAACCTCTGCCATCTTGCCACATTTCACTTTGCAAGTAAAAACCCCCAAATTACAGTAAAACTGCTGTCTTGATGCCACTGCCTGGGTGGATTTGATTTAAAACACTGAACCCATCCAGAGTTCATCTCTCTTGTTATTGTTGAGGGAGGGATTGATTTGGTGGTGGGAAAGGTTTGCTGACTTGGTATTATTTTCTACCAAGGCAGGGTTTATTTTAGCAGTAAAAGTAAGGGGCTCAGTACCATAAGACTAACTATCTACAATGTGAAAGCTCAAATATTAAAAATATATTTCCAGTGATTGTTAATTTAGCACTCTCAGCTTGTCTTACATTTAATTTCTTGTGGGTTTTATCTGTTTGTTTTGGGTTGTGTGTTTGTATGTTTTTATTTTTATTTTTTTTTTTAATTATGCTTACATTACTAAGGGGTGCATTATTTATGTGCTGTTCATTCAGCTTGTCTCTGTGGATACAACAACTCTAAATAATAATGGCTAGAAATGTGACAGTGCTTATGGTTTTTCAGTGGATGTTAAATAGTGACTATTAGTAATAGCAGATGGCAATTCTATCAGCAGTCATTAAAACATAATATTTTAAATAATGTGTTTGTTTCAAATAATATGTTTGATTCAAATAATGTGCTTGTTGCAAATAATGTGTTTGATTCAAATAATCAATTAACAAAGTGTATGCCAGCAATGTGGCTTGTAATGTTACACAGTCTAAGCATTTGCAAACAAAGGAGATTAAGAACCTAAATATATTATGGCAACCTACCCAGATCACATAAGACAGTGGACACATAAAAGCCAAGGAGCATTTTACCATGATTACATTGAAATGAAAGTCTACACATAACAAGAAAATATACTTCGTTATTCTCTACAACAACTTTACATTGACTATTTTGGACTTTTTTAATGCAACTGTTACGAGTTCTCTTTAATAGAAGGCTTTCAGTAATAATTGTTACTAGTTAAAGTAGTATTTTGTTAGTGGTAATAAAGTAAAAGTAGTAATAAAGGCACAGTTTAGTATGACAGTAGCACGTTTATGGTACATTTCTTATGTGTAATATAGTTTTCATTTCAAATGAATCAGTGCAAGTCCAAGTTTTTCAATACCTTCAGAAAACTTTTAAAAGCACGTAGTTTCTCTTTAGTCACCTAAATTATGTCTGAAAAGTCTTTTGGGATCCCAGTCTGTACTCCAGTGGGGATGACTCCCTTGAGCAAACTCATGATGTCTGTTTTGACTTTTTCACACCCACTTGCTAGCCCTGCACACAGCACACCAAAACACACCCAAAGGCAGGTTACTGAAGCTATAAATGACAAACTAGCTCCAAAGAGAGCCAAACTTGATAACATTTAAGGCAGCCTCAGATGATGTGCTGTCCACTGACTAGCCAATAATTACAAACCACTCACTGCTATGACCAGAACTAACATCTAATGAGTAAGATAACCTTGAAACTGCACTGGAACAGGCTTCTAAATACCAGTGTTTCCTACTGTGCTGAATTGGACACATATTGCAAACTCCAGTAATCTAAGTTAGCAACGGATTTCTTTTCAAGGAGATAAACTGGACACCTTTCTTTCCAACATATTGATTCTGCAGAGCAGGTCTGTGTAACCTAATAATGGGCTACTTTAAAGTGTTAAACTGTGTTACTGTTACTCTTAGCAGTAGAAAGAACTTGGCTGAAGTGGATTTCTGAAAAAAACCCTATAATCTGACTCTGCCTAGGAGGGACAGGACCCATCCCTGAGACAGTGTTCAAAACTATGCAGTATTCAGGCATGGTTGGCACACCTTTATCAGCAGGCTACAAGATTCTAAACCCTAGCAGTCAGATTTTTCTGTCAAATGTCAGGTGCCTGCTGTGAAAGACTTGACCTGGAACCTGAAAGTGACTGTTCATGTTATGAGTGTGTGAGAGAAACACAAGTGGTTAACATGAAATCCAACTTTGGCATCTGCAAGTTACTGATCAAGAATTTGGTTATGAATCAGACCTTGCATCTGACATGAGTAAAAGTTACAGAAGTAGGTAACCATCTGGTGCTTTAAAATGCATTGTAGCATCAATCTACACAATTATTCATATACTAAGAAGTGCTTAGATATGTTGAAATATCAATACACAATACCAATAGAGATATTGAAATATCAATACACAATATTGCAGCAAATCACAAAAACTTTTATGTGGGGCCAAAAAAGCTTCTTGGTGAGAACAACACAAAGTGATTCCAATGTATGTCAAATTACTATCTTACCTGCTGCAAATGACAGGAGGGCTGATAATAGGTTCTGACAGGCTAGGTGCGCTCTGAGTAGAAGTTAAGACTTTGTGTGGCTTTAAGTCTTGCTTGGTGTCAGTATTTGTAGAGTCTGGAAATGACACAGATGATGTTTTTCCTGTAGGACTTGTGGCAGGTGTCCCCTGAATTGGTGAATGGCAGGGGGATGTAAGAGGTGAAATACTCGGCGGGATACCTGGCAAAAGAAGAGTCTTGTCAATTAACAGAAGTAGCAGATGGTTCTATGAGTTCACTGTGCTGAAATACTCCTCTTGAGATGCACAGGTACCAGTATAGCTTCCAAATGGAAGAATAAAAGAAAACCCTCCTCCACTCTGAGCCAAGGTCAAGGCTGTCACAGAGATGAAGCTCCATTAATATCAGCTACTTCTACCTGCTGAGGATATGGCTCAAAATACAAAGCCTCTTCTCCCTGTTGAGCAGGATGCACTAACTGGCAGGCATGAAATGAAAGCTTAGTGGCATGACTATTGGTATCAACGTGTTCTAGTGATAGACACACCAAACGGGCAGTTCCCAAGCTCCTGCAGTTTCTCTTTTCTTTGCTGTCTCCAGCTCTAAAGCAGGTACAAGAAAGACTTACACACACTCCCAGCAAATTTGAACTTGTATGTGTGTGAAAACTAGCAATAAGCCAAAAAAGCAGTTTTTAGTAGTCATACATAATATCAATACACTATATGGTACTTATGGTGCCATTTCTGCATTCCTCACAGATTTCAGCCTTGAACTTGTGCAGCTTAAGTTTATTTTTCATTACCTTCTGTTCACTATGGGAGACTTGCAACCATTACCTCTACCACACGGTATTGTACACCTGAGGTAGTGTATCAGCAACTGCCACTATCCACATGGGTGAGCACGAGCAAGATGTGGTTCTTTCTATCCTTTATTCTACCTAAGCACCACTGCCAAGGTGAAATGCATCAGGGAGTCCAATGTTTGAAACAAAGCACGGCTGCTTTCTGCAATCTACTTTACATTTTCTCATCTCATCCAAAAAGGTCCCATTCACCATGAAGTGCAGAGGAGCAAACATCATCTATTTTAAAAGGAAATGCACATAAAGCGACTTACCTCCTGTTCTGAAGTTTGTAGGGACTCAGTCCCAGTTCATTTACCATGTTCATCTTCAAAGCCAAATGACATAAAGAACTTAGGAACTTTAACTGGTTTTATGTTTGAATTGTGTCCACTATCTAAAGGCATTCCAGATGTAAAAATTATCTTAGAATAAGGCAATATGTTGATCTAAGTTTATGAAATACTAACCTTGCAGGATATATGTGTACAGTTACAGTGTTTTATCCTGATAACTTAATGTGGTATGAGATTAAAATATGATTTACTGTTGACAATTCAAGAGGTAAAAACAATCTCTGATAGTTACTATAGTGTAATTTTGAGATAGGCAAGTCTTACATTTTGATTAAGCTATTTCTTCAGGAAACATGGAAACATGTGGTATCTATTACTGTCTTAATTCAATGATTGCAACTAGGATATTACGCTAGTCTCGAGATCAGAAACCTACAGCCTACAGAGCAATTAAAAAGTTATCAGATGGTCATGACATATGGAAATTGCTTTAAAATGCAGAAGGCCTCTGTTTCACATTTGCTAATCCTTTGAGATACCTGCTTTCCGTCCAACCAAAATATGTCTTTAAAAACATTTCACAGTCTGTTAGGTGCACAAGGGATTGAGTTGGATCATTATCTATCTTTGAGCTATATGTTACTAGGTAATCTTCATGACTGTTAGGGAATACAATATATATGGTCATCTTTCAACAATTTAAAGCAAGTCCTGGGACTTCAAACAGCAATTTTCACAATAACGTTTCTAATCACAGCTGGCTTTCTACTGCTAGTCTGAGCTCCTGTCTCTTGAAATATCTGTGGTTTTGGTTTGTTATTTAAAGAGCAATTTTCCAGGGTAGGCAACCAAGAATAAATAAATTTACCAAAAAGAATATGCAAATCTATTTTCAAGAATACATTTAACCATTTATTGGCAAAAGTGAGAGAAAATGTGTCTTGCTACAGCAAGGAATTTTGAACAATAGAGATGAGAGAAGAATAACCATACAGGGAGAAATTTTTTAAGTACATCCACCTGCCTAGGTTCTCCAGAACTTTTACACATGTGCAGTGCTGAAGAAATAAAACAGTAACTTCAATTTGATGTGAAATTACATATGAAAGCACTGGAGTTTACCTCAGCATTTTGCCCAAATAGGTATAGCCAGCAGTATTTTTAAATGCTAATGTCTTCATGGATAATTAAATGCACATTTTATAAATTAACAGATTTACAGATTTAGCTAGATGAACTTCCACTAACAATTATTATATATTGCCAATGGAGCTGATATATGAAAGTCTAATTTGTATTAATGAGTGCAAACTGAAGCAATTCTTTAGTTGGAACACAGAAACAAATAATAATTAAAAATGCATGATTGCAACCAGTTTAAATCATCAAAATATCAATCTTCTGCATAAAATGCTGAGACAAAATTTTTACTCCAGTCAATCAGTGCCCCTAGGAACTGCTTGCGATGGAATGGAGCTCTCCCATCATCACAGGGGAACTCACCTATTTGGGCAACTGAATAATAACACTCTTGAAGCAGAAGAGACTAAATGTAAAATTGACTGACAGGGGTAATAAGTCTTGTTTTCCAAGTATAAAATACCATACACACACACGTTCCCCTTTCAAGTTAATGGGTTAATCTCCAAAAATTGGAAGTCTAAGTTGGATTTGTTTTTTTACTAAATTCCTGGATTCTTGGTACTGTACTTCCATTATTTTCCAGGTTCAATTTAATTGATTTGTTTATGTGCCTATTACCTTAAGTTAATACTGTGTTACTTAATCTTCACTGTGGTATATCAAAGCAACTTCCGTACAAGAGAAGATTAAACAAATTCTTCAGTTTGAAAAGGAGATGCAATATGACAGTGCTAGATATGCAGAATAATTGTGCAGACATATCTTCAAACCCATTTCTAAGTTGGGATTCTCTGCCTTTTCCAATGTCAGGCCTCAGGAATCTATCAATTTCCATCTGATGTCTGGGTGGTCAGTATCTCCGAGTAACATTTTCTCAACAATATTCCATGTTTGGAAAAAACATGGTCTAATTTAAAAAAGGAAGGCTTTGTGATCATTTTGAATTGCAAGTGAAAGCATGGGCAAACATTACTTTACCCTGCATTTGTACAGGAAAGAGAACCATGTTACTGTGGATTAAGACTGCTTCATGGCTGTCATATTACACATTTCACTATCAATGAAGTCACCTTCTCAATTTCTTTCCATCAGTTAAAATAGGAATATTTTTTTTAAAGGCCAAAAAAAGCAGAGTAAAAAGCCCCATATTTCTCATCTCTAAAAATCATGAAGAACTACCTGGAACTTCTCAATAATGAATATACAGGGATAGATCTCTGCATTATAATGGCTTTGTCTTAGATGTGTTTGCATAAGATGGGTTGGTTGCTGCCTACAGCTCCAAATGGAATTATGTAGGTTGTGCATCAGAAAACCTCAGTCAATGTAACAAGTGTTCTAGAAATGCTATAGAAAACACTGTTCTCAGCCCTGCGGTAGTCAAGGGAATTACATGGATATAAATCACAGCAGGATTTAGTATCACACCGAATCATGACATGACCAACCTATGTAAATTATAAGTCAAAACATTTACAACAACATCACTATGAGTTATAGTATTTTAAGCCACTGTATGTTTTATTTTTAAATAAAGGATATAACTATATTTATATTGATGGAAAAATATGAAAAGACACAGACTGGACAGAGATCAAAAGCAGCTGCACGCACTAGTCACGGGGAAGCAGCTAAGTGAACCTGACAGAACCATGGATGCCCACTCACCTTGCCGGCTCTGCCTTTTGGCATTCAGGTGGTTGGTAGAAGACATGGCGTAGGAGGTGGAGAAGGACCTGCTCTTTGTGATTGTCATCAGAATTGAGCTGTTCCAGGAGTCACTGCTGCAAAACCAGAGCACAAACAAGCGTTGTTAAACACAATGGCAAGACCTCAAGAAGTTAGGAGTAAGAAGTATGTGATACTAAGCACAAAATCTGATGAGGAAAACAGCACCTATCTGCTGTCTGAACTGCTATTTGTGAGGCACTCGGTATTGTACTCAGCAAAAATATTTATGATGCAGACACTCCAAAGCTGAACTTCCTTCTGTGCTGAGGACTATTCACTTTATACAAAGATGTCTTCACTATATTGTTCTGACAATACGAAGAGGGTTAAAAGTTGACTTGAAATAGGTTAAATTCATGTTCTCTTAACACCTCCTAACAAGAGCCAGAAGTTCTCAGTGTAAATGCAAAATCAATCTCCTTGAGTACTCTGCTGCAACTGCCAAGGCAGATACCCAGTAACCCTTCAGGCACTGGAGGGGCTCCTCAGGATGCTGGAAGAGGCTCAGAAGAGCCCTGCATTGATGTTGCTAGTGGTGTGCCTCCTCTCTGGGTGAAGCGCTTCATGCTCTAGCCAACTGAAATGCATGCTATGTCTTAAAAAAAATCCTATTGACAGGCCCTGAAGACATTGGTCACTGATCCCAGAGAAACTCACTGAAGGAAAATGGGGTGCCTGTAGGGAACAAGCTCTGGTCCCCTACAGCAGGATGGGTGCATGCTTTCGGCCTTCAGGCTGTAACTGTGTACCAAAAGAGGCCTAGTATTTCAGTAAAGCAAGAGCATTGTAGTTACTGTTTTCCTGAATGACACTCATCGAATGTCAGCTGCTTACAGGGATGTAGCACTGGCTGCTATCATGATGCCTATGACTTCTCTGGACAGATTCGTTAGGCCCGTCAGGCTCCACATTTCTCCTCTCTGCCTCACATCCAAGGGATGAGATGACATGCAAGGCAGGAGACAGCCCTTTAAAGCAGAGTAGTCCCAGATGAACTTGAAAAAAAACCACTTGGAAATAAAAAAAGCATTCTGAAAGAAAAAAAATCATGTAACATTGTCTGAACTCTACAAGCAACTTATTATTTTGGAAGAGCAAGCACTACCTACAAAAAATATTTACTGGTTGTCTTTATTGGCCTGAACTCCTATAATCTCTGATGAAGTAAGATGAATAAAGACTCCAACTGCTTTTTAAATTTTTGTTTGTTTGTGGTTTTGTTATTTTAATTGACAGGAAGAATATAACACATTGGCTCATGGTAAAGAAAAAAAAACCAAAAACCAAAAATCCCCAAATCATATTCTTTGACTTCTTAAGGGAGAACGACTGGATATAGAAGTGACTGAGGGCAGAAATGTAGAAGTTCTATTATTTTTCCCAAACCATTCGAAGCTATAAGAGGACCATGTCTTAACAGTTTCATGATACGGAGTTGGAAGAACACAGAATTACTAAACAGATATTTAAGAGGGATTTTTGCAAATATGCGACTATAGACATCTAGAGGTGATGTCCCAGACTCTGAGGAACAAACTGCAGATTTTTTAACTGCATAATCTGCCACAGGGCAATTCCAGAGTCATTTCCCCTCTCTGACCCTTCATGTCATGAAGTGTTTCCTTCTCTGTGACTCATGGAGTGCTTGAATTTGGTACAGGGGAAGTGGCATAAAACCCAAGATTTTTCTTTTTCTCTTCAGTTCAATATTCTTTTCCTCGAAAGAAAAATCTGTATTGGTCTGACAAAAATTTTAAAGCGAGACTTACAAGATATATTTTTCCCCTTTGTGGAATATATACTGTTTCTCCTACTGTAAAAAAAAAGAACTGCAAACAGTAGGCTGGGAGGCTTGACGGAGCTATAATTATACAATTGGTGACATTAAACATAGGAAGAATTGATAGCCTGCTTCGTTGGCTCATCATGCAGAGTTATATAACAACTGTACAAAATGACCAACAATAATACTTAATTGCTCTCCTTCTCCCTCCGATTCCCATCTTAGGATGCTTACATACTATGTGAGAGTCTGGGATCAACACTATAAATCAAAATGCACCCTGAGAATCACAGGCTAGTGCCTGAAGAACATTTCCATTTGCTTATAGCTTCTTTATATTTATTTTTACTGAGATACACGGGACTCCTCACGAAGGGAACTACCAGGCTGCACAACTGACTGCCCTCCACTCTTCCTTTGATTTTGAGAAAATTAATTTCAAGGCTTTATTAAGTATTGCTTTGTACTAGTGACTCTTCCAGTACCAGCACCTGCTTACAGAATTTAAATGGGGGCATCTTAAATGAAGAAGTAAATAACTACATCATAAATTGAAGCAGGCACTCAGTCTGCAGCCCAGCAAAAAACCTGTGTGCATCTGTTTCTTGAAGCAAATTAGGAAAAGCTTTTTTAACTAAATGAGAAAGTTGGGATTAAGGATGGGACAATTGGGATTCTGAATCCCAGAAGTTAAACTCTGTGGTCAATGGGAAAGAAGTGCTCCACTGCAGCGCTTAAAATTAGGGAAAGTACAACAACCATCCTGCAAGAAACCTTTACACTGCCCATTTAATTTTCAGCTTCTCTTTCAATCTCTACTTCCACACCCAGTGGTAACAAACCTATTTGCTTCTCTCCACTAAATCGCTTTTTGACTTATGTAACTCAACAGTTTTTATTCACCATCTCTTGCTGGCATTGCATTTGCATGAGATCATTCAGGAAGTCCTAAGTGCTTCTTCTATTCTGGCATAAAGCACATGCAGGGCACATACAGTGCTGTATGCCCTGATGATACAGAAGACCACAAAATTTAGGAAGGGCCACTTAAAATCAGGGTTCGTGTTCCAGAAGTTAGTATCTAGAGGATGGAGAAGAAGTGCTTTATGAACCAGTTTAATGACAGGACAACATCACTAATGTGTTCTTAGAAGTGATGGTCAACAGCTGGGTTACTTGATAGAATTTTTTCTTGGCTGGGCAGTACCCATGGAGAAAACTGCTGCATATCACGAAGACTTAAACCAGATATCTTGCCTTGTTTCCAATTTTACTGTGCAATTCTGCACTTTGCTAGCATAAATAGATTTATTTTTATTTTGCTTCCCAATAATAGAAATAGTTTTGGCATAATCTGGCTAAAACTGGGAATGCCACTTCTTGGACAACTCAATTTAAAGAAACACAACAAAGCAGTTCCAACACAGTTTGGAGTCAGCATTTTTAAATGAGGGAGGCATCGTCACACAGAACCAAAGAAAGACATGAAAGAAAAAGAAGGGCATTTGTAACCTGGATGAAGATGATTCATGAGGTTTGATGCTGGCACTGCGATCCCTTCTCACTGGAGCTGGCTCCAGTGTAGGTAATCCTGTGGCTGATGTTGTTGTGGTCCAAGTTGAGGACACTCGTCTCAGCAGTCCTGGAGGCAAACTTCTCCGTAAGCGCTGGAGAGAAATCAGTTGCTTACAGTTTATATAGGCTTACAAAATTTTTAAACATGCAGAAGATAAACATTTCCATGTGGTTAATTCTGCCTGACAACACCTAATGAGGTACCTTAAATTGAATTCTCCCAGGTATTAGGGTGCCTATCGTCTGTTCAATCAACATAGACAGTACTTTAAATGCTTGGATGGTCTGGACCATCCTCCCTATGTCAACATCTATATCCACAGCCCCATAGCCACAGCTTTTCAATATCTGGAGCTCACATTGGAGTCAGCCGATGTTGGCCGTGCTCTTTTTGGTCTTATACGATGTGGCCAAAGGCACTTAAACAAGTCATCAGGGCCACAAAGGTGAGTGAGAGATTGGAGCATCTGTCATAAAAGGAAAGGCTGACAGAGCTGGGATTACTCAGCCTTAGAAGGCTCAGGGGATTTCTTACCAATGCATATAAATACCCGAAGGGAGTGTGTAAAGCAGATGGAGCCAGGCTCTTTCCAGTGGTGTCCAGGGACAGGGCAAGAGTCAATGGGGCACAAATTGAAATACAAGAAACTCTATTTAAATGTAAGAAAATATTTTTTACTTTGAGGATGACTGAACACAGAAAGATATTGCCCAGAGAGGTTGTGGAGTCTACATCCATGGACATACTCAAAATACAACTGGACATTCTCCTGAGTGACCTGCTCTAGGCTGAGCCTAGAGAAACCTGCTCCAGGCTCAACTTGCTTGGGACTAGATGATCTCCAGACTGGACTAGACGATCTGCAGATGTACTTTCAACTTCAAGTATTCTGTGATTTAAACTGTCATAAATGCTCAGAGTCAGAGATTCAAGGCAAGAAAGGCTGTAAGAAAAATAAGGGAGGGGAGCTCCAACATTTCCCTGCTCTATCTGCTCAAAGTAAAGACCAGTCACTGGAACAAAGCTTTCATGTTCTGGGACAGGATGTCTCCTGAAAGGCTTAGAGAAAGCATCACTGTTTACAGTAGATTTTTCTTGACCACTGTGCATTTTTCTTTCACCTGACTCTTCCTTTTCTCCACTAACAGGACTCATATGGTTTTTTCGAATTTTTGAAGGCAGAGATAAGAAAGGATGACAGAGAGTCTTCATGGAACCAGATTTGATGTTGCAGATGCTATAATTTTGTAAGATGTTTCTCTTTTAGTTCTCATAAAGTGTTTATAGGTAAGAACCCTGTGATGGAGAGATTCCACTGTGTCACAGGGCTAAGAGATATGAGATGGAAGACACTTGTGGTTCTGAAGCTCAGGCTTACAGACAAATATGTTAACGTAATGTCTCCTTACCCAAAATGCTCAGTGTCAGATGCTTAAGGTAAAGACCCTAAATCTACATTTAGACACTTAAATAAAGGACTGCAAACTATTAGTTTTATGAACCATAATGCATTTCGGTCAGTGAATCCTTCAGTCAGATTTGTTCTCTGTAGCATTAACTCATTTCTTCATCCTTCATTTCTCTTCTCCTCACTAGGTATTACGCAACAGCAAACTGGTATCTGCTCTCTGTGTTCACTCATGTGACGGCACTGTTCTTCCACTTAACTCAGAGCCTAGAGTACAGCCATTACAGACGTGTACACTAAAATAAACTGGAAAATGTGCTTAAAAACCTGCGAACATCCACTTCATATATACAACTGCTACATAGGCAAACAGGACAATAGTTCGCAAGACACTGAAATACATTAAAAAAGTATATTAAAAATATAGTAAAATGTATTAAAAAAAGAAACATAAGTGTTGCAATTCAGATGCTGGGAAATGCTGTGATGAATGCTGGCTCTGCCAATTGAACTGTTAAAAATTTAAAGCATTTGCCTGTGTAATGTATCCTGCCTACATGTAATTTTACAAGGGAGATGGCAGTATAGAAGTATTTTGGTTTAGTTTCAGAAGTGAAGTGTAAGCCTTGCAGGACAGCCAATTAGTGTTGAATCTACAATTCAAACTGCTTCAAAGCTGATGTGTTTTTTCTAGTTGTTCACTTACTAAATGTGGGTGGTTAACACTGATTATTTCCTGTCAGATTCCTGAGCATTCATAAAGCCATCTGTCAAGGCAGTAATATATATGTTTTTGGGGGTTTTTTTTTGTTCAATTGTCTTTATTTTTTTCAAGACTACTTCTCATGAGTATATTTGTCATACTAAGTATTGTGGTGATCTTTTTTGTTTGTTTGGTTAACACTGTAAACTTTACCCAGAGCATCTGGAGGTCATCAATAAAGACTTCTTCATCGACTTCTACAGGTTTCACACCTCTAGCTAAGGGAAGGAAGAAGAGACTGAAATTCATACCGAATTTCAAATTCCAATCGGCCAAAAAGTTCATATGACTGCTTAATTCCCCACTGCTTGTTGACTAGGAGAGTCACTCCACATGCAGTGGGTCAAATCTTTTGAGTGGGAGAGGAATTTCTGTGTGACAAGTAATGGGGCAGACTTGTGAGTCTGGACACTGAGAGGCTTTTGCTTGCTCTGCTCCCCATCATTTCTTCTCTCTTAAGCCCCCACCACCACCTGTGATGAAATACTCACACCATCCATGTGAGCTACCCTGTGTCAAACATCATCTTCTAAAGATGCCTGAAGCAAAGTTAACCTCGCTATGAGTTGAGGGATACTCCGTAACGGTTTTACTTTGAAACCAACAGTTAGCTGTCCTTTTATAGGAGAGTATGATTAGTGCATAAGATGTTAATCTGAAGCAACAAAGTGACATCCTCCACTAGTCCCAGTGCAGTCTCTTTAGGGAGAGACAAGTTACAAAATGATAGACAGGGTCCAGTACTCACCTTGGGAATAGCTAGCTTCTCTCCTTTCTCTGGACATTCCTCTGTGTCAGAGCAGGTGTAGTTCTCACTGAAGGACACCAAAGGGTTCACTCTTGGCTTGTGGATAGCCTGGAAGGTTAACTGTGTATTAAGCAGGTTGCTCACTGTTCTCAGTGAAGTACACACATTGGGGGGCAGTGAAGGGTCTGCCAGAAGGTCTGTAATGAGCCCATGTGCTTCTCCCATGACAGCGATGTCCACTGTGATACTGGTACCAGAAGACTAAAGAAGACAAAAAATAATACGTGTAAGACAACAGAAGTGAACAATCTGCTGAGCAGTATATGAAGCTGTGGCAAGCTCTTTTTACAATGTTTGTTAAAGCAGTTACTCACAGAGTGGAAAAACAGTAACATGAAATAATTCCTTAACTAAGGAGAAACATGCTGAATAGATTGATCATCAGGCACAATGCTCACAGTCTGCAAAGAGTTTGTAATTTCGTCGTATCTGATTCCACCACCGGCAGCTGACTTAACCCATCTGAATGAATTGTTCAGGCTCCCTACAGAGACATATTCAATGGCCAGGGGCTACTTGCACAAATAATTTTGGAGACATAGCTTAGAATGGCAGGAATTTCTTGATAGATGTCTTTCTCCTAACTACAGAGGCTTCTAGAACACCTGATGATGCTTCCTTCTCAGGAAAGGCTTTACAGGCACTAGCAAAGTAATTCTGAGGAAAGTGATGTACTAGCTAAGTACAGCTAAACCTCTTCCCACTATCTTTCCAATTGTGTAGTGTGGACATCAGGCCCTTGGCAACAGCCGTTTCACTCCACTGATCCACTCCTCGTGTCCTACTTCTTGCTAACACAGACGTAAGCCACAGGACCAGAAGACAAGTCTCTTCACGTGCCATACTCTCGCGCAAACAGAAAACTGGCCCCTTCTTCACAGAATCACAGAATATTTGGGGTTGGAAGGGACCTTGAAAGATCATCTAGTTCAACCCCCCTGCCAGAGCAGGATCACCTAGATCAGGTCACCCAGGAATGTGTCCAGGTGGGTTTTGAATGTCTCCAGAGAAGGAGACTCCATAACCTCTCTGGGCAACCCATTCCAGTGTTCTGTTACCCTCACCGCAAATAAGTCTTTTCTCATATTTATGTGGAAACTCCTATGTTCCAGCTTGCACCCACTGCCACTTGTCCTATCATTGTTTGAGACTGAGAAGAGCCTGGCTTCATCCTCCTTTTACATATTTATAAACATAAATGAGGTCACCCCTCAGTCTCCTCTTCTCCAAGCTAAAGAGCCCCATCTCCCTCATCCTTTCCTCATAAGGGAGATGTTCTGCTCTCACTTACTTCCCACATATATTTTCTTTGTCATGATATGAGATCAAATAAACCAGAAACAGTTTGATATACTGAAGTGCTATTTCATCCTACTGAACAAAATTAATGTCTGAAGTTAATTTAATGGCTCTTTCATTGCTTAACCTCTCAGGAGTGCATGCAGAAGATTCTGGCAGATGCCAAAGAAAATTATTAAATTAAAAGAGAAGGCTTGGGATGGGAGGAATTAATTATCTCTGCCTTAACCTCAGCCCTGAAAAACAGACCAAAGGGGAGTCAGGGAGAATATATCATTTAAACTGCAATAGAAACCTCGTATTTTCAGCAAAACTGCATAATCTACAGTTTGAAATTCTATTAAGCCTGGAGCTGTTGACTGCCAATCAGAGACAGAGATTAATACTTCAATGAAGTAAACAAGTCTGACTCAGCGGGCCATGAGCAGAGGCCCAGAATTTTGTACAGCAGTACTAACATCTTGAAAAGCAGCCAGCATTGTTCTCCAAGATTAGTGGGGAGAGGGAAAACCCTTCTCTTCTCCACAGCAAATTTCTGCCACACGGCTTCTGACACGTGGGGAGGCCTTGTCACACCTTGGTCACCCCTGCCTTGAGCCTGGGGCCCAACTCAAATGCCAGGCTGTGCTGAGTTCCGTGAGGAGCTGGTGCTGAGGCCGGGAAGGGGGACACCGCACCGGGTCCGCATCCTCCCTCCTCAGCTGGGCCTGCACCTCACCGCGAGGGAAAGTCTGCGCTCTGGTGATGGGCTTACACACACAACACCCCACCAGAACAAACGAGCAGAAATGAAGCGATTCTCTCTTGGGAAGCATGCCTTGCATGAAGCATTATGACAGAGGTCATCTCCATGCCTGTCAGGAGGAGCACCCTGAGTGTCCCTCAACAGAAACAAGGCAGGTATCCTGCCAGCAGAGCCCAGCCAGGGCCACCATAAAACATCACCAGTACCAGTCTGTGCGGTATGACAGAGTGCACTGCACGATACCTCTTTACACGGTATTTCAAAGACATCACTCTATTGTAGAAAGCTGCTTTAAATGGCACTTTTCTATATATCAGAATAACAGTATTGTTTGAAGTACTCCTAATGCTTAGAATCCTTAGAATGAGAGCATAAGTGAAAGGAGAACAAACCAAGCTTCATCTCCTCTTGAAGAAAGAAACAGAGGAGGGTAAACACTGACTTCAGTACAGTAAGACTACATCCTAAATTGGCATGGTTTCTATGTTGTAATTTAATTGCATAGAACTTGTAAACAGGAAAACAGTTTCTTTTTCAAGCAGTTTGACGATTTTACCTATCTCAGGATGAATTTAGAGTACTATCTGAGTAGTCTGACTAGATAAAATTACAAATATTGAAATTATTATTTTCTGAAAACAGTTACAAATTGAATGCCTGAAAACATTTAAAAATATTTTATTCTTTAGATCCTGTACTACAAAACAGTAGAGAACTGTGTATGTTTTGCCAATCGTTACTCAGAAGGTAAACTAAAACATGTTTCCTCACAGGGCAAGGAAACCTGGGATTGTTTATAAAATATATTGTTTCACATCATCATATGTAGGGATTTATGCAAGACAGTAAATTGCTGGAAATTTTAGATTAATATCCATATACACACACGTGCACACATATATTCACAGAGTCTTTCAGGGTAAAAGTGCATGTAAAATCCATATTCAGGTTTTGTAACTAGTTTTCTACTAACGTGCATAGTCTCTGCATGAACTGATCTGGATTCTTTCCAAACTACTTTACTCGTTGAAACTCAACGGCCAGATACTTGGGAATAGAGGCATGAGTAACATGTTTGCAATCAACACTATCAAACAACTAACTTGATAAAGCAAAACAAAGAGCTAAGCTAAGGTGAATTTAATTTCACGATGGTCACTATTTATTTAGCAATCTATGCTAATAACTGTGAATGCAGTTTTCCTTTGTTGAAATTTGGAGACTGGATTACTGGTCACTTTGTGACCTCAGTCCAACTCTGATTTCAGTGATGTCATGCAGTGACTAGAACTGAAATGCTCTAGGGCATAAGAATGAGAAAGCAAACAGGCTGCAAACACTAGCAAAACAAGATCAACTAAATAAGGTCATTGAAAACTAAGGTAAGGAACAAAATATTTTCCTTAAAACGCTGAAAATCAGCTGTTTTTCTGCTTTCTTTGCTCTCCTCCCCTCTCTTTCTTTTTTTAACTGGCATTCAGGTGGGTGTCAGGCTGTGGTATTACCCAACTGGGCTCAAATGCAGTTGCTGCATGTTTTGGGGCTTCTTTTTACATACAGAAATAAAAGAAAGGGTTTTCCCCTAAAGAACTCATATGAAAAATAAGGTGGCCAGATCAAGTAAGATGCATTAGAGACTGGTGACAGACTGTGAAGCCATCTAAATTTTCATGAGTGGGGGGTTACTGGGAATCTGCAGGAAAACTTCTGTGTTTGAAGAAGCACACATACTGCTGCAACAGCAGGACCAAATCACAAGTACCATGTCCCACCTTCACACAATTCTTGTTAGGGCAGGAAACAACTTCAAGAAACACTCTTCAATGCAATATGAAAATGATATTCTTGTAAATTTTAATGATCACTTAGAATTTTTAAGTTTGAATTCTGTAACAGGGTTAGAAAAAAAATAAAATCAAACTTCCAGAATTTGCATAACCTTCTATCTACTTTTTTATTACACTTCACTAAATCCCACTTGCTTTTTTTCTACTAAACTATATTATGGACAAAAATCCAAGAATAGCCTTTTACTCTACAGGAGAAAAAACAGATAAAACTGTGTAGGAAAAATGAATTTAGGAAAACAGGAATAACAAATTCCTTTATCCATAAGACCTGAGAGATAAATTTAGTTTATGAATTGTTCCTGGTTAAGGAACAGTTGACCCACCTGTGAAGCAGATTTGACATCTTTATACTTAACAGATGCCTTACTGCAAAGAAAAGTCTTCTTACCCCCACTGGTGTTTTGCATAAATCTGAACTCATCCAGCTTAACTAAAAAACATTGCTCTCTCTCCACACTACAAGAAAGGACGATTAACATGACAACACAAAACCAGTCAAAATGTGAGCATAATTAATAGAAGAAAGAAAAAAACAAACCCACACCAGTTATCAAACACAAACCACAATTCATTTCACACAGCCTCATGTTAGGGAAGAAATAAAATCTTCATTTGCTGTGGCTTGTATAAGGAAAAGCACTGAAGGCAGAGATGCTGGCTTTTCACCACATTACACTCAAGAACACTCTCCAAGTGAAAGAAGGAGGAGGGGGGTGAGGAGGAGGAGAAGGAAAAAAGCAGCATCCAGCATATTTTCAATCTTCACACAATTACGAGCAACAGTAAATCACAATTTGATATAGTTTCCAAGTCACATCATGAGCGCTCAGGCCAAGCTGTCTGGAAACAAAATTAAAAGCAAATATAATTCTCCATTATTTTAATCTCCACAGAGCGATTAGAAGGATAAACATGAATTGGCTTCTATGGAAATAATGAATCATTTTAAAGGCGCCACAGACTCAGCTACTCCACCTTTCACTGAATGACTAAGGAGAAAAGAAAAGTGTGCATGCAACTCTTTGACGTTTCACTTTTCTGTAGTTAAAGCTGCAGGACTGGAGTCGTACCAAGACTGCTTATTTTTAGGATACTCTTATTTTGTATTAGCACAAGATTTCAATCTTTCTGTTCTCTGGAAAGCAAACAGGACATCTATGAGAGTCTTTTCTCCACTGTTCTCTGGAGGTAGACCAGCCGCAAGCTCTGTAAGGCATACTCTTTGGTAGGACTGAAAATAGCACCTTCCTATTGTCTCATCACATTCACCAAGGAAAACCTTTCTTAATTATCAATGTAATCACTGATTTTGCTGCTGCTTCTTTAAAGCACCCAGAGCCACATAACCGTAAACCAGACACTGAAGCACAAAAGATGAGCCTATAATGAAGTAAGACTCTAGGTCTTGTGTGAGCTGTAACATTTATCGTTTTGACCCTGGTTACATGGTGTTTGGGATGGCAGCACCATAACAAAGCAGATCTTCCTGGTAACAGTTCCACTGAACTCCGGTCTGCAGAGCAGGAAATATCATGCCTGCCACATGCAGTGTGTCTGCAGCCCGAGCACTTGCCAGCACGATGCCAGAGTCCAAAGCAAATTTTTCAAAGTAGTTCTGCAAACAGAAGGTCTAACGCCATGGGGCTCACTGAAGAGTTATACTTCTTGTATATACCCTTATCTATACATTGCTTTTTGCAAATACACTCCCTGTATTGCAATGACCCCTCTCCTCAGCTACAGCCCTGCAGCTGCACAGTCAGCTGGAGGCAGCTGTGCTTGGGGCCAAGCACATGCTGTTGAGCTGGCTGCGATGGGGCTCTCTCCATCATCTCGCCCTGGGATGAACTGCCAGTCATCTACTACTAAGCAAGGCCACTAATATGGACCTTCCTCTGGTATCCCGTCATAGGTCATGATAAAATTTCTAAGAAGGTGATAATCTCTGATGCTTCCTTCCATCTGCCACGTTTGCTTGAAGCTGTTGGAGAGCACAATCACGTAAGGCTACTTCCTTTAGAAAGCCAGGATGAAAACAGCATCATTCTAACATTTAATCCGTTCAGAGTAATTACAAACTTTGCAAATATTTAATTTGGAGCCTTTAAGAAAGAGGAACTAGTTGGAGAATGGAATACTTTTATTTTTCTTTCTCTTTCTTTTAAGACCTGTGGAATCTATCACTGTTTATAGCACACTTTGTCTGGGGCTGCAGCTGCCATCGCCACATCCTGCGCCTCTACCTTAGGTGACAACATTCAAAAAGCTCATAGCTACAGCTGACCAAACTTCTTCCATTACAGGACTTTTCAGTTCGTGACAGCTTTGTCAGCCAAAGAGCTTAGACTGAAACATATACTGCCAGGTATTTGTCTGGGGTGAATTATTTCAGCATTTGAGAAAAATTGCTCAGACATTTACAAGAACACTGTTGGGAGTGCTTTATCCACGGCTAAAAATTCTCAGTAAGCCGATACCATTTAATCTGCAGCAGGCACTGAAGGTGCAGCAAGGCCATTTGCTTTCCCTGTCTTGTTATGTCCAGATTTAGTTATATAGCCCCTGGGAAAAACAAAATCAAAGCTAGCCTTGCATGACCTCCCTGGGTTGTCAGAAATCAGCCCCCAGACTGCCTGAGGATGCTGCCTGCCCTAAGCGTGCTCACCTCCACGCGCTGCCCAGCATCCCCAGGGCAAAGGATCACATCTAATCCAAACCACACTGTCAGTCTGCAACTCAGACTTACACCTCAAGTATTCCTCCCCCTTGCAGAGTGGCAATGTCATGGTAATAGTCAGCACTGACAACACCACGATGATTGTTCCTCTCTTCAAGGCCCAGGTTTGGGGTGAGGTTCTCCCTAGAAGGGCCACAGCTGCTCAGGGGAAAGTCTGTCTCACAACTTTAGCAGAGGCATCTACATT
>WUAM01000203.1:1013188-1027740 GCA_024336885.1 Actenoides hombroni
AAAAAATAATTTAAAAAAATATTTCCATACAATATCCCTAATTATATCCCTAATTATGATATGCTGGCTGCTTCTCAATTCTAATTAGAGATTGATCCAATCTGTACTTCTGCACCTCTGCACTTCAAGATCTCACCATACTGAACTTTCACCATTTGCATCAAGGTCTGCCCTTTTTTGATGAGGACCAAACAGTTCTGTGTTTTCAGAAAGCTTGGATTCAAATTCACGTCTAAATTTAACAGCATCAGCTTCTCAGTTCCAAAAGGCAACAGAACCACAGAGACCAAAAACCAGACAAATTTCGAAGCACTGGTGCTTACGCTGCAACCCAGCTGCTACTATTTCTACTTCTGCAGGGCCTTATGTTTTCTGCTTGGATGTAGGTATTCAGAAAAGGAAAAAAAAATAAATCAGCTGTGGGTTACACATGTTTTTTAAAACTGTTAAATCCCCTTGTGAAGCTGAACTTCAGTGGTTCATCTGAATCTGCTCTGTTAAGAAATGAGTGATGATGTACCAGGGAGTGCAACAGAAGCTCTTACTACTACTGAGTGGAGCAGATAGGCTGAATATGGAGGGACAACTGGAACTCTATCACTAGGACTGTTACTGAACTGTCACAGGAGAAACACTGACATGAAATTTAAAAGAGAACATGTGAATGCAGCCCATTTAAATCATCACTTCTTTCTTAGCACACAAAAAGCTTGACACAGCAGACCCGGCATCGGTACTGATGCTCTGGCCCAAAGTAACACCAGCTCTGCTGAAAATTAAGAAATGTGTGCTGTGACAGTCCTGCCATAAAATAACTATGAAGTCCCACCCGAGCACAGGATCAAAGCAAAACCAGCATCACTGTATGATGGGGAAATCACCTGCAGCACTGACAGGTACTACTTTGCAGGCAAGTAACAAGGTACCTCTGCCTGGATGCATGCAAATGCAGGTATAGAAATAACTAAACATTTAATTTCTGCAACAACAAAATGATTGATTACAGGCTGGATGAGCTCTGCTCTGTTGGTCAACACTGCACAGAGCATCCTATGCTGCCTGGCCAGCTGGCACGCCACATAAAACTCTGGCACCGGCTCCTGAGGCATGAGGTCCACCAGCATCAGAAGAGAGGTCCAGGGGACAACCCAGCCACCAGCTGCCACCAGGCTTTATTGATATCAGCACAGGCTTTGACCTGTCCTCGAAGGCAAGAAAAGCAGAGAAAAGTTTGTAGATGTATGGAAATATATATGGAAGCACAGAGCAGTATGGGAAGGTGTAGAGAACACAGAAAGGAAGGACCAGAGTTTGGAGAAGAGGAGGAAGATGTACGGAAAAGATGAAATCAAGGAGGACACAAATGAGGGCCAGTTTCAAAACAGCTGAAAATGCTGCATTAAAACCATACAGAAGTTCACATTTCCTGGCAGACAGGTAAAAAGACCGCTCTGCAGTTTTCAGAGGTGGTATAGAAAAGCCAGTATCAGCATACAAATCTCTCTTTTCACACTGAAGACTCGCCACTTTGAAAGTTACAGCAGCACAAAGCCTTGGTGCTTTAACTCAGGAGGACCCGTATTAATCAGTGGACACAGCATTGAGCTATTTGCTGATGACACTTCACTCTAACCACACGACTTTACCATAAAAGTCTCTTACACAGAGAAGAGTGGTGTCCTCACAAACAAGCAGCAGCAGTCCAAACTAGGCAGCTCAAGGATTCTCACTGCATTGACAATTCTAGCCAAACATGAAGAAGTGTATTTTGTACCCTTACAGAAAAATTACCAGGTTCGGAATTTCTGGTGACGGAAAGGGTGCGCTTTGGTTTTGCTTTGGCAATTTTAAAGCATTTTTTATTAAAAGATAGGAACAAGAAGCCACGTCCACTTTGCAAAACTTAAATCTTCACTTTGAAAATGCTGAAACAAAGCTACTCAGTTTTTTTTTTCAAAAAGGTTACGATTTCTTGTCCCTGCAGAACAGCCTGGTGCCCACATTTACATTTTTTTTTGCTGCATCAGACTTCTGCAGAGGCTTAGTGTGTCTCTCGCAGTCAGAGGCTTATTGTTGACTTACACAAGACTTATCCATAATGGATTAGACCCTGGAGATGACTTCAATATTCAGGTTTGCTAACACTGGTGACCTAATGCAGGGTATTAAAGTTAAAGGTCTCCCCCCGTAGTCAGCTTAACTTCGTCAAAGCAGGACAGGAGGTTAAACTCAGAACAACAAAGATAAAAGACCACTTTAATCACAAGAAAACACTTGACTTCATCCTACTGACCTTGTTGAAGAGTCACACACATCTCTCGTTGCAGTGTTTTCTGTAAACATATTTGTTAACAAATTGAAACAGAGCACAAGCAAAATTGTTTGCCATACGGTGCTCTGACAAATCAACTGATGAAGCATATGGATTCAGTCTTCTTACTCCTGCATTATCTCTCTGACTGCTTCAATCTGAGTGTTACAAGTGGCCCCAGATACCCCCTTTATCCTATTAAAGTAAAAAAGTAATTAAGAAAATAGTACTGATCAATTCTCTCTGTACATCCCTTTTCTGCTCCTAATGCGTTTGGTGAGATTTTTGGCAGTACCGTTAGAAAGCAACCTTCTCTAGAAAGAAAGACTTCACTTAAATTGCATTTTCTTTTAATTACTGTCATTCCTGGCAAAATGCTAACACAGAGCAGAAAATGTCTATTGGTAATGTTCACGCCGTGCAACCTGCTGGCATTTTGCCAGTACTGTGAAGATTGCTCAACCTGAGTATAGATTTCTTTCTATCCATTTCCTCTTCTAACACAAGCTACAATTGCTGCAGAGAGTAAAGCTGAAACATTTTTTTGTATATGATATTACAGCAAAATGAAATATCCAGCCAAATTAAACACACACAACCCTTTAGCCACTTGCCCTTTTTAATCTTCACTGATAGATTAATGAAATGTGTTTTATTTCCTGTCAATAAAATCAAGGTGGCACAAGAAAGCAACGTGATGAGGTCCCACCTGACTCTGCTTTTTGGGAAAGATGCCTTCAAGTAGGATGGGATTTTTCCAATATGATACAAATGTGCCTTCAAGCCATAACTAACTATATAATGATCCAGTTCTGTACAGAGCCATAGTAATACACCTTGCACTTAAACATGTTAATAGCGCAGTTTAAATGGGGGGTGGGGAATTAATTGGAAAAAAAAGGAATTAACATTTAGTTGGCCTTTTTTTTTAAACAGGGAAGGAAATGCAAATTAAGCTGTCTCTAAAGATTGGCTAATCCTTTGTGTATAAAGAACACCATATGAGGCCGTGCCATCTAAAAACAAACAGACAAGTTACAAGGAGGGCTTCATATTTAGCTCTGAAGCCTGATTTGTGTGGATTTGGGTGTACTTACTAATCAGACAGGAAATATAAAATCATGTTCTGACTCTACCTATAATTTAGGAGTTTTTACTCTGTTTTAGGGGCTTACTTATGTGGATCAGCCTAAATGAGAGCCAGCTAAAGGACGTTTCACCAAGTGCACAAAATACATTATTTTACATAAAACCTGTCCACTGGCAGACTTCTCACCACACACAGTAACTATTTTTACTTGAAAAATGATGTTCATTTAGCTTTCTATAAACAATTTATGAATCCACCTTTAACGTAACCCAATCTTTTCTCCCTGCACCAAGCTGACAGCCATGCAAAACCCCAGACAGCTCCAGAGCAGCAGGCTGAACTCTGCTACCCCTTGGGCAGCATCAGTGATGATCTGGATGCCAGCCCATCATTACTGATGGGAACGTAACAAGAAAGGAGACCAGAGCCCGGGTCTTCTGCTGGAACGGAGCCACCGCCTCGCTTATAAACCAAGCGATGCAGAGCAGGAGTTCCCAGTGGGATGGAGCAAGGAAGACCAAAATGTCACACGTCTTTCTAAAGGTTACTGCCTCCCGGAGAGTCCACTGGTGTCTCACGGGGTCAACAGCACAGGAAAAGAGGAGAGGGTGGGAAAGGGGGGTACGCAGCACAGCTATGAGGACATGCAGCTGCAGAAGTGAAAACCACAACAGGAAAAGGGGATGAGAGCTTCATAGCGGGGATGCCAGTGAGAAAATTACAGAACAGCTGGTCTGCATACATATTCAAGGTTAGAGCTCAAATACTTCCAAAAATGAGCACACTGCATAGGATCCCTAATGCTAGGTACCCCTTAAACTGGGTCAGTGCTTCAGGAAAGGGTAATAATATAACAGAAATGGCACAACTGAGCAGAACTTTTCATACAGCGCATTATGATCCTTCAGCTAGAGGTGCAGAAAAGCCTTTCCCAGGGATCACCAGATGGCACTATTCTGCCTGCAAACAGAGAGTGGAACTCCGCTGTGCACATGAAATGCTACTATCACTTTGGGAGGAAAAAGATCTTCATCCGTGGTTTTTATGTATTAGCCCAGTAGTCTCTAGCTGTTCACATTCTTTCCAATGATCTTCAAGATCTTGTACAAGCAACAAAGAAATTCCCTCCACCTCCCCCAGATACAGTAATCTTGTATTGTTCTGAAAAATATTCCACAGCAGGATTACACACACTTCTGTAGGAACACAAAACTCCCCAGCAATACATGCAGTGCTTGACAGCTGCATTAAAGAAGCAGTTATTTTCTTTCAGCAAAGTCAAACATGTAAGGATAATATATACATGCTGCTCTTCTCCCAGTTCTTTGTCTGCTACCAGAGCTATTGAAAATGCTAAATTTCATCTGCAATTGTGTGACGTTTAATATAAATTGTGTGACGTTTAGTACAAATTGTGTGACGTTTAGTACAAATTGTGTGATGTTTAGTATTCCCTAAATTTGGTTGAAGATTATTGTACTACATATTTTTTTTCCTTCTTCTTCTTCTGAGAGTATCCACATACAAATAATAATGGAAGAGAGAAAATGAGAGAATATCGCAAAAAACTGCTAATAATGAAACTTCAGCACACACACACACACAAGACAGTGATCACACGTGCCTGTTGGTGCAAGCATGCTTCCTTTCAGTTTGTTGAAGTGATTTGCAAAAGGATGCAAATAATTCAGTAACACGTTTGCAGGTACAAGCTACAGAGGCTGTGGAAGCAAATCCAGAATACAGCTAATTTGGGATGGAAGCACAGAAGGGGTACATTCAAACTGAAGTCTCAAAACACACCCATCCTAGATAGCCAAGAATGTTTGGTGTTGTTTTTTGGTTGTTTTTTGGTTTTTTTTCTTATTTAATCCACAAAAGGACTCATCAGCACTCAAGACTGCAAATTGATAACCCGAGGGGCAAATCAATCTGCAGAGTGACTCCTCTAACTTCAGCAGGAGCCACAGCAGAAGCGAAGTCTGCCTGCTGCGCTCACGAGCTGAACTCTCTCACAAAACAGATTCTTGTTTTTCTCCAAGCAACTCTCCCCCCTCTTTGAGCTCCCTAGAAGCTGACAGGCTGCTTCCTGTTCCATGATCTGTGAATCACGATGCGAACGCCAATCGCTACTCCCCTGTGACATTCAATTAGGTATCGGAGCACAGTGTGAGCATTACATTTCCCGAAGGTGCCAGCCCTAGAGAAACTGTACTCCTTCCTCCCCCAGCTGAAGAATGGAGTTATGAAAGCAGGGTCACGCTGGTTACTACTCTTCGTACTCTGCGACATCACCCAGCCTGCTCTGAGCCAGCTTAAAATCATTTCTCCACTTCCCAGTCATGAGTATAATGGTACCGAATTTAAAAGAGTCCAATAATTCATTAGATTTATTTGTGTGTTCTTCTGTAACCACTTAACACCATGTGAATTGCAGCAATGCTTAACGTACACAGAATACCATGATAAATCACCAGAACTTAGCGCATGTCATACAGCTGGAAAATTGGTAAGACAAGGGTAGGCAATATTAACACATGGCTTATCAAGCAGGAAAAGGGGAGTATGTGATGCTGCTTGTTTCATGCCTTTCGATAGCACTTTGTTAAGCCATAAAATATTCACACTTAGAAAGATCACAGGGTTATGCTGCCCCATATTTATTTATTTAACTTTCTTCAGACAGATGGCTCTTGGTGATGCACGCGCATCTCTGTCACTGCAGTGTGCTCTGAGCAGGGAGACACACCTCAGGGGCACATTTGAAAGCTGAAATTCATAGAAAACAAAATAGCAATGCATTACAAGCTGGTTTATGAGTCAAGACTATTGCTCATTCTGCAGCCTGTGGTAATCTCATATGGGTTTAGGTGAGTTTTAAATTGTGATGTAGGAGTCAAAACCAGACTACTCAGCCTCCTTTCTGCATCGCCACAGAGCCCGTGTGCTCCAGCTAAGGTACTTTGTGTTTGCTTCAAGGAAAAACAGAAAGTGCTCCTGCCTTTCATTCTCAGACAGAAATGCGTTTGTTACCCTTTGACCTGAGAAACTAGTCCAAGGACCAGCTTCATAATCTGCCAGAAGCAAAAGGCTTCCACTCTATCGTGCTCACAAAAATGAAGTCTGGCTTTTCCCACTCCAGCATCTGTGTATTCCTCTGTGGGCTTTGCAGGTTCCTCCACCACCACCACTTCTCCAAGGTCTCAGTCCACTGAAAATATTGTCACAAGCTCTTTTTCTTCTGAGTTAGCTGCCAGACAAGGGCTACTGCTGGAGTTACCACATCAGTAAGAAATTATCATGGCCTTCAAGCATTGCCATGTCCCCTGCTCAGCTGCTGGGGAGATGGCTCAAGCACAGCAAAGTAAATTGGTTTAATCTTGTGCATCTGGTACTGAGTCCCCAGTCATCTGTTCAGGGATATAAAGCAACGACATTCCATTTCAATGCATTGATCACGTCACAGTCCAGCCCTAATGCTGGAGCCAGAAAGCTTCAAAATCTAGACGCAGATAGCTCCTCTTCTCTGCTAATATTTATCACAGTATTGGACTCACATGTTTGTTTTGCAAGCTGCTGAGTCACCTGAATCTGAGAGACTATAACATTCCCAGAGCTAAGCTGTAGGTCTGTTTATCACCCTAAGTTTGCAGAAGTATTCCTTTGTCATTTTGAAAAGAAACCCACGAAACCTCTGTGCAGCACAATCATCCGGAGGCTTTCAATATTTGACAGCCAAATGAATGTGAAGCAAAATGCAAAACGTATGCATGCCTCTTATAGGAATCACTTAAAGTAACAATATCCCCCAGAAGGCCCTCTGGGTCTCTGGAAGGTGCAGAGCACTCTTTGCCAATACAGCAAGCAAAAGCTTTAGACCACTTCTGGGAATGCAAATGAATGGGATCCACGTGACCCCGGGTAATAAAAGGCTCCTGTCTCTTTGCAAAGCATTGAAATGCCATCTGGCAATTTTGTTGACGTCAGCAGGCGCGGAAAAACAACCACCACCTCCCCAAAAAAGCAAAAGCCTTGGGCGGGAGGGGGAGGAAGGCAGCCTTCCATGGTGCGTGTGCGCTTCAGGCTGGCGTGACTCTAAACCTGCAGCGGCACTGGCAGCCCGGAGACTCCTGATGCTGTGGGATGCAGCACAGGCTTCTCCTGCTCTTCCCTGGGCAGACCTCCTTGAAAAAGGGGTCTCTCTTGTTCTCCCTCAAGCCACTGAAGATTTTCCAAGTGACTGCTTAAGTCTCTTTCGGAAGAAGTTTTCGGTTCTCTTCGGGAAGGGGAGCACACGGGGTGAACAAAAGATGCTGTGCATCTAATCCCTGACCCGGCAGAAAGCAGGGCTCTGTCGCCTCGTGGTACTCGGTTTCCATTGACACGACAAGTCCCAGAGCTCAGAGAAGGCAACTGTACCCTCTTCCCTTGATTTTATACTGCTGAGCAGCTATGGGTTCCCTTGCACCCCAGTTTCACAGAGTGCTACCGAGCATCGAGCACCACGCGCTAGATGCTCTCCGTTAGCCTGCCTTGTCACTCTGTCCGGTTGCTGACAGTTCGTATGCAAGGAACATGCCTCTCAGTGTAGACTACAGGGAAAGACAGAAAATTTCCAGCAACACTTCTGTAACTTTGCAGGGTATGGAAGATGCACCAAGCATCTGGCTACTTAGACTGGATTTCTTGCACACTGGTCTGGAACATGATGACACAGAAATTCTGTACAATTTTCAGTAAAATCTCACACAAAGAGTTCATGATGACAAGAGATAAACGACCTAAGATGCTGTACCAATGATGTTCAAATCCTGCAAGGGATAATATCATAGAATCATAGAATGGTAGGGGATCTCTGGAGATCATCGAGTCCAACTCCCCTGCCAGAGCAGGATCACCCAGGGCAGGCCACACAGGAACAGAGCCAGGTGGGTCTTGAAAGTTTCTAGAGCTGGAGACTCCACAACCTCTCTGGGCAGCCTGGTCCAGGCTCTGTCACTCTCACAGCGAAGAAGTTTTTCCTCATGTTGAGATGGAACTTCCTGTGTTTCAGCTGCTACCATTACCTCTCATCCTATCACAGAGCAGAACTGAAAAGAGACTGGCCCCTTTTACTCGACAGCCACCCTTCAGATGTTATAAACTGCAGCTACTAATTTTATATTATATTTAATAGAAGGCACAATATTGTTCCTAAGTACTACATGCCACGGGGCACAGAAAAATCCCAAAATATTAATGTGAAATGCCAACATTTGAAGTCCATAAAGTAAAGTTACCTTTTCTGTGATGAGCTAAACCAATGCTGTCAACACCCGTGCATGGAGACTAAGCAGGCAGCTTTTTGCATTGAAGTACATTTTGCTGTTAGCAAAGACTTCAGTCATTTCTGACGTCTGCCAACAATTCACATCAAAATGCACCACCCTAAAACAAGCATTAAAAGGATGGATGCGTCCTCTATGTGCCACTTTTAAACCCTGAAGTGAGAAGGTTCTGAGTGGCTTTCAATAAGGGATAAGAATTTTTATAGGTGCTTTACGAAAGAAACTCGATCCCCTCAATAGTGTTCCTCAAAAGATTAGGACCCAGAGCCATGCAAGATGGGCAGCGACCAGGAGGGAGGAGGCTGACCTGCCACCTAGGTCCATATACGTTCCAGGCTGTAAATTGTCTCACTGAAGTGGTGTAACATAAAGCATATTCCTAAGGCTCTACAGGATCAAGGTCTCGCTGACAGACATACGCAAACCCGCCCGAAGTAACAAACCTTTCTCTTTCCCTTGCTCACTCCCCACCCCTTTCTCCCTCCTTCGCCACATCTCCTCTTACTGAATGAAACCGAGGCGTTTTGGCTTACAAAACTGCTCTTTGAATTCCTAATCTCTGCCTCAGTGTAATTTTTTAACAGCAAGTCAAAGCAGCACTGTGTAAATAACTGCAATGAGACAGCTCTGCCTGGAAACTGGAAACTTTTCCTTGCTCGCATCTTAAGCTTGAAAGCTAACGCTCAATTCAATTAAGAACGTTTATGGGTAATTCCAGAGTTTCTCCCCAAATCCTTATGTTCTCAGGCAGCCAACCCAGAAATGAACAAAACCCTCGACAGCCGACTACTTTCTGCTAGCACGCAGGCAATTATGAGGGAAGTGTGCGTTTAATTGAAGTAGTTGTAAATTCTGACATAGGAATGAATCAGAGGATGGGGAAGAGACAACAGTTATTTCTCTGCAGCCATTTCAGGTATAATCACTTCTGCTTAACATTTCTTCATTGACTTCATAAAATACGTAAACAACAAAACTATCCTTCCATAAGTTTATGGGTATTAAGCCTCCCCTTGAAGCTGTAGGAGAATAAACCTAAAGCTACAAAGGTGACAGACAAGACAGATTTTCTGAGTTCTCCTCTCTCAGGTCTGCATCATGTCATGTCTGTTTTAAATATAAACAATTTTCAGACTTGACAACTAAATCCCACTCAGTGATTCTGCTTCGAGCAATATCCACTAGAGCTTATGTTCAGCAATAAATATGAAATTTTCATGCCTTCTTTCACCAGTCCCAGGCTAATACTTCAAGGAACTTGAGAGAAATACAAGCCCTGAACCTACATGGTCATCTAGAGGATTTTGTTATCTTCAAAAGCAGCAAGGTGCCTCTCCATCCATTCCAATCTTTCACTCCAAAGCAAGCCAGCCTCCCTGTGTCCATATGACAAGTGCATGAGTTTCACCTTCTGAGGCTCCTCAGCTAAGACAAAAAACAGCTGTTGAGACACTTCCCAAGGAGACTCTCAGAAGTTCCTCTCTAATGAACTTTCAACTTCTAATTAACACAAAGTCCAGACAGATAACCCAAATTTGGGATTCTGAAATGAGCATCATTTTCAAGGTTTGTGAGGATTATTCAGACACATTCACTGCCATATGCATACATTAAACGTAACTTATTCTAAGGGAGTTCATTACTCTGACAAGGGCAAGCAGTGTGGGAGGAAACTAATGCACTTACAGATCCTCCTCTACATGTTTATTCTTGTATGGACAGCAGTTCCTATTGCTATTTCCTGTTTTCCAGTTGCACTGTTCTGCTTTCCAAGCAAGTCATCTCTCTCACTCTAACCAATCTCCTACCTCCCCCTGCCAGGGACACCTTAAACTTTATTTGGACCAGTTCATCTACTGTTCCAACTACTGAAATAGGCAAAACCAGTGGCCTCCCTATGTGAAGTAAGTAACTCAGGCCTCGAGGAAGCTACTTGCCCCTTTGCTGCCCTTGCTCTCTTTTGAAGATCCTTCCTTATTTCAGTTTGGAGACCAGAGCTGAGCGAGCAAAGACCCACGGATGCCCAGCCTGGGTCCAGAAGTTTCAATCTGGCCATTACTGAAATGAAACCAGGACAGCAGGTCGATGGGTGACTGCCCGCCCTGAAGGACTTCTCTGAGCTAGGAGGCCTCATGGGTTGTAATTCAGACGGCCTGCTGTTAACAGCACGCAAACACACACCTGATTTTAAGTTAACTGCTTTCATATCTTACATAGCCTCTGTTCGTGTGAGGTGGTGGGGAGCCAGGCCGTGTTTAACCTGCATTACTCCGATCCTTGGAAACTCAGACTCAGTTAAACTGAAGTCAAACTAAAAGGCTTTTAAAACCATTTTCAGATGCCTGAATTTAACGCCGAGTTGTTCATCGAAAAATTAACGTAAGCCCAAGGACATTCACGCGGTCGTGCCATCTGAGACTTCTCTCTCCCTGTTTGTGTGCCAGCCCCTGGCTGAGAGCTCTGTGCTTCTCAATCCACAGCTGATAGCACCATGAACACCTCTGGCAGTGGAAAGAATGTGGCCTTGACACAATCCGGGCAGCCACTGCAGACCCAGGGAGGAAAGAAGGAATATGGAGACCCCAGCCTTAGGCACCGACGGCTGAGCCACGTGCAAGGACCCCTCTTCTCAAGTCGTGAAGCAGACAGCACCGTGCCCATCAAGTCCTCGCTGGCTTCCTCTAAAGGCCGTGCTTCCTCACCCAAGATTCACGGAGTTTGCTGGCAGCCCTAGAACCCACTGTCAGAAACTCACCCAGGGGTTTGCGCTGCAGGTGCTGTGCTCACATGTCCACAGGTCATTAGCAAGCAAGCTAACGAAACCTTTCCACTGGACTGAAAGTGCAAAAATGTTAATATCCTGGGAAGAATAAAAATGACAAAGGCTCCGGATAAGATCTTTGTACTAGGTTGAACAAGGGTAAGAAATTACAGGTCATTTGATTACGTCACTGACATAACAGCCATGCAGATCTGTGGACCACCAAGACAGTATGACTGTACCCTCTCCAAAAGGTGCCAAAGAGGAAAAACATAAATAACACAGGTTCCAATCCAGAAAGTTTAAGGAGGTATTTACTTCATTACTGTGTTAATTCACGACGGTATTACCAAACTCGGTTCTCGTGCCAAGGTCCTTTGTAAGAAGCCTTTAAAACCTAAGCACGGGTGGTTATAATTACGATTTTTTCAAGAGAACATACTTTTGATTGCTGGCAGTGTACCTCAATAAGGTAAGGAACTAAAACCTTGCCTTAGCCACATTTTCACTATCACCACAGCAAGAAAGGAGTTCAAGGTAAATGGGAAACCATAGAGAAGCCACGTGCAGACTTCAAACTGTAACTGTGCTTACAGGCAAGTGTCTCACCAAACTGGAGCCACTGCAAGCAAGAGCTCTGTCAGTGTGCCCAGCATTAGCTCGTGCAGAAACACTCTGTACTTGGAGCTGAGCTTTGCCATCGCTGCTTTAACCTCCCAGTCTTATCAAGGTAAAATTATTTCTGACAAAGGGTAGCTAATTACCATTTGTGAACGTGCCTTTGTGCTAACCCCTGTGTTCTCTGCTGTGCTAGCCCATCTAGCACATACATCATCGCGAAGAGTTTTAAATTTAACTTACCACTGTGCTGAAGTCTTTAGTGTAGAGCAATGTGACAAATTTTACCAACACTTATTAAAAAACAACAAAAGAAAAAAAAAAAAGAAGGGGAGCAAGCCATCAATAAAATAAAGCGCTGGCAAACCCTGGAATGCAAAGAATACATCTGCACTTTACAGCAGTGGCCAAAGCATAGTGCTTTATCATAGAAAAGTAGCTTGAAATAACTTTTCAGTGCTATTTGATGTATGATACTGCTTTTTTTAAAACCAAGACTAGAGCAAATTTGGGAACTTCAAAGAGGAGCTGTTTCCGGTGGGAGGTTTATTTTGCTACGAGCCTGACATACTGTAGCTGTGACACTGAGCAGAGTTGCCATGTCAGGGTTCGGGAAGTTCACCCACACTCTAATGACAGGAGATCACATGAGCCCGACTGCAAAAAACGTCACGGGGCTGGGGGGGTTTCTTTCAAAGTTTAATTTCCCAAGCAGTTTATCTTGCACAGATTGTACCCCCCCACACCCCCCAAATCTCAACACTGAACGAGGGCTGAAGTGCATGTTTGAATTTCTTTCTGTCTGGTGTATAATAAATCTAATTCATGTAAGGCAGTTTTGGCACTAAGCTATGTATTTGCACATTTCTGTTGGCTTGAGTCACACTTTCTGTTAGGAAAGCTGTTCAGAAAAGGTTTATTTCCCCCACTCTTGTAAATTGTTGGCATAAACAACCATTCAAAAAATTTAACCTCAGTTATTTGGCATTCTAATGATTTACATTGAAGCCCACGAACTTGGGTTTCATGTTGAAATCAGAGTGTGAATTTAAGTGTATTAACCTTCAAAATATTTAAATTCAAGTTAAGAGAATAAGAAGGAGGTGGAAGACATCTGACAGCTACACTGCTCACTTCCGCTGCTGTCTCACTGGAGAGTGGCACAGAATAACCTACACATGCAAATCCTGAACTGGCAGGGAGATGACATGAGGAGATACCATTGTCTGGGATTTTTTTCCTCTTCCATTTCTATCCAGGCTCCTCTGTAAACCATTTCCTGTCTCAGCATTACCTCCTTCTTGGTCTTTGTTCGTTTCTACTTGAGTTATTTATTTATTTCCAGGGGTGGGTGAAAGCTCCACAAACAGGGTACACGTTTTAAAAACCAAGCTGACCAGTAATTTCCAAGAAGAGCACAGTCAGAGGGGGCAAAGGGTTCGGGATAAACCACCAGCATCCTTCAACAGGGGCACAGATTCACCTGCGTCACGCCTGCTGAGTGCTGCAGTATCTCCAGTCTGAAAAGGAGGGGATGAATAAGACTTGCATTCAGTCCCTGACTCACAGCCATGCAAGCACACAAACTCTTTGGCATTTCTCTCCCTCTGAAACAATGCAGGAGAAAATAACCCAGGCAAACATAAGGAAACTTATTTTGTACTTGAGAAATTCTCTTATGGCAAAGATGATTTCTCTATGAGAAAAATATTTATGCATGCAGCTGGAACTGAGCTTCTTGAGGAAGGTACTGAAGCACTAAGTCTTGTGTGTCTTCGTTTACCTCAAACTTGATTAGCACGTTGACACGCAAAACACAGACACTTTCCAAGCAGGGTTACAACACATCTACCACGGGAAACGGAGCCGTGCCAAGACAACATCATACCATTCCTCCTTTGCTACGAACTCAATAACTCCGGTCAGTTAAGAGGTCCTTAAATGATTTTCCTGACATCTTTGCTACGTCATCTGAGACTGGTAAATCAAAGGCAGCTTTCTTTCTGCTCCCACAGCTTCATCGGTGATAAACACTGCAGCTGGCTAGGGAGGCAATGCTGGAAGTTTACAGGAGGGATTCAATCTGGTTCACTTGACTTTTTTTTTTTTTGTGTCCATGAAAAGAGAAAGCAGATGGAGCGAGCAGGCCAGTTGGGTCAGGAGTGCTTTTGAAGGAGCCCTCACTTCTCTGACACGAGCAGCACATTTAGCTAGTGCTGAGGCAGTAGCTGACATCAAAGGCGAGCAGAGAAGCAATCCTCCTGGTGCAGTTTTCTGCACAGGGTGTTTAAAGATGCAGAGTTTCCACACAGAATCATAGAATTGTCAGGGTTGGAAGGGACCTTAAAGATCACCCGGTTCCAACCCTCCTGCCATGGGCAGGGACACCTCCCACTAGAGCAGGGTGCTCAGAGCCCCATCCAGCCTGGGCTTAAAAACTTCCAA
>WUAM01000203.1:1049335-1074021 GCA_024336885.1 Actenoides hombroni
TCAGGAGCTGGATTCTGGTACTGGGTTCAGGAACACACAGACCGGATCGAAGGCAGAACGGACAGAGGCCTCCTTGGATGCGCCGAGGAAGGAACCAAAAGAGGACCCGAGCCAAACCAAGCAAAGCTGGCAAAGCAGTCCAGGAGGGGAGAAGAGACCGGACACCCTTCCGATCCCTCACGATGACCATTTCAACTAGCGAGTCAGAAAAACTGCAGAACATTTGCTCACTAAACCGAGCTGAGAAGTAAAGCAGCAGATGACAACCTTATGCCTCAGTGTCTTGTGGCACTCTTCTTAATGACGAGGATCAAGAAGACACTCAAAGTACATATTTATGCCATTACAAAACCTCCTAACAGTAATGATGCCTCCTGCCCTAATAACAGAAGGGCGAGTCTACATTAAATCTATAAATCAATCTATAAATTGAAAAATCAATACATATTGTGGCCATATTTTCACAATTGCTTTCTATAAGGGATTTCAAATCGTAGCACACCTTTACATTTTGGCAAGGTATTGAGCTCTCATTTCAAACACATACTAATGGCTCCTAGTCTGAATGAAATTACCCTTGCATTCACAGTTTCAGAGTTCTAGCTCAATGAAAACGCATATATATGCAATGGTCAGCAGGATAGAAATAAAGCAGCAAATAAGGTGCAGAAGCAAAGACAGAGAGAAAGAAGTAAGGATCCAGTGAAAGCTTGGGAGGGATTAGCGTTCAGAAATTTTAGTCAGAAGTGCTGGTTATATTCTGATCTCCCAGTATTCCTACAGTATTTTTCTCCCTTTGTTTCTTGAACAGTGGCTTCTAAAACTCCACCTGTTTTTTGTTGTTTTGGTTTGTTTTGTGTGTGTGTGTTCTGTTTGTTTGCTTTTTTTTTAATGGCTTGTATCCTTCTTCCCAATTTTTAGCTCCGCTGCAGAGAGGGGATCCTGCTTTCTCCATCAAGTTCTAATTAAAATGAAAACACTCATCTCTGCACTTCTTAACACAACTGGCACGGCAAACTTCTCAACTTCAAAAGGGTCAAACTAAAAAAAAAAAGATGACAGACAAAATGAAGCGCAGTTATGAATTTGATGAATTGCATGTGCACGTATGAGCGTATTCTTCCCAAATTAGCTTTGATCTGGAGAGTGAAATCCTAATATAAAGAATTTTAGACTTTGGTCATCAAAACATCTACGTGCGTAATTACTGCAAGATACCAAAGTAAGTTACAGCAGGTTTATTTCAAGCACGAGGTTTTCATCATTCTTCTCTCAGCCAGCCTTCCCTGCCTCATAGATTTTTCTAACAAAACTGAAGGTCCATTTATGAATTGAAATGAGAGAAAAGCAAGCTACAGACTATGGCCTGGAACCAGACTCACTGGTCACGAATGCCAAAAGCTACGCTGCCGCGCTGGGGGTCAGACCATGGTCACTGCTGAATCAAAGGAAAGCTGGAAGGAAGCTGGAAGTTACCTAAGGTCCTTACCCCTGCCTTGAGTCAGGATCGCTTATGGTGGTGACATTCCTGACAGACGCCCAGATAACCCCCTTTGACAGCACTGGTTCCAGTGCCAGTGCAAGTAATCCTACTCTCTACTAATTTACGCAATAGCTGATTATTTCCTCTTTGTGAAAGCCTTTTAAAGACTCCTGTTACTCCTCCAGCGGGGTTTTTTTTTTTTGACTCAGCTCAAATTCTGTCAGTCTTTCTTCAGAGGTCGTGCTTTCTTTATCTCCAGTCATTTGAAGTACTCTCCCCTGGAGTCGAGTTCATATCTTTCCTGGAGCAGGGTGCCCAAAATTAGAAATAGCCCAAATTGAAGCCAAAGAATTTCCAAGCCAAGTAGAAAGGTTATGCGATTCATCTTGGTGACACAATAGTTTAGTTTAGATCCTCATTATGGCACTAACCTTCTTCACAACCACATAACATTATTTTACCAAGTGCTGGCTGCAACCCATAACAAACCCAGGCCATTTTCTCTATAGCTGCTCCAAGCAAGTGGTTCCCCATCCTTCTTTGGATTGTCTAGCAACAGTAACCTGGATTTATCAGCCTGAGCTGCAGTTCATTTCCCACACTGCAACTACAACTTGCCCTGATAAATTTTGAAACTCAAACCTGTTCTGCAAGGTAGTGACAGTCTCTCTCAGCTCCATGGAGTCTTCATAGTCAAAGAACATTCCCTGAAGCCCATCATGCAGCTTGCCAGTGAAAATACTAAACATGAGCATCAGCTGTTATTTTCTTCCTTTCGTTCTTCTAGGTGCTTAAACATTTGACTGCTTTGTTTCAGGGGGGGTCTTTTTGAGAACTGAACATCTACAGTTTCCTACCTCATCTGCTTTCTCCCTTGTGAAAAACAGATTCTAACGCTAATCTACAGTCTCACATATGTTCTCCAATATGTCTACTAACAGCTCCAAGATGTTAGCGACAAACTTTTTTTACATCAAATTCATCAAGTCGAGATTACCCCAAATCTGAACATTCTCTAACCTTCCTCATAGAAGTCACCTGTGGTCTCCTCATGTTGTGTCAGCCAGCTTTCACACAAGTGACCTCTTCCATAGAGTTGCTAGGCAGTTAAGACTGAATTTCAGAAATATTGATGTCTATTATACGCTCTCCCGTCCCATGAATCACAGAATTATGGAATGCTTTGGGTTGGAAAGGACCTTAGATCTAGTTCCAACTCACTTGTCACAGGCAGGGTCACCTACCACTAGATCAGGTCAGACTAAGGCCCATCATAACAATGACACTCTTGTTCTCTATAGCAATGATGAACAGTGCTTATATCATCAAGAGGATTACAAGTTAAACGTATAATTTGGTAACTGCAGGAGATTGGAATGGGTTGATACAATGTCTTGGAGGTTTCACTCTGACATTCTGCTTTTGGTAGGCCAAATTTAAGTTGGGTAAGATGGAAGCTTCTGAATCATCCATGTTCCCATTTTTCTAAATATATCACTAAAGTCTGTTCTTCCCATAGTATCTAGTTTATATTACATCATACGACATCGTAGCATTCAAGAAACAGTAGGCAAATTACCATGTAGATTTTAGTGCAGTGCCTACGACCTGAAAAACAATAAGCCAGTAATTCCAGACCAGAAAAGCATCATCACATGCTGTTATAACTGCAACATGGATGCAATACACAGCTCTGCTCCTAAGAAAATACATTTCAAATAGTTCCCTTCCTGCACCAGAAGTCAGTCAGCAGTCCCATACCATCAAAATAATTAGCCACAGTCTTTGTTCTTCGATGAAGATGTACAGGCTAACAGCTTGATTTTAATTCCCCACTGGAACAAGAAACTAATTACAACTTGCATTAAAAGTTAGCTCCAATAATTTAACAGGGTAATTTTAGAGATTTGACAGACCTCTAAATTACGTGTAAATAGATTGTTATGAATGATTGAGAAATTAGATTATAAATCTAAAAGCCTCCTACAGAGCAAGACAAAGACCAACTATGCACGAGTCCCTTATCATAGCAATTTCAGAGATCCCCATCAGCTAGCTTAATAACATTAACAGTTGTGTGTAGCTCCTGGCCCAAATACATCATTGGCTATCCAGACACAAATCCAACTTTCCTGAAAGGAAAAAGGTCACTCGGAAACAAACAAACAAAAAACCGAAGTAGAAAAGAAACGAGGCTCTTAAAGTCTCAGACAAGAAAATGGCAATTCTGCATTAGCACCTTTTAAAAGTATAGACCTTTATCATCACAGGAGGGATGAGATAAAGTATCTTCTAAGTTTTGTCCCAAAAAGCTGACATAAGAAATATTCAATAAGCTGGATTGATTGTACTTGAAGTTCCTTAATAGTATTGCTAAACAGAAATAAAGGTGCCAACAGTTCCTGTTCTTTGGTGAACAATGTATGTCCCCTCTCTCATCTTGCAGCCTGGTTTCCCAGAGGGCAGCTTAAAGCCTGTTTTCCCAGAGCAACGAGATTGGTGGGGGAGAAAGGAGAGGCAGATTCTTCTACTTAGGAAAGAAAAGAAAATGGGAAGTCATGATCTAGAGAACTGCTTAAATACATCATCTGCAAATTTTCTAGTTCAGCAGAAAATGCCTTTTCTGTTAAAAGTGAGTTTCAGATCAAATTTGCTTTCCTATGAGCCTTAAACACCTCTCCTTTCACTTACGGGGCTATGTGACAAAAGCATGGCAAAGGCAATATTGCTGTAGTTTCACTTCTAAATGCAATGGAATACTTCTTATCTTCTCAACAGAAATGCACAGCGTGTCACACTTCCCGAGTTTTACCATGGAAATATTGCTGCTCCTTTTCCATCTTCTTTTTCATGCTTGTCTCTTGCACCAGTTCAGACTTAGCTTCTCCTTTCTCAGTATTTCCAAGACAACTGTGTGTGTGCCATGGGAAACACATTTGAGAACTCTTGGGTCTGAAAGGTACAACCATTAGAAGCCATCCTCTTAAAGGGTTGAGCAAAGAGCATCTCCTAAGCTCTGGGGGCTCCCCAACTGCCCTGCTTGTAGCACTGACAAGTCCAGCACCAAGCAAAGGCAGAACTGTATTCTCCAGTAGCCAAGAGGGTTAAACAACTTAATCCATCAGTGGAAGAATTAACTGCATGGCACAAAGAATTAAGTACAATTAAGAACAGAGTCTAAAATACCAGACTATGATGAACTGAAGTTTTTTTCCTGTGCTACTGTGAATTTAAGACACTTGCTAATGTTTGCCCAAAGCATACTCTGTAACTAGAACGTATTTTGATTTTTAGAACAATCCTACACCACTAAGCACCCAGCTTTCAATCTGAAACTTGAATGCCGTGTGTTCTAATGGAGCTGGATAACACATATGCTGACAACAGAACTGTCAATATGAACAAAAGAAAAAAAAGAATCACTACCAGTTCCAGACAGGTTTTCTGATGAAACATCAATAGTTCAGGAATGAACCATTTCCTTAAAACTTCACCCCTACTGTAATCCTTTCATACTCACATATACTGTGGTAAGGATATTTAAAGTTTCTTTTGTAAAGAGCTACATTAATTAAGTAGATATGGTTTAAAAAGGCAAAACAAACACTTGGTCAAGCACCCTTACAGACTTTTTTTTGGTCTATATAACACTTGAAAAGTAAGACAGAAAACCGTTTGAAAAATATTTAACTTCAGGGAACACAATTCTCTTGCAAGGTTTGATTAAAGCAGCTAAACCTAAACCACATCAAACTGGCATCCAAGTGAATGGATGGTGCAGCCCCCTGACAGGTGAAGAACACAGCCAAGTTTCTGCCATCCTTTAGAGGCTTTGTCTGGGCTGCAGGTCAGCAGCACCTCATATGGAGGGACACTAGAGATGGCTCTTCACCTTATTCCCTGAATAATACAACAGAACTTGCCAGGCAGACCCAGAGCTACTTTGTGGGGTCCACATTGGAGCAGCAGGCAGCACAGCCCTCCGTAAGGTGTAGCCTGAGTGCAAGTAAACACAACAGAGTTGAGATGAGTTTTCCTAGAGCTGCTCCTGCATCCAGCATGGGGAACCAGCACCTCTGGAGCCATCAAGGTGTGGGAGCTCAGCTGATGTGGACAAAGGAGCAGGCTGCAGGCACTGGTTCACCCACACCTTCTGTGCCGCATTCACCTGGCCACCACCACTTCCCTGGGCAACCCAACGGGCACATCCCGGTCGGGCTCTGGCTACCAGCCCCATTTCCACAGCTCCCCCCTCTCTTCAGGCTACAGTACCCTACATCATGTTCAGTGATGAAGAATCAGCCTCTTTTCAACCAGCACTGGGTACTGGGATGTTGAATGCATGATCTGCGCTGGACAGTTGAAAACCAAAACCAAACCAAACCAAACCAAACCCCATGATGAAACAAAGGCTTTTGATAAGACATCCCAGTTCTCTCCTGCCCTGTCGCCAGGGGCTGTCACAAGGCACCAGCGTGCTCCAGGTATGCACAAAATGGCTTTGGACAGCACAAGTCAGGGAATATGGAATTTAAAAGGATTCCTAACCATGCAAATAGGTAAAAAATCTAGAGGGGAAAAGGAGGTTGTTGCTGATAAGCTGTCGTTTATCTTCTGCACACACGAACTCTTGTTTCTACTGGGGAAAGTTCTGGCATAAGCTTACATAAGGAGAAAAAGCTTCTAACCAAGATCTTCTACTTTCAGACATTTTTTCCCCCAGTGTTAAATAAAGACACTTTGCTACTCGAAACCATTCTAGCTTCTAGAATTGTCACCAGCCATAGACTTCTTAGAAGGCTACCCTTAGACACACTAAACTCCTTTGGACCTACTGGGCACTCTCACATGTGCAGGCACAGGGTACTTCCACCCGTAGCCCACTTGATACTGCTGCAGAAAAGGAAAAACACAGCACCTGACACGGGGCAAACGTGCTCATGATAACAAAGAAGTCTCAGAAATGTAGTTTATTTTGCAAATGTTAAAAAAGCTGCATTCTTGAAGCTAGGTATAAGCAATTATTCCCATTCATCAAAATCACAGCCTCTAGAAACCGTTCAACCTATTATGTGTGGCTCAAGGCTGATTACTATGCCTGCAGTTAAAAATAAGATTTAGGTGTCCTTCAGCCTCGTGAAAGGCTTTTGGATTTTTCAAGTCCCTAGCTTATTTAGACAAAATGGATTTCCAAAAAATTCGCCCCAGAGCACCACTCAGAAATCACAGCTTTATCAAAAACTGTATGATTAGATTGGCTCAGACTCCTTTCTTGAAAAAAAATACCCATATTTAATTAAGCGTATAAATCAGACTGATGAAAAAGTAAATTTGTTCCCCGAAGGTACAGTCTGTGCTATCAACTTTTCATCTGGAGTTAGCCACACGCTATTTCATTTCACTTCATTCAGCTTTCTCAGTCTGTGGTTGTTGCTGAATTGTCAACACGTGGGCACTACATATCACGACTTCCTGTATCTCTCTAAGTCAACTCCTTCAGCCTTTCCAGGACACATCACAGAAAGTTAGGGGTTGGAAGGGACCTCCAAAGATCATCAACTCCAGATGCAGATTCCCATAGATGTAAAAAAATCACCCAGACTGTTCCAGTCTTCACTTTTTACACACCAGAGCATCTTCCTGTGTCCTGTTCTTGTGTGTTCTGGTTTTAGGATCAGTCCCAGACTTTCCAGGAAACTTCCTTTCTGTATGGTTTCACCTCACACCCAGACAAGAGGTGGTAGAGGTTATTCCCTTTAGGCTTTATAACTCAAGTGAGGGTTTGTAACTCAAGAAACCCCAGCAGAACATGGGACAGGCAGATGTATCTCCCACCATGGTGTTCTCAGTAAGGCTGAGAAATCAGTGCTGGCCATGTGAGGCATTTTCTCTCAACAAAGAGCACAAGGAAAATCATACAGCTGATGGATTTGTCACTAATTTTACTTTTCCATGCTGAAAAGCCAATCTTGTGTTGCTGGAATGCAGTTATTCCAGGCTACCTTGCCTCACCTGTACACAGGCCAACTTATCCATTTTCCTCCCGGACTCAGGTAGCAAACCCCAAACAAATTCCACCTAATCAGCTGCCCAAGCTTGTTACATTTCGTGTTCCTTTTAATTATTTGATTTAACTTGCAAAAATACCCCTTGGAATGTTCTTAATACTGTTCTCTAGAGACACAGCTCCCCCTCTGCTGTCTCCTCCTATTTGCAGGAAGCAAACCTCAATGCTCAAACTCTGCTCCTCCCACGTGCTGACCTTGGCATGCTCAAGTGACCCAAGTGAAAGGAGAAAGCTTTCCCTTCAGACACGCAAGAAGCTGCTGCATAAAGGATGAAAAAAGGTACCTGACCTGCAACTGGTAGCACTAGAGAGATAAGGACATGGTCAGACTTGAAACCACTGTAAACCAACTGATAAACCAGCTACCTACTACAGTTACCAGATAATACATGAATCTGCTCTTTTAGTCACTCAGAAAACCATGCAGGCTCTGCTTCTTACACTTAACACACTCCAGAAATCATTCAGTCTTCTGCTTCTTTACAGATTCTTGAATAGTCAGCAAGCTTTAGACAATGATTTGCTATCTACTGGGTTATCAGCAAGTACTCCACCCTTGGCCTTCTCTCAAGATGACCGTAACATCCCTGCAGCCCCGTAATCTTGAACAAGTTATACAAGGAATGGAAATTCTCTTCAAGGATCAAACCACCAAATTAATGTTTCCACAACAGTCTCCCTTGGCTCAGATCATTATTGCCACATCTCATATCTCGTGTTCAGTTCTGGGCCCTTCACTACAAGAAGGACATGGAGGTGCTGAGGCATTTCCAAAGAAGTGCAATGAAGCTGGTGAAGGGTCTAGAGCACCAGTCTTACTAGGAGTGGTTGAGGGAACTGGGGCTGGTTAGCCTGGAGAAAAGAAGGCTCAGGGCAAACCTTATCACTCTCTCCCTGAAAGGAGGTTGTAGCAAGATGAGTGTCCTTCTCTCAGTTAGCAAGTGACAGGACAAGAGGAAGTGGCCTTAAGTTTCACCAGGGGCTTTTAGCTTGGGTATTAGGGGAAAAAATAAAAAAAAAATCACCAGAAGAGTTGTCAGGCATTGGAAAAGGCTGCCCAAGGAAGTGGTTGAGTCATCATCCCTGGAGGTATTTAAAAGACGTGTAGATGCAGTGTGTGGGGACACGGTTTAGTGGTGGACTTGGCAGTGTTGGGTTTACAGACTCAGTGATCTTCAAGGTGTTTTCCAACCTAATGATTCTGTGATTCTATACAATTCAGCAGACAGAAAAAAAGTGAACTGTTGCTAAGCAATATAATCTGTTATGTTACCAAACTGGAAACTGTCCCATTCAGTATCTCATGTGGCAGAATCATTTAATGGGAAATTGTCATTACTGCATCAAGATCCTGTATCAAGCTTTTGAGGTCCTTCAGGAAAAAAAAAAAAAAAAAAGAAAAAAATATTTCACCACTGTTTAGATGGCCATTAATATTGATATGTAAGGAACTTATTTTTTAAGTAAGTTTTGTTTTGCCTTCTACAATATCCCTATAAGGAATGTTCTTGAAAAGGTAACCAGAACAGGCAGGCCCTTTAAACTGATCCCATCCTCTCAAACTGACTCTTTTAACTCCCTCACAAATCAACTCCTCTCACACCCCCCAAAAAAGGAAACCACCCAGTCAACTGCAAAAATCATAAAGAAAAAAACCCTCAACCCATAGAAAAATAACCACTATGCCCATTTAGTCAGGGCCAAATTGTGACTTATAACCCTATCAATAAGGTAAGGCATAAAGTTTAGTGCAGACATACTGTCTCAACAAGACTAACACACACCTCCAGCTTGAGTGTGCTGCTTTTTCTCTCTCAAGATGAAATAGATTTAGTTTACGCTGAGAAAGGAGCCTCCCCTCCCACTGTCCTCATGAGTTTCAGCAATGGATGGGATGCCCACCCCTATCATTCTCCTCATCCCCAATTCCCTGCTCGCTTGCTGGAAGGCAAACCCAAGGGGAAGATGATCTGTTGAACAATTTGTTAAGCACGAGCCCTAGGCGATTTCCTACAGAACATTAAGGGAAAGTTTCCCTGTTCTCAAGCAAGTCTGTGGTCAATTCACAGCTAAGCCTTCACAGTGAAGGCTTCGTGTTAACAGGCAAGCAGGAAGCAAAAAGCTTACCACTGAAATAGGCTGAGACCTGCAAGTATCTCACCAGTAAAGGTGATGGTATTTTCCTGCATTTCCTAAGCTTCTTCCAGCTACATTACAAAAATTACACTTGGTGCCTTCTGACCCTGCATCTTCAGCCTCTGCTGCAGGCCAAAGGGCACTGGTCATATCATAGCTTCTAATGTGTCTCTTCAATAAGGTGGGGAAAATGAAACGGGAAAACGGACTGTCTAGCTCACAAAGCTCCCATTCCTGCTATCAACAAGCCAAGCCGTAGCAGTGACAAGTCGCAGGAGGTCTGCTGAAAGGCTGCTGTGTGTAGAAGGCTGAAGAACAGAAATAGTATCATGGGAACCCAAACTCAGGTTGTTTCAAAGGACGGTGAAAGAAAGTGATTCATAGAGCGAGGTTTCAAGCATTTGCACATTTCAAGCCAAGCACGTAACCACTTACGGGTGCAAGTCTCTTCATTAACATAAACAAAACCATACATCACACACACACATATGGAATAGTTTGTGTGTTTAATACAATTTTTGGGTTCTCTTTAAGGGAATTCAATCACAGTTGACACTTCAGAGCTGTGAGTAGGTGACCTTACATAGCATCTGTGTTGCAATGCCTCGATGTGTTGCGAGGGTGAGCTAAGGATAGGAGTTAAGCCTGGACTCTAAATTTCCTGGGTTTTTTCAGCTCATGTCAGCCCTCATTGTTTTTTTTCCACGTAGGGAGAGGAAGGTGTGATTAAGAGAAAGAATACTGTTGCTCTGCTTGACTGTTTCTTGGCAGATGGTGGATTTTGCTAAAAGCCTTATCAGAATAAAGCTCTCTCTTGCTTCTATGGCATGCAGTGCAATCATTTGCATCTACAGAAAAAGATAGGCTGTAACTGCACTGTTCCCCACCCCAACATTACAGGCAACCTCCCTGTCAGCATGAGCTCGATCCCTCTCATCTACACACAGGAAAGGAAAGGAATACTGAGGTTGAGTACCTCTGAAGCAGCCTTTTACCTCAAGTTCGAGTACTTACTGGAAACAAAACAAACTAGCACACTCAGTCTGACAGATGATTCACTCCCAGATCTAGCACTACCTCATTTTACCTTTCCTGGAAACACAGCCCACCCAATATTTTTAATTCTTTCTCTCCTCCCAGCAGCCCAGCTAGTCCTTATTCAATTGTACATGCCTGTATCTCCCAACAACTAGAAGTGCAAGATGTATTATGAACAATTTCAAAGTCTACAGATGATGCTTCTTGTCCCTGGTAGACAATAAAGAAGGTCAGCAATTAGTCACTGCCTGCTATCTGTACTTAAAAAGTGGCAATTATTGATAAATGTGTTCCTATTTCAAGCACATTACTGAGAACTGCAGCTGGTGAGAAGCCTGGACTACTACAAAACCTGAAAACATTAACTGGTCAAATAGCTTTTCAGGCCAGAGCACAAATACCAACTTCACTAATTGAAAAGATGACGTCATTGGACTGATTTATGAAAGGCACTGCTGATGTTTAGATTAGGAAAATTTACTTGAGATGGCCAAAGTAAACTTCATCGCCTTTGTTTTGGATACTTCAGTTTATGAAGCTGTCATTTAAAAGAGCCATTAGAAATAAACAGATACGTGGTGATATAACCTATTGAAGAGGTCGGGGGAGGCTGGGGGGGGGTGGGGGTGTTGGTGCTGGGGTTGTTTTGGTTTTAAACCCATGTACAACCAGCACAGCAGTTGTTTCCTCCAGGCTCCCACTCTCGTCCCTTCCCTAAAGTGAAAAGTTTCCAATACAGCTTTCTGCCTAAAATACCATTACTGATAGCAGCATGTGTTGCTTACAATAGACACGGGTCCACTCTGCGATCCAATAACTAAAAAGTAGGGAATATTTTATATTCCCAAGAGAAACAGGTTGAAAATGTTCTCCTCAAGTCACAATTATTCCCTAGGCCACCATTCAGGTAGTTTCCACTGACTTCAAGCTGTGGTAGAAATGATTTATAGTCAGACCGGTGAATTGAAACATTTGTGATGCTTGGAATTATTACTGGTCTATGGAATTTAATTACAAGTTGTTTTCTTTCCTTAGCAATTTTATTCTTTGACTAGGTAATGTATTCACATTTACTACTCTATCCCAGCTAGAGACCAGACAGCATGGATGTTTTAAGGGAGCCTACCCTCAAAACCTTGGAGCCTTCCTTGTTTCCATGAGTGAAAACAAAACACATGCCCTCCCATACACTGCAAAACACACACTGATTGAAACAGGGCCAGAAACAGAAGCAACCAAGTGGCATCCATCCCCACAAGAAAGAGCAGAAATTAATCCAACATCTGAGTGCCAGACACTGGCGTGTATATACGAACAGAGATTATAATACACTGAACTCATGGGGATTTTTTTCTGCACTTGCACAGGCTTACCTGTTTAACACATGATGTTGCTGTGCAAAAGCTGCTGTCCAGATGAATGGGGACTGCTGTAACCCACTAGTGAGATCAGTGGATCCAAAAAAGTTACTGCCAAGGACAGGCAAGGTAGCAGTCTCAGCTGCTCAACACAAAGCAAGAACAAAACCCACTTCAAACAATGTCAGATTGCTTACACGTAACGTGGGCTGCAGATAGAGTCACCTCTAAAGAGCAGCTACAGGGACTTGAAACAATTATGCAAAGTTTTGTGTGAGACTGCGGCAGCAGGATAAATATTCAGAAGGATACAGGACTCAACAGAAAAGTAGCAAATACCATAGCTACTTTGTAATAAGGGAAAGACACAAAAAAACCCAGCATAAGGGAATATGGAAAGCAGCTGAAGGAGGACGTCTGGTTCTGTCGTTTCATAGGACTGCAAAGAGAAATTACCCAAGTGCCTGGTTGGGAGATGAAAGCTCTTGCATATGGTGGGACCCAAGACCCTGTCAGTCACGGCCAGAGTAGAACTGAGTTGAACTAGATGCCTGATAAGCATCACTTGATTAGATTTAACCTGGAACAATCTATTAATACTGCAATGGTAAAACCAAAGCAATGCTCTGAAAAGGAACAGTTTTAATTATGTTACATACCAATCCACTGGCTTCAGGAAAAGTTTCAGGTCTACCAAACACCCTCCCTGCCTAAGCCGATTAGATACACATTGATTTAAAAACGGTCCTTAATAGCCAGATAACTAGGGCTTTGTATTTTCTACAGTGAGCCTCCGAGCAGCAGCAGGTACAATCTCCCTTTACACTCCTCAACTGTCTGTGTCCCCAGTCTCCAGGCTTACCTACAGATCTCAACACTGCAGCACCTTATGGAGGAACTACCCGTTGCATTTAGTCCTGGTTTCCAACCTCACTGTGTATTGTTTACGTCCCCAGTATGCACTCAGTATACTGTATTCAAAGGGAGGTATCATCCTGGTTTACATAATGTTAGAAGAAAGGAATCAGTGGAACAACCCAAGTCACACTGGGATGTTGGTGAACGCATTAAACCAGTACACTCTTGACAGGCATATCAAATTAATTTAAAGTCTCTGTCTTCCGAATGTTGCTCTCTTTAAAACACGAGGTACCCTAAAATAGTGTCACTTGTAAGGCATGCTCATAAATATACTGGTAATCACGAAAACAGCCAATGTTTCTTGAAATCACAGAAGTGTGGCTATATTGAACTTCCAAAGACATTCACCTGTCCTTACTGGGGGTTCTCTGCAGGCAAGAGGCAGACGGGATATTTGTGCAAGGGAAAGTTTCCACCTTGCTAATAAATACAACCAAAAAGCAAGCAGACCTCAAAATGTCCAGCTTTTATAATCCTTAGTAGAATTTAAATCATCACACAAGTCATTCCTGGGAATCTCAGAGAAGTTAAGCATCAACTGCTGAGGGGAAAACACTTGTTCAGAGAGGATTGCTCTGCTTGCTGCCCATTGAACCACAGGAGTGCAGACACTGCCCTGTAACAAGTAATTCCAATTGGCTTCAGTGGTTTAACACTGAATGTTTAATCAGCCTATCTATATTAATCAATCAGTAAGCAGCTTGCCAAGACGTGTACAGTACAAGAAATTTCATACACATTAATCCAAGGAGCAATTAAAGAGAAGTGAGAAAACTTAAACCAAAGCAGATGTAACCAACCAAAACCCCACTTCTCAAAAGTCACATCTGAGGAAGTATAAAAAGCAATCCCAACACCCCACGCCCCAAAACCAAACCAAACAAACACAGGAAGACCCTTCATTTGGAAAGACACAATGTCACCCAAGTGTCTGATCAAGTGTGATAAAAAGAAAACAAAGTGAATCAAAATCAACAAAGGCAGCACAAAACCACTGAGCAGCTGTAGCATTCCCACTCAGATGAACAGAGCAGCATCTCAAAGCACCTGAGCAATGCTGCAAAGTTGCTTCCATCAGAAAATTATGAGCTTAAACATTTCCTAAATTTTCATGTTCTTTGTTGTTGAGTGTAATCCAGACCCTTACTGAAGTTTGCACCACGGGGCCATTTAAAACACCACTTGCCTGTGGATTCTCTGCTGTCTCATAAGTGGTACACCTCTCATTCTCCTCCTCCTTCCCCTGTCCCCAAGCTCCAAACATAATGTGCATTTTCCTCCTCTACCTGGCTACCTGGATTTAAGGAACTGATAGAAATTTAAGAGCTTTATAATTTTCTCCAGGACAAGTAAAAATGTCTAACAGGTTAAAAGACAGACTTTTGTTTACTTTTTGGATGAGGAAAGAGAAAATAATTGGGCATCTTCGTTCAAGGAAAACAGTGCAATGGTATGTGGCTTTATTTGGAGTGACTATCTGTATTTACACAGAAAATTGGGTATTTGAAAGTAATACACAAAAATAATTGGCATGCATAATTAGGAGCTACTTCTCTTTTTAGAAACTGTAGTAGTTTATATAAAAAAGCAACCTTCTTCAACAAACTCCACCTCCTGATATTTCACCTCAGTTTTGACAGATGAGAACCAGTAGTGTCCTCCCAATTTCTACTTCTTCAAAAACCCCTTAAGATGAAGATTTAAAGCTCCAGTATTACCTATAAAAGATGATGCTGAAATACCTCAGCATATAGCTACAAAACTTTTTTTTTTATGCATTTATCACCACAATAGGAAGACAGAAGGCTTCTTCCAAGTCTACTCTGCAAATCATCAACAGAGCCAAGATTAAAACTTTCACTCTCCTAATACAGTGAATTTAGGAAATTCACTGTTAGAATGATAGATGGTTAAAAAAACCAAAAACAAACAAACAAAACAAACCCCAAACATCTTCAAAACAGACGTGTGCACTCACTCCCATCACAAAATGCCAAACAGCATTCCATTAAACTTTTTTAAAAAAAAACCAAACCAAAACAACAACAAACTTTTGGAGTGAAAATAAGAAAAAAATTTCAGCTCTGAACTGCCTGCGAGTTCACAGCTCCTGTTTTCACATACTTCTAACAGAAACACTTCATTACGTAACTGCAGTGCTGTTCTTGCCATAGGAAATCTTTCAAATGGCTTCCACGTTGCATGTGGCAGGTCATGCTCTGGCTGGAACGGACAGAGAGAGCTCTGGCAAAGCTGTGCTTCGCCCAACAGCAAATGATAATCTGCCTCCATAGCCCTCAGAAGCTTTCGCAGTAACATCGCTGATAAGCTGCTGTTCTGCCTGCTCCAGTCTAACAATCTTCAGCTATTTCCCAAGATTTTCCTCTCTTCCCAGTGAAAAAGAATAAAAAATGATTTAAAAAAAACCCAAACAACCCAACAAAGAAAAAGCCCTACTTGATCGACTAGGCTCACCCATTGCAACCAACACGCTACTTCACAAAGCAATTGGTGTCAATGGACACTGTGGTACAGCTGCACCCATTTAAAAGCACAGCTGCTCAAGAAATAAAAGCACATTCTTTTCATCCAGCCACAAAACTTGCAGAAACACTGAGTGACAAATCTGCCTAAGTGGATATTTATTAGCAACACTAAAGGCTCCTCCTTAGATCTCCAGCGTTTTGTTCCAGGCCCAAATCTTCTCTCAGCACAAAATCACTCATTTTTGTGACCGTCCCGGCTCCTACAACCTTTTGCCAAACGTTAATAATAATTATTTGTATTTAAACTCATCAGTAGTGACCAGAGATGTAGACGGCCCCCAAACGCCAGCTGCTCTTTACGGCTGTTTTTAGGCCTACGTGGAGCCCACCTCACCAAGGCCTAAGATGCTACAGTCTGAAAGCCTGGCTTTAGCGAGAGCATCTGGGTTTGTGGCAAAGGAGGAGATTTGCTTTTTTCCCATGGCCTCTGTGTCATATCCTGTTTCTCAGAGTCCTCCCATTCCCCTAAACATGACTTATCTCTCCAGCACTTCTCTTTCTCAGACACCAGGCTGACTATCCCGCTGATGGAGTAGCACGAGTGCCAGCTTTGCATGTAATTAGATAAAGATTTCAAACTATGCTCCACCACTTCCTGACTTTTCAGTATTTTAACAAATAAAAACTTGAAGAAAAAAATAAAAATAAAAAAGGTAATTCTAACAAATAAAAACCTGAGAATTTCAGGTTTGAAAAGTGTTTTTTCCATCATAAGATAAAAAGCATTATGCAGAAGTACTGTCTGTATCTGTTTGTTGTAATAAACTTTAGCTCAAATAAACCTTGGAAGTGGTGGAAGTAAAAAAGTATTTGTTTGCAAGATCTACACTCTAAAATGACAAAAATACGTTTCCAGATGAAAAGTTCCTGATGCACAAGCACAAGCCAAGACCTAATTCTCCTGCCCTTCGCCAAGCAAGCTGACCCTAAAGCTACTGCAAGTCTAAGACAGCTATGAGAGGAAGAAACTGGAGCTCTGACACGTCAGTGTATGGAAACAGCATGGCAATCACCCCACCTGAAGGTACCTACATAGGAGCCTGAGAACAGATGCTGCAAAAGTACCGAAGCCCCGAAGCTAGGGTGAGATTCGGTGGGTTTGGTCGAGGTTTTGTGGGGTTTTTTGTGGTGGTTTCTTTTCTTCCCTGGAAATAATCCAGGGACAGCATATGGAAAATAGAACAGAGATTACAAAAAGGAAGGATTGTTCCTGAGAAAAACAGTATTCTCAACAGAGCTATGCACGGCTCAGGAAATGGACAACTGACCCCTGCTCGGGAAAGATTTTTATCAATGAATAGCTTTTTGGTTTTACAATCAACATTATTGCAGAAGGGCGGAGGAAGGTGACGCAGATTACGATATCTGCTTTATTATTCCTTAACTTTACACCAGAGATTTAAAATACTGCTATCTAATGCTGGCCATTAGAATGCAAAAAGCCTTTTAAGGCAGAACACAGAGCACGGGTGAGTATCTGTTAAGCAGTTCCATCTGCCGAAGACAGTGGTCCAAGCAGCCTCTGTGTAACCTGAAGCCTTTTCCAAACATACACTTTGCCCTGCTAGCCAAAAAATAAATACAAGATGTGCTCACATTTGGCCCCAAATTAAAGCCTAGAAGTTATTGAGCATTATAGTGAAGATCAGTAAAAACAGTTCTTATTTCTTTTTTTTTCCTCCATTTTTCTAACAATCTTTCCACATACACCTCTCGGGAACAAAGGCTAGAGTAAAAATTTTCTCAGTGTTTACTCAGAACCATACAGAAAATGTGAAAAAACCAGGTGATGAAGTCGTCCCAGAACTGGGGAACCCAAAAGCACCAGTGGGTGAAGCCCCTGGGGCAGGGGCACAAGTGACCAAAATCAGGGCTCAGTGTCAACACTGCGCTCAATTCTGTTCTCTAGTCTGTAGGCACACATCATTACTTTGTAAAATGGACTACTGCATTTAAACAACACCAGAATAGCAGTAGCTGGCTTCAGAAGATTCATGAATAAAGATGCCAGAAGATGCATGCAAACTCGGTGTTAAACAGAGCTCTTTCTGGGCTCAAAGGTGAAGCAAACAATTTGCTTTCCTCTAAACCAGCTGTATCAGAACTGCACAGACAGCACACAGAATAACAGTTCCATATTTTTCCATTCTGAACTGAGAGAAGAAGCTGTTGGCTCCAAACTTCAGGCTCACGTTATTTGGCTCAGTTGAAATATTCCCCAAGTTCAGCCCACAAACCTCAGAAATGGGGCTCCTCATTTTTCTTTTCCTCCTTTTGAAAACACGAGGCAGTGGGTCAGACGGGCGAATGTAAGAACTAGTTGACTTTTCTAAGTATTCTTCATACCATAAGAGGTTTCAAAACTGCTTTTCCAAGACACAGCGTTATCCATTTTCAGAAGTGTACCATTTCCACCGTGCTCCAGATACAGAGTTAGGAGATGATGCACACTTTTTAAATTGGAGGATCTGCTGTAGCGTAGGTGTTGGATAAAGCAACAAGCAAGCCTACAAACTGGGCTCTCTCTAGGGCACACAAGGCTTTTTATGTCCTTAGGTCACCAACAGCCACTTCTTCAACCACTTTGGAATCTCCTTCAAACACAGAGACCCACTCTAAACCCATTTGCTACCTTTGCGAATTAAATTAATTCCACTTGCCAAATAAAACCCCAACAACTTGCATCTGAAATGCTGAGAATGAAGACTGGATAGATGGATAGCACATAGGCAAAAACAACTGCTTATCTAATCAGTAACCTTGCTCTTCAAAAGGGAATGTTGCTTGTCCTAGGACAAAAATCAGTGTGTGAGTTCGACGGTAATTTTACACATACTACAGAAACTGTATTTCAATGGGCTTGTGAGGAATGAGCCGGAGTTCTTGAACAAAAAAATAAATCCTTTTTATGAATGCAAGCACTAAGAAATAATCCTTGGCTTGAAGAGAGATCTAGGAGGAATCTAAACACAGGCAGAGCAAAGCAGTTAGGAAGTAACCAGTAACACGTATATTATATTCAACCTCAACTAATTCTTTGAGTCAGTGAGCAGACACAAAATGTTGCAGTCACTGCCACATTAAATAGGAAAATTTTTGTCTACGAACTCTAGGATAAAATTTTCTCAAGTACCTTCCACATCTTACAGAATCACAGAATATTAGGGGTTGGAAGGGACCACTGGAGACCATCTAGTCCAACCTCTCTGCCAGAGCAGGGTCACCTAGAGTTTAAAATAAAGGTTTCCACACAGGTACAACTGGGTCCAGCCATCCCTGGCAGAGGGAAACGGCCATGGACCTTTATCATCAGCCCACTTTATTCAACAGGCATGCTTTATAAGCAGCGGTTACAATCCCTTTAAGGTTTAAAATTCCCAGTTCCGACCAAATTGCATCAAGAGTCTACCTGGGCCAGGAGGTGAGCCATTCGCAGACTCTTAGGGAAGGTTTTCAAGCTCTTTGTTACATTTCCTTGGGTCGTCGTTGTTGTTTAAAATCAACCTTCAAGGTTTCGGGCACTCGGGGGGACTTGGCAGAGTCTGGCACGGGGTCACTCGGGCTGCCAGAGGCTCAGCTGGAGAGCGGGCAGGGAGAGCACAGGGAGAGAGGTGAACGGCCCAAACCCACACCAGCACACTCCGGCATTCCAAGGACGACTCGGTCAGCTGCCATTTTTTGGTGTCGTTTTAGAACGGGGCTGACTTTTTAATTGCTCTGCTAAAATAAAAGCAAAAAAGCTGGCAGTCACGTTTGAGACCACCAGTGCCACAATCTGAGACCACATAGGCCGCCATTCCTGCTATTTGACATGTTTTTCCTTTGCCCCGAGACATTCTTTCCCTTGAATTTGCAACAGACCTTAAGAAAAAGGCAGTAACTCTGAAATAATAACAAACAGGCAAAGCCATAGTAATTTCTGTTGGTATAAGGCAAATTAGTGGAATTTAACACATAGACCGATGAGTGCTTCCCACCGAAGAATTAACCATACCCAGATGAACAGATAAGGGCTAACCATTGCCAGATAAAAATTCTGACTGAAGCTACAAGGAATCCAAGTTTCAAGGAAAGTTTCAAGCAAGCACTGCAATGCTTACAGATTTCCACGCTTTTTCAGAAAGTCAGGAATTAGGAACTTGTTTGGCTCGTGAAGAGGAATGCATAACATGCTTGACCATGATAGGGAAGAATTGGAACAGATCACACCATATGTCCTTTCCAGACCTAAGATGACTGGACACCGAAAGCAAGAGGATGCAGATGGTTCTCTGTCAGACTGCTATCATGCCCTTGTGATTCTGCCTTTCCTTCTCAATTTAGAGTATTTTCTCCCAGCTTCTATTGTTCTTTCCAACTCAAAATGTGGTCTGTGGGAAGACTACGTTATTCCAGAGCTCTAAGTTTGATACAATTTGTTGGTGAAACAGGGTAATATTTCTAGCGATCAATTAATCTGCTTAGCATTCTGAAATGCCCAATTATGTGATTAGCATAAGCACGTTAAGAGCTTGAAAGCAGAGCTAAATGAGTAATGAAATCCTCTGCCTTGGTGGCTCAGTTCAAGTAAAGAAGGGAAGGGGAGGAGCAGACACCAGGAGAAACAGCAACATTTCAAATTAACCCCAAGAATAGGTTCATGTCAAGTTAAAGTTCTTTATGCCATCTTGGGTTAGCATATTTTTTAATTAACCTTTAAAAAGTGAAACATAATTTAATCTTTGCAAATTACATAAAAACATAGCACTTAAGTCAACCAAATTTAAAAAACAACAACAACAACAAAAGAATAAAATGCAAACCCTCTGAAGTGGCTTCTAGACTACCTGCTGCTCATTTGACACTCCCTTTACAAAACCCCTTTGAAGTGCAAGATGAAGCATAATACAAAACCTAGACAGGAAGATAAGATGGTGGCAGATGAATGAAGGTGCCTCAAAATTACTATTTTCTCTAAATGTATTTTTTTATTATTATTATTTTTCACTCACTGAGGTCCAAAACACAGCTATTTTACACCATTCTTTGACAACTGATCAAAGAAACCAAAAAAAAGGGAGTATCTTTAAATACTAAGTTCTTCCATGTTGGGAGCTTCTGGAAGCCACACTTCTGGCATGGGAAAGACACTGAACAGCTCCTTAGTGTATCAGTTCAGCATCCCTAACCCAGTTGGTATCAGACATCTAAAAGGATGGTGCAAGAGCTCCCTGACAGGAAGACAGGGCATCCTCTAGCCTCTGGGAAGGTCTTTTCCTAAACTATGGGGGTTTGGATGTAGTTCTCAAGAATGCTGTTTTGTGTTCCTTTCCAAGACTCCTTGCTTCCCCCCTCCCCCTTTTTTTTTTTTTAAAACTAAACATTACTTTTTCTTGTTAGCCTCAGACCACCGCAGTTGAGAGAGACCAAGAAACTCACACATAACATGATAAATTTATCTGTACATGGTAAGGTCAACAAAGGTACCAATAGGCTGAAGCCTGAGATGCATGCACCTGGGCTTTTGTCAGTGCACTGTGCCTGCGAGTGACCCAGGGGAAAATCATCATCCTGCTCTGTGACCTTTAACAGGAATCAAGCAGCAGGATCCTTTCGTACAAGTCGAGCTGACTAAGCATGAGGATTAGATTAAGTCAGACAGCCAAGACTCTTCTATAATCAGGAGAGAGAGAGAGAGACAGGAAACTCCAGAAAGTAATTCACATTACTGTAAAACAAGGAGAGAACTGGGAGAAAAATAAAGTGGAGGAGACTAAGAGAAGTTTTCCAAATAGGATTTAGGGAAAATATCATAACTGATTTTCCCTGCAGCCTTTTAAACTCTTTAAAAGCAACATGATTAAAACACACACAACACTGAAGGAACCCTGAGAAGAAAGATAAGGCCCCCAGGCAATGGTAAGGCTAGATCTCAAGAACTGCTGTTTCTGAAAAATACTCTCTGCCGTATGAGAGCTGTGTATGTATTTTACTGAAAGTAAGCAAACACCACTCGCTGTGTAATTGCATACTCTGCACAACTTGAGACCGTATTGTTAAATGCTTATTTCCAGTGTAATTAAATTTTAGATACTGGAGAACACAAAAAAAACCAAACTGTCTTGGAACATGAATGGCAGCAGGGTGCACTTTACACTATTTCTCCTTTCCCAACATATCTTTACACTTCACTTAAAAATGTAGAATGGGAGCATAATACCTCATTCATTGCTAACAGCACTATGAATGAAAGGCTCTCTGAACATCTGTTCAATGATATTTAATTCATGGTCTAACGAGCAGTGGCATTTCCCGCTCACAGGTTTGTAAGAATTACATATGGGCTACAATTCTGTTGACAGATCCTTGCTCTTCTGGAAAGACTCTCTGCCCAGTCCTCGAGGCTTTAGTTTAATTCCTTACGGACATTACCCTCTGCTTGCAACTCTGGCTATTGAGGCTAAGCCAGGTTTTATCATGGTACTGGATACACATTGTCTAAATATCACACGGCATCAAAAGCCACTTCCCAAATTAGCTGTTGCTAGGAGAGAAAGGAACGACAGAGAAACACAGGAGTGGAACATGAACCAAGATGAACCAGACTAGGATTTTTCAAAGGAAACAGGAACATTGGGGTTTCTTCACAGAGCTGGCATTTATGAGGCATTATCATACAGTTTCTATAGTCATGTCCACAGCCTCTTCCCAGCCACAGTCCCTTTAACTCAGAGCAGAGTTAAAGCAGGTACCACAAACAGCAAGGAAGCTCAGAAATCACTTTCTTTATTCTCATCATACAATGGAACAGAAAAAAAAAATCTCAGTTTTTTAGAGTTCTGTACTTGGAACTCCAAAGAACATAAGTCAGTTTTGATTTGTGATTGTGTACTCGCTCTCCATTCGATCTTTAGAAATCCAGTAGGGCAAGGCACTGCAAAGTTTTAATTTGGAGCAGTGGAAGGACAAGCAATAGAGAAAGTTTTTCAAGGTTTGTCCTTTGCATTTAAGCAGGCAGGGAGACAAAAGGAGATCTGAGATTTGTGCAGTAGAAGAGGTCTGAGATAATGACGATGCGAGAGCTAATACAGCATCTGCACGGAAAGAAAACTTACCCAGCATAAGTAATATCTTCCTTTGTTTGTAAAGCTCCCCATGGACTTCCTCCAACATACGTTGTAAATCGGCTCTCTTGCTATTCCCCTGCTGCAAACTTGCACTCATCTCAAGCTGGCTGCCTTCTCTGCTCTCCACATAACCTCAGCACTTCTGCTACACAAGCCAAGTCCTCTGCAGCTCTGGCTATCTGGAGTGACTTTCCTGCACATCCACACCTGTCCAGCTGCTCTTTCCCCCAGTCCTCCCCCTCTTCAATTACTCAGCTTCACGAGTGTTATTACACGGCCTTGCGGGTTTGAAACCCAACTCCAAATGAGAAAAAAGAAAACCTTCAATGAAGATAAAGCCATTGGAAACCAAGGGGTATTGTCCAGCGTAGGCAGCTGTATGTAGAAATGACCAACAGGAGAAACACAAGGATGGAAACACCAGTGAAACTTTCAGAACGAGGAGAGGCTGAGAAACGATCCAGCTGAAAGTCGTCTCCAGACACAGCAGTTGCTGCATTAACCTGCACTTATTTCCAGCTCACTGACCACTCAAATGCAGGTGAATTTTTGAGGACTACATGGGCAATGGAGAGCTACCTACCCTTCGAGCAACGGTCACATTATGCTTCGATCAAGCAGGAAGCACACGCAGAAAGCTTTGCACTTCCCCTCATCGATGTGCGAGATTACCCCTCTCTGTTCATCTCTCTCCCTGGTGACAGCTTCTTGTGAGGTAGGACAGCTGCCTAGAAAAGCCACTCCCAGGCCAGCTACTTTCTAAAGAGCAATGATAATTCTTTGTACTTCCAGGAAAGTAACGATAATATGGTTTGTTTGGTTTTGTGTGTCATTAAAAGAGTGGCATTTACTTTTTAGTTAAATTCATACGGAGAAAACGAAAGTTGCACAATTAAGCAAATCAGAAAGGGACACCCTGAATGATATTCGCCAGGTTTGTGTAAATATCACCTGCCATTCTTCAAATAATACCGTAGTGTTCGTTTTCCCTCCGGCATCTTGGAGCCCTGTGCATTTGTTGAATGAAGAGATCCCACAGAAACTGTTCACAGGGAAGCACATGACAACCAGTAATTACACTCAGTCTTCCACATACACTACAAAGTAATAATGAAATTCTGGGGAGATAATTCTCTTTCGTAGACACCTAATGAGCCACTAAAACCTCTCACCTCTGTTGATCAAAACACTATTGTAAGTGGGGGAAAAAACAAATAAAATCTAGTCTTTCTTAAGTCCTTCTTAAGGGAACCAATATTACTGGACACCCAACTCAGTGAAGACCTGAGGAACCCCATGGAGGTACCAGACCGTGCACACGTACCCATCTTGAACATGGCAAAGAGAGAACTGGAAAATGGCCAAACATCCACCCCAGTTCTGCCTGCTCTGAACAAATCTGTTATTTCCCTGCTGTTGAGATGCTTTTCACTAGACAGCAATATATATGAGTAAAAATGTGTCTTCCAGAAAACATCTAGATGATGAAACACTTTAGACAAGGTCCCTTGTTAAGAACAGTGGATTTTTACAAAGCAGCTTTGAATTGACAAAATTCACGTCAATGAATTAAATTATAGCCTCCAGTTTATTCCAAGCCACCAGGTATGAAAAGAATGGCAGAAACCTTAAATATTTGGTTGCTGAGCCCTGCATATTTTGTAGGCAGCGGGCATTTCCATAAGCCTATGAAGCTCTTGACACAAAGGAACACTTATGGCATGTAGGAAGCTTTTCCAAATCGTGTTTTTCCTCTCAAATTAAAAAAAACTAACAACTAACAAAACAAAACAAAGCAAGACAGCAGACTTTTCCCTTTACACTTGGTATCATGTAGTGGTCAGGACATGTTAAAAGATGTTTTGCTTCACAGAGGTGGAGCAACTGGATGCCTTATAAGAACAGGTAAAATATCAACCCATTCATATCTAAAAGACCAAACTGATTTCCACAGTTGCAACAGTAAAATCTGAGAAATGGAAAAATACAAACATTTGCTGAATATTTCAAACAAAGAGAATGAAAAAAAAA
>WUAM01000203.1:1079506-1133436 GCA_024336885.1 Actenoides hombroni
ATATAGATATATATATCTTAGTAAAATAGTTATAAGTTCTTTTTAAGAGGAAAAAAAAAAGTGCTTTTCCTGAAAATTCATTCCTTACAACAATGTTTGCTTTCAATTTTTCATTAAAGCAACACTGTACTGAATTCTCATTCACACAAGCAGAATATTTTTCTGCCCTCTGAGCAAAGATCTTTACTCCTTTGCTATCTCCAAAGCAGAGGAAGAGTAGGATGTAATAAAGAAATTAAGAAGAGAGGTGATGTGATACAATGCTATGGGAATAAAAAAAAAAAAAGGAAAAAAAAATAGGCACTTTGAAAAGTCACTTTTAAGAACAGTATGTTTTTGCTTTTAGATAGGCATCTAATCCTCTGTGCCTCATCAGGAGGAAACACTACTTGTCATCAAAGGAAGTTATTGTTCCCAGTTAATTAATGACTGTAACACGCCTTGGGACCTTGGAATGTAACATATCGTTGCTTTTAGACAATGCTGAGGTCTTTTCCATCAGTTAAACAGTTCTATTAATGTGTATAACCCAAGTGCGTCGCGCTGTTCACTTTGAGCGTATTCTTTCTAAGCAGTTTCACAATCTCCCCTGCAAAATATGGCTTGCAAAACCTGCCAATAGCTATAAAAACATCGACTCTTACTGATCTTCAAAGAAGATCCGCATCCTACTAATGCTTTAAAAATGCCACTGCTTACTCCAGCCATTCCTGTTACAGGTGGCATTATCCAGCAGGACAAAAGCACAGTGTTACAGCGTGCAGTGAAGAGCCACATTTTTTACTTAAAGGACATGATGGAAGACACCATCTTTTCTCATTTACAGCGTGGACCTCAGAAGAGTAAGTATTATATGCTGCAACACTTCTACACGTATAGCCTTCGCCTCATCGACTTCTTTAGAGTTTCACATTTTCTTTGATGATCTTCTTTCTCTACCTCAGGGTTTGAAAGTCAGCTGTATAATTTCTCCTCTAAGAGCAAAGGGAGCTTAAAGCAAAACAAAGCCACGTTCGTCACTGCTAAGTGGTGCTAGACACACAGAATTATTATTTACGGTAACCAAAAAGATAAAACGAATCAACACATGACACACAGAGTGCATATTTAAACGATTCAAGTTCGGAGACATGAAAAACCATCCCAAAGGTGTAAGGAATAAAGGAAGACAACGTATTTCTATTCACAGTTTCTGTTGTGCCTTAAGCATTCGCCAACAGAACAAATTGAAATTTGATTGCTAGAACCACAGAGCAATAACGAGCGCCCCAGTCAGAACCAGCATAAAACCACAAATAAAAAGCAGTTCAGTGTGCCAAAGGCTGCCTGAAACCAGGAGGAGGCTACAGCTTTTATTTAGCAAAGACGAAAGAGGAAAAATTCTGATGCGGTTGTCGGAGAGGAGCACGTTTCACAGCCAGTGTGAGCTGTGGAAGCACAGAATTGCCCTCCCAGAGCTTCCCAGTCCTCTGCAAAGAGTCTTGGCTCCTCGCTGCAGCCCTGTGCAGTGGCACCGGCTTCTGGCTTTAGGGTCAGAACAAATCCTCTGATGCCAAAGAAACATTGCAAGCGAAAGCGCTGGCAGGAAGAACAGAAAGGAGCAGCACAGGCAAGAATTTGCTCTCCCCTCCCTATCTCGTGGTTGCAGAATACAAAACAGTTAACAAGTTAGACGCCTACTAAAAGTTCTGTTTCAAAATGTATTTAACTCTTTGAAGTGCAAGATGATGCATCTTTTCTGGCCCTACAGCTGCAGGCAAGCGGCCCAACACCAGCGAGCTTTCACACTGTGAACCTTAACTCTGCTGCAGCAGGAAAACCAGTGGGTACCCCAGTGCTGCTGAGCACCAAGATGCACCTTTTGGATCACTGTAGCTGGTCAACTCGCCTCTTAGCCTCATTTGCAAAGCACAGACCTCACGTAAACTGCCTTGCCTGCACATGTCATTGGGGAAGTGTTGAGATCTCTTCATTCAAGCTAGGAAAGCATTCACCAAACCACGCTTGCACTTCTCATCAGGGCCTGAGAGGGCAAACTGCCAAAAGAGAGCAGTATTTAGCGCTGTTATGATGATACAACACTTCTTCAACTATTTTCTTCTGGGAGAAAGAGCGTACAAACAGCAGTATTAGCAAAACAAAAAGGGCTCCGCAGCCCTGCTGCAATCCCACTAGGAAAAGAGCAGAAGATGGTGAGAGGTATCACCCAGCACCAACTATGCAAGTCATTTCCTTGGAGGTCACCATGGTTTATGTATTGATCTGAACAACCACATATAACAAAAGCACACTTAGAGAAACTAATTAAGAAGTCAGTAACAGGGTTAACTGGGATGATAATGTCAAGAAGCAGTGTCAGAGACATGTAACACAGTGCTGCAACCAAGCCCTTCCAACTGTTACTGTATAAGAAAGCACCTTTTAAATAGACAATCTAAACATGTTTATCCTTCTTCCAACTCAACTTTTAGCTTTGTCTTTATCTATACCATCCAATTGCTTATGTTTCTGAAGGAACTTTAACTACCAAAACACAACACTCTGATTGCTACACATACCTGTATTTTACAGCTAGGGTGTCACTATTCTGTCTGCACTGCAATATATGTACATGATAACGAGTACTCAAGAATCATCCCTGAAAGAGACATCCTATTTACTTTAATGAAGAGGAACTGTGGTAAAGTTTACATGAACTAACCCATTTACTGCTCACTGACATGAAAATGGCTTTCTTTTAAATAATTGCCCGAAGACAAAAAATTACTGCCAAAATACAAGCAAGCGGGAACAACATTAAAGTACGCTTCAAAAAATCTAGTTGAATTAACCTCTCCGAAGTACCTTCTAGCTATATGATGGAAAATTCTTATGTCCAGGTTTTCCCTAAGGTGAAATAATACTCACAAGCTTGTTTAGTTAGCAGGTGTTGATTTAGAGGGCCCATTGTTTATAGTAAAGGCACAAAATTAAGTACAGTACTTTTGACCATGAGGAAGTTGTATTTTAACCAGACTAGTAAGTCAAAAGATAAAATAACGGTGTGTTGATGTCTACTTCCACAAAAAAAGGTCTGTTTGGCAATCTGGTTTAATACAGAACTTGTAAAAATAGCCTCAACGTGCCCAAAAGAAGAGTGCAATGTGCTACTATTTTCTCATTGCAACACTGGCTGAGAACTTGAGTGTGCCACTTCACGGCTACAGATCCAAATCCCCCTGAAAACCAGACCCACTCACCCAAATCTTTTCTTAATCTGATTTCTGCACAATAACGTTTAAGAGCATAAACCATTTTCTTTGTATATTTTTGATGCATTGGGATTATTTTCTATTCCTCAGGACAGGAAAAAAGTAGAAGAAAACACAAAGTAGGCATAGAATATTGAAATCCTACCAAAAAAATAGAACAGGTTCTAGAATAAGTCTGCATTTCTTGGCCTTTTTTTGTTATAACAATCACAAAGAACAACATTCTAGTTGATTTAGGATACACTAAGTAGCAGAATTTTGAGTATTTCTTTTAAACAAACACACGCATCGAGTCACAGCTTAAAGCAATTACAGACCCTTGTTCACTGGTAAAATCAAAGCTGGCAGAGTCAGATAAAAAAAAATTCAGCTGCAGTAAATATCAAGTCAACCCCAAGCCAAAATAAGCTCAGGGTTTGGTTCTTTTTTACTGTGTGCTTTTGTTGGTTTTATTGTTGCTACTACAGCAAATAAAAATACACCTGAATAAAATACAAACACAGGCACTGAGTCAGATTATGGTAGCTCCCTGTTATCGAGGCTCTTCCAGTCAAACCAGAACTCACCTCAAACTTTCAACCCTGTTTCTCTCGACCAAATAAAATCTTACTTCTATTTCTGTATATAAAGAAAGATAACAGAATTAGTAGAATTTTAGAAATCCATAAACTAACAGTCAGGGTTGATTTACCAGCTGTTAATGCCTTTGACACTGCCTCCCAACAGCCTAATGTAAATACCTACAGCAGTTTCTAACCACACATGTTGGGTCTCCTACATGTCTTCACCCGGAACACTCAAGCCATCATGCCAGAAGTAGCTATGAACAGGAGACCAGGTTCACCCTCAGAACAGTATCTGCTATTTAGATACCACAAAAAGGGGATTTATTTTTTTTTCTTTTCTTTTCTTTAAGTTCTATCTTTCAAGCAGTATAGAAAGTAAATCTGCTCATGACTAAGAATATTTAGTTACGAATCTAGATGTGTTTACATAGTTTTAAAGAATAAAAATATTGAAATTAAGAAGCAGGAAGTCCCTCCATATTTGGCCCTACCTGCTAAAGACAAAATATAGTTTTCATTGTTCTGAGCAAAATACTCAGTAACCGACACAAATTAATTCAGTAAAGACTCACTGATATATTTTTATTGGTTTTCCTTAATACCATATTCTGTGATCAAATTTCTGTTACAACAACAAGCAGTTAAATATTACACATTTGAAGCTGTAATGTCTTCAGAAGGTACGAAATACTGATATGCTCTGAACACTTATTTCACGGACCTCTTCTGGACTTTGATGCAATCCATGTTATTCCTTGGAGCAAGGTATGGAAAAGAATCTGGGTAATATGGATAAGAATAATGGAAAGCTTTTTTTTTCTTTCTTCACCTACAACAAAAATATCTGTTTCATTGCCATCAAGTTAGCCAAAGCAGAGTCAAAGTAGCATCTGTGGCAGTTGTGGCTTTTTCTGAACGCAGAAGACAAAGCTGCTCTGCTCAGGAGCTGACATGGGGAGACTCAAGTCTGTATCTTGTTCTATATCTGCCTTTTCTTCAGGACTCAATCACATCTGGGCCACATTTCAGCATCCCAGCAGTCGGAAAGATTTCAGAGTAAAGGATCATTGTTTGGGGGTCCTACCTGGAAAGGCAGGCAAAACCTTCTGCCTCACTGAAGAGGGAAGAGCATGCAGCACGAGTTGAGGGACAGACATTCAAGCCCAACCCTTTGTTCAGTTATGAAGCTTCTGCGATGGTAGCCACTGTGATGGTAGCCCCGTAAGAGCTGAGGGACTTGCCAAAGCAGCTGACAGGACAGGGCTTTACAGCTGCTTTCAGCTACTCATTTGGCTTGGCTGTCACCTGGGAGCACAGAGCTGTCCCCAGGAGTCCGGCCGAAGCCCACACTGCCTGGGAAGGGTCACCCTGGGTGCAGGGCAGGAGTAGGGGCTCCCACCTTTTGCACCCGATTACAAATACTCCGTACTATGAGTGACCTGAACTGCCTGAAGTTCATCTTTCATTGGCCACCCGCTTCTAAATACAGAAGTGACATCGAGACGACTCGCGGGTCTTGCTGAAATAGAAACAAACAGAACAGTTTCCTGCAACCACCGAGCCAAGTTCCAGCACAGTAACTGAGTCATGACAAGGGAAATTAGTCTTGAATACATCAACACTCAAGAGATCTCTATGACAGTAGAGAGGAAGACAAAAAGCATCTCATCTTGCATTGCTTAATTCACACTTTCTCAGGTACTTTCTTAGGATATCTCTTGACAGTCTAGATTTCCTTGGGTGTTTTCAAGGCTAAGTCTTTGAAAATCCCCTATATAAAATACCATGATTACAAGGGGTGTAGGCAACAGCCAAATGGAAAAAAGGAGTATCGGGCTTGATTCAGTAACAAGTTAGGCAAGTAATTCTAACCATGCTCCTCTACATTGTACATGGTGGTATCCTCATGTTGCTGCTTTGATTTCAAACACTTCAGAGTGGCATTTTTACCCTCAATAGCCTGAAACTCCAGGTTCATGAAAGACTGAAAGAATCATGCTGAGTAGGAAGGTGAGGAAAGCAGCAGTCATGAAAATCTAAACATAAGCCTTTATGTGACGCTACTTCAACTGGAAAGCAGTACCAGAAGGATAGAGGATTTTACATTCATTGTTTTCTCCATTTCAGTCAGAAACAAAGGACTTCAGACCAAGGAAATAATGGTAAAAAAAATTAAGAGGCTTAAATAAAAATGGGATCCCCTAAGGTCTGAACACGAAAACTACAGGAAGAAGCAAACCTTAAGTCTAAGGGCCACAGCAAAAAGGCAGTGGGTCCATCACCAAACACTTTGATGTTGCCTGTGTATCAACAGGCAGAGCTGGCTGACACACTGTAATGGTAAAATGTGCTCAAGTGCATATATGTGCTTTCTTGCAAGTTTGTAAATCCAGTTCAGTTACAGGCTGGTGACAAAGATTAAACCAATCAAGGGAGAAAAAATTATATCTATATTTTAAAAAAAACAAACAACCAACCAAAGAAATCTACACTTTCAGCAGGATCAGCTTCCAACAGCTTACTGTGCAACTGATTTAACAGCAGTGCTGGTATGACATGGACTGAAATGATGAAGCAGCAAATATTTCTCCCTCAACAACCACCTGAACTTAACAAGATGAATTTAACTGAAACCACAGCCAATTAAGCACTTTGAAAATCACAGTTGCAGAAACTCAGTTCCTAGGTATTTTGTCCAAGAGACTTGTACTGTGATTGGACTGGTGGGGGGGAAGCCCAAAATAAACCACCAAAGACCACAATAAACTAGTAGGGGAATGAAGCAACAAGTTATCTTCATTTGAGAGAGAAAGACACTTGCATATATTTTGTTACAAAGACAGACTCACATTTCTGTATAAACAGTATCAGCTAGAAAGCCAGTCTCACTTCCCTCCACTGCAGGGTTTTATCTAATAATCCAGGCAGCTTTCAAAGTTATTTTCACCCTCCAAAACAAGAGGAAGGTCCTGCACTTCCTCCACTGACTGGAAAAATTAGAACGTGATGAAGTAACAAATAAATTCCTTTTCAGAAGAAAAACTGTCTTGCTTGTATTACAGTGCAGACGTAATAATTTATAGATGAGTTAAGGTGAATCTTTTTATAACAGGCTCTCCAAACTGTACTGCTTTTTTTTGTTAATGCACTCAAAGCATTAGGAAGGAGTATAGTCAAACATCTGGAAAATGGATTCTGTGATTGTGAAATTCAGTTTGTAAGCAGAAAAATCCCTCTTCTGGGAGAGAAAAGAAAATGGGACAGCCAAAGGAGAAAGATGATGGGATTTTTGCCTGCCTTCAAACTCAGCATGGGTGAATAAAAACAGTTAAATAATCCATTTTTCACATGTACTTCACAAGAAAAACAGTAAAACCCCAGAACCAGGACTGCCACTGAGTGAAAGCCAAGCTGTGTATCCCTGACAACAAGGGTTTTCTAGACGGACAGATGTGCATGGAAAGACTGAGAGTTAAGCAAGTCCCCAAACTGAACGCTGTTGGCACTTCAGAGGCGGAACAAAACAGCAGCAATCATTTCTACAGGTCAAGAGTTGCTTTTCTTTTTGAGTTTCACAGGAGTGGCTGAATCTCCCGGGTGCTCCACCTCTTCCACATCTGGCTGGCACGGAGCAGCTCCCCCAACAAAATGAGTGGTTTATCTTTTATCACAGTGAGAATTGCCTGCATGAGCAAACTGTCTGAAATTCAGTTCAAATCATTCCTTAATGTGCTAATTGCTCAGACCATCAAAGCCACTTGGAAAACATCCCATATTAGGCATTAAGGTCCAGCCATCTACACTGGTCATATATTTGGATGCCTGTATTAAGCAAGACAATATCATACCACTGTAATACAAAGCCTAAGAAGCTTTGGATTAAATAGTTACACTATTTATAATTATTTACTATTTGATTAGATTATTCATAATTAAAGTGCTGCTAAAAGAAACAATATTAAAAAATACAGAGATAATATTAAATAAAAAAGGAAGCTGACACTTCAGAAGCTCCGAAAATGCCACCAGTCTTCAAGCCTATGCAAATGCAGTAAAAAAAGGAACAAATTTGACCTGTAGATTCACCAAGAAAGATGGAAAGCTGAGGATCAGATAACTTTCCAACACACCAGAAACTGGCTTCTGGCATAAGCCAACATGAATGCTTGGTTTGCAGGCACAAAGCTGTCCAAGCAAAGTAGCTGTAGCATCACAGGGAGGGGGGGAAGCATTAGCCATTGGTATGAGAAAAATCACAGGAACTACCCAAGACTGACTGGCCTGTGGTTTCCTTTGGGTGAGCAGAAATCATAGGAGTACTTTGCTGATTGCCTCAGAGTAAGTATTAGCCAGCAAATTACCACAATGGTTTCCTCTTAAGAATAAAACGTGTGCTCAGATTATGATTCGACATCACTTAAAAAAAAAAAAAAGAGAAGCTCTCTTACTGGTTTTGATGGTTGCTAGAAAAAGTATAAATCTTTCGTGGTTGATTTCTTCTGGAGCAAAACCTTAAAAGGTAGAGGGGGTTCTGCAGCATTGAGCTGAAGGAAGTGCAGTGTGGTAACTTTTGGCAAATGTTATCATGATGAGCAGTGACCATGGTAACGAGCAGGACTTTTTTTTTCCCCTCTAAACCCGGGGGGGGGGGAGAGAGAAGAAAAATAGATGGACATTTCTCTGTGTGTACATATATTAGTCTTTGTACGTCATTACAGTGTTTGTGTGTCAAGAGCTTGCTTTTGAACAGCTGCTCATTTATTTAGGCTAATGTATATTCACATTGATTTCCTGCTAAAAAAGGAAACAAGACACACACAACTTCTTTCTTTTCTCCACTGGTTGCCCAAAATGGCACAACTCCAAAAGGAGACCTGAAGAAGCTTACAGATGATAAATGAGGGGCAGGAAAGGGAAGATGATGTTACCTAATAAACACATAACAAAATGGCAACTGCCTTTTGATGTGTTGTTTCTGTGCATTTCTTTTTTTTTCCCAACTACACCTGTTCAGAAGCCACCACTAAATTACTTTCCACTGGAGGTAGCAGTGGGGCAAGGGATAAAAAAAAAATAAAAATCAACTACTAAAAATGTTGATAGCAAAAAAAAGCAGCTTCTTTGGGAAAGTAAGAGGTAATTTAAAAAAAAAAATTAAATTACAAGGCTACCAAGTTATAAATAATTTTTCAAGTACACTGTAGTAAGGGAAAATATCCCATGCTGGATAGTAGTGTCAAGACCACGTACCAAAGTGGCACCACGCTACTCAAAGCAACACTTGTCATGTAAAACTGATGCCTCTGAAATCTCACTGCTACTTCCGTCTCCTCTCAGCAGATGCATCAGAACATTCTGGCCCCCAGTTGGGTCTAACCCACTGGTTAAAACCAACTCCCTGCTTACCTTCCTTAAAGATCTGGACCACATGATTGAATAATATTTTCAGGTTTTAGTCTTGGAGCATAGATTTCTGCATCAGTGTGCTTTGTACTTCAGGTATACGTGGTGCTCCCACCCTATTTGGGCATTACTAGTTAGCCTATGCAAAACCATCACAGAATAATTTTGATCGTAAGGGACCTGCAGAGGTCACCCGGTCCAACCCCCTGCTCTAAAAAGAATCAGATGTCAACATGAAATACAGGAGAAAGCATTCATACTGAAACAACTTTATTACAAAATACTCAGAAAGAGAGGTCTCGGGGTGACTGAATCTCTCACTTGGAGAAATGCCAACAGCCTACTAGAAACCTGACTATTTCTGCTGGATATGGAGCTGCCAAGGCACAGGAAACCACAGATCTCTTTCTTTGGTCAATGGGGAAACCCACTAGGATACAACTGGTAGATACCCATCAGCAAACCCAGTCCTCATCTACCAAAATCCCATCGACTGCACTAGAATCACATGAGCATATTTGTGTTCTGATTGTATGAAATGAAAGTCAATATCATCATTTCCTCACAAAAAAATAACTCTGAGGACAACTCTACCATACGCTCATTGCTCTTGTGTAACACCTACCACACCCTTCAGTAAAACTTCCCAAGAACCACAGGAAAAAGGAAATTAAATAGCCCCCTCAAACTCACCATCATCTCTGTATGAGTCACCATAAGAGTGAGCGTATTTTTACTGAAATTGTAATATTTTACAACTCTGAATTAATTTATTTTATTATTTCGTATCCCACTGCCAATCTGTAAGGAGGCACTGCTTTCAGCTGTAAAAAAATCTGGTGTTCTTGAGCACTGCCACAGTGTTTAACAAAATAGGGGGGGGGTGGGAAGCTTTGTGACCTAGAAAGGAGATGTACTGTATGAATGATGCACAGAGCCCAGAGAGTAAGACGTCATGATTCTATTTATAGCTAAAGCAGAGGAAAAATGAGTCCAGTATAAAAATTATATACTTCACTTACTGCAGGATTTCTTATTTATATGAAAAAAAAAAAAAGAAAACACCTCAAAAAAACCACCACAAAACCCCCCACGCTCAACATGAAGACAAGCATCCTTGTGGTACAAAGAATAAAATATCAAAGGTTGATCAAATCTTGGCCAGATTGTTCTCTGGGGCATTTAGTTTGCCAGATCTCCAGTTGTCCAACATGAAGCAACAATCCTTCAAGTCTGTGGTTAACAAGTATGCTATCAAGCCCATTTAAAAAATTGTCTTCAACTGTTTCTAGTAATCTCATCTGATACTTTGAAATACAGGGGTTTTTTTCAGCTTTTCTTCAGGGAACATATATATTCTTTCCTCTCCTCTGGCTGCATACTGAAATGGGCACGTGAATCAGACACCAGTAGAGCTGAGAGGTGTCAGACCAAAACATCACCTGGGCAATTTATGAAATGGCTTTCAGAGTTTACAGAAAACAACAGAGATTTCACACTGCTGATGGTATTTCAATCCAGAGGAGATAAAATGAAAGGAGAAAGGACAGGAGAACACTTTACTCCCAGGAAATCACAGCATAGGACAGCTATCGTGTCCACAAATCCTACTGTAATTTGCTGGCTGCTTTTCCTGTTAAGTTCCCCTTATGTTGGTCTACTCATCAAACAGCATCAATGCTGCGTGGAGGAAAAGCCCCCAGAATTTATTCCTTGACATCACTGGTGTCCATTTGTAAGAACTAGTTGTCATGATAACAAGAATCTGTCTTTTATCTCTGCTCTTTAGTTAAGCCTTGATTCACACAACTGCCTCTCCCATTTTCATACTGTTCTGCAAAATCACTGGCAAGCACAAAAGAGCTCAGGGGACCCACTCAAACACATTTAACCTACGTACAAAGAGCTAAGGGAGCTATTTGAGCCCTGCCTTCCAAAAAAAATAAAAACACATGCAAAATCAATTACCAGTTCTGCCTTTTTGAGCCTCTGGATCTAACAAACGTAGCGTACACACTCCCTTGTATCCCATGTTTACATGACAGCCCTAAGAGAAGGTATTCTAGTCATGGAAAAAACAAAATCCTTGATTGCTGTTTCAGTTGTCATCAGAACAACTAGAACCTCATCTGCTTTCATTCTACATGTCCTTTGTATTCTCCACTGACTTGCAGCGTACTTGAAGAAACACCCTCAAACTACTTCTTCTAGAGAATTTACAATTGGCAATAAAACAAGAAGCTGCAGCGGTTTTCACAAGCAAGTTTTCTGGCATAGAAGCCTGCAACACACTCCTCCTCTGCAATTCTCCTAAGCAAGAGGAGCATGTTCTCCGGGTAGGCTAAAGCTGACACTACCTAGCAAGAAGGTCCAAGCTCTGGAGAGAAGAGATGCACCAGTAGCCTACTGAAACGTAACCAGCCAGTCACAAAGTAGTAACACTTGGAGTACAGAGGTACTAACAGAGAAGACACACAAATTTCAAGCATTTCAATACCAATAAATAGTCCTAGTCACCTTTTTTAGCAACCATCAAAAGACCTTCTTAATGCCTGCAAAGGTATTGCAGCTTCATATACAAGCAGTTAACCTGGGATCTCATAGGATCACAGAATAATTCAAGTTGGAAGGGACCTCAGGAAGACATCTTGCCCAACCTCCTAACCCGTAGGTGATACAGATACCAGAACAATTCCATAGCAGCTGACTCCAATCCTAAATCTGTTCATATAACCAACATCAACTCCCTACAATCAAATGAAGGAAGAAAAGCCTGACCAAAAGAATTAAGCACCCGATTTCGTGAGCTTCCAACTGCAACAAAATCTGTTCTTCATCTATTTTTCTCACCTTTTGTTTGCTCACATTTTTCAGTGGGAACTATTGTTTGTTTTGCATGCCGGCGGAATCCCAGCTAGAGGCTGCCAGCTCTGCACCCAGCCATGTGCTGTGTTCAGCACGATGAAAAATGGTTTTGGCAGACCTAAGAGTGCCAACTCATGGCCATGGAAAAACATCACACACCGTTACCGAGGAGAAAGCTTCAGATAAATTACTGGTTGCTCATTAAGTATTTTAGTCTTCTCTCCTCTTTTTCATTGAGTGTCCCTGTCTTCTCTCCTCTTTTTCATCGAGTGTCCCTGTCTTCTCTTAGAAAAGAGAAGCTCTCTTGCATCTTTAGAGTTAAGACACCATACTTCCCCCCAATATTACTAGTTACTGTCACTAAGCCACAAAGAATTACCTCAAACTAACTAGTTTTCCTTTTTTATCACATTCTTTGCTTTGCTAATGTACTTAATTGAAAATGAGGTAGCTGAGCTGTAATTGTGTCTTATATCTGGTTTATACACAAACAAAAATAAACCAGACAGCATGCTGCTCATGATGAGTTGATTTTATTCAAGCAATGAAGTTAGCAAGCCCGCTTTTATTTCTTTTTTTTTTTCAATTCATCGGGTTTTAAAGCCAAATAATTTCTTTTACTGAGAAGAAACTTCAAATTACATGTAAACAACAGCATGAAAATAGGTCAGACTTTGACAAGTCTATGAGTTACCTCACAGAAAATCTATGAGGAAACTGGAGATTTTCTGGGAAACTTACCCACATCGTGTTTCCATTACTGAACAAATAATGAAATTATTAAAACAGGAAGGAGGTTTTTCACTGGGGCCTACTGTATTAGTTTCTTTGTCTCCCTTTACATTTCCAATCCTCCGGATACTTCTAAATCTATTTATTCCTAAATAGAAACTCTAGACTTAATTGTTATTTATTTATATGCACAGTGATACAAATCATGTGCTGTTAGAACAAACCAACAGACAAGTCCACCATGGAAATCTAAGTTACTTATTTTTCACCGAGCCAAACAGTACATATTATAGCAAAATAATTTCTTTTTCAGGGAAGAATAAGTGGCAAAATCTAAGTGTTCAACCTCTCGTTTTTTAAACCGAGAAAGCAAATACGGGTAGGTGTGAGGTCACAAATGACAGGAATGCCATTAAGAAAGCATCTCAGAACAAGTAACTTTGGTACAGACTGAGCACACAGGAAGGTCCCCTGGCCTACCAGAAGAACGTGTTTGTAAACACCTGGTGCAACCTCACCCTTTGTGGAACTCCAATGAAGCATGACCAGGAACGAGTCCCCCGTCTGCAAACACCCAACTGTTTCACCACTTCCAGGAGTGATTCACTGAAGTTAGGTCATGAGGACAAAATGAGAATTCCATTTAGGATATGCACCAAAAAAAAAAAAAAAAAAAGAAAAAGAGGACAGCCAAATGTCAGAAAGGCAAACAGCTTGGAACCATGGAGGGGTTTGCAATTTCCCACCCTATACCACGGGCTCTACTCATTGCACAAAGCTGTGCAAACGTCAGGAAGGAAGCAAACTTCACTGAAATCACTGCAGGCTCTCAGTTTTTTCTTTGGGGCTCAACACTCCCAGCTAAGAGCTCTTCTGGTTCAAGGCCAAAGCAGTCAGTGTTTTACTCAATCCTGCCCATAAAAAGGATTATCACTGACCTACTTAAAACATTCTTAGGCAGTGTTTCCATCCTTCTGACTACTCACCTGTATGTGTTGAAGATAACCTTTTTTTTTTTTTTTTTACAATGTTTGCAAGTTAATGATTGTCACTGGTGTACAAGGTGTACACCATGTGCTCGGCAGAGATAAAGACTTGGTCTGCCTCAAAAAAGCCTACCGTGAAAGCAGGCAAAAAAATCATAGGAAATATAGAAAGTAAAAACAGCAAATTTTTCAGCCCTGCCTTAACACAAGACTTTAAGAGCTCAGCAGAAATAAAAGCAGACGTGAAGAAGCTGTTATAATACTTCTGTACTGGTAATATCAACAAAACACAGAATAAAAGCGAGACCAGAAGGACAGTATTCCAAACAAACCCCCTCCGAGCAGATTGGGAAGGGAACTTCCAGCTGAACACATCACAATCTCCAGAATCACAGCATACCTGCACTTTGGTATGACCTTCACAGAGACCACCATAAGCTCCACACCTTCGAAAATTCAACCAGTGCCTAAAGACACAGACGCCAGTGTTCACACTTCTTTTGTGGTTGGTTCAATCAAGGAAGACCTTTAATTTACTTCAGATTTTTTTAGGCTTCGCACTTGTGAATCTTTGAATGAAGTAGAATGCAATCTGTTTTGAACCCCTCCATTTCCTATCTGCTGCCCTTTGAAACGAGGCACCTTCCACTTTCTATGGATGCAAGTAGGTCTCATGAAGATCTGTGCCATTCTTCAAACAACCCCCAGTCCAACAAAACTCAGGCCTGAAAATCCTTGGCCCCAAAATGCAACCTCAGATCAAGATGAAAATTTCTTATTTGACTTCCAGTGCTTGCAAGTCCACAAATCATCTTACAATAGCTGAAGTTTCCTCTCAAAAATACTCAGCAGTAACAACCTGAGAACTACATCAAGATCTTCCCTTTCACTTAGAGAAGAAAAAAAAAACAACCCAACAAACAAAACCAAAACCACTTCACCCCTAGCCCTGTTGAGGGACGTGTGTGAAGGGAGCTTGAAACACATAAACCCTGAAGATTTGGGGTTTTTTAAATAGGCATATTTACTTAAATGAAATAAGTAACCTTAGAACATGTATTGTGACGTGGTTTTCAAATTTCTCTCCCAAGCTTTAAGATGTGACATTGACTGAGCTGGGTTTTTTTGGCTTTTAACACTGTAGCTTTGTAGCAGAGTAGATCTGAGGTCTGATATATGCAGGTTGTATATGACTGTTCATGTAATAAAAGTGAAATTAATCTCTGGTGCTCCAGTTAGTAGCTGTAATACCAGTAGAGGGAGCAGTCATTAAGTCCCAGATTCAAGGGCATCCCTTCCATCAAGTTTAACTGCAGGGGCAATAAGCACAGAGTGCCAGCTCACGTTAACTGGAATAATAAAACAGTGAGGGTGATTTCTCCATAATGCTTATCAAAATTTTATCTCAAGTAAATGATTTATAGTACCAGAGTCTGTCAGGGCTGCTCCTCTTTCTGCTCCATGTAGTCAGACTAACCTTATTTTAAGGAGATACCTTTCAAAAAGAAGAAGAGACAATCTTCCCTCAATTTGTCAATTGATGTTCTTCAACAGGATCTAAGATAATGCTGCAAACAGTGACTTTTAGAAGGTGTGTTTCACCTCCTGAACCTAGGGATGAGATAAACGGAGTGCCTGTTGATAACGTCGCTATCGCTGCCAATTCCTTCGCTGGGATGAAAATGCCTTTTCAGTGTGCAGGTGCCAGGGCTTATTGAGGAACAGATCCCCTCCATTTGTACTTAAAAAAAAATTAAAAATGAGCCTTTGGAGTGTAATCATCACATTTCTCTGTCACTCCCCCCTCCCTCTTCTACTTTAAGGGTTATAAAGGATGCAATGTGCTCCTCTTTTGCTCCATGGGCCAACAGACTTCTCGCTGTTCTCCCGAAGAACAGTGACAAAGAGAGGGGATAAGAGAGAAGACTTAAGAGACCTCTCATTGCCCAGAGGATTTGGTTTCCTGCCAGAAAACACCAAACCAAACTTCAGCTCCCCTCCACCTCTACTTTTCTGCTTCCAACAGGTTACAGCAGCAGCTCCACCTTCACGCGCTACCGATGTGAAAACATAAGACGTGTGAGAGGCTAATCGTGCATTTCTGAGCAAGCAGCAGAGGTAGCATTTTCTCTTTCAGGGATTCAACACGTGCACATCTACATGAAAAGCACGTGTTTGTTTTTTCACCTTCTCCAGTGGTCTGGCCATACTGAGCTCAGAGGCCACAGCCTGCTTGTCCCATCCTGCACACCTCCCGCACTGCTACCAGCTCTTTGAGATTATTTCATTCAACCCAGAGATGGTGGCTTTTCGGGCAGAGAAAGGGAAATTAAGCACGAGAAGGTTGTAAAATAGTTTGCAAATTTAACCCCCGATTCTGAGAAGCCTGAAGATATTTGTCTCGACGTTCAAGTGAACTAGGACACTGACTTCACCCGCGATCCTAAACCAGAGATCACAGAGCCCAGGACTGCGTTTCCTCTGTGTATGTAATGCTCAAAACTCTAGACTATTTTGCCAGGAAGATGGGGTGACCCAGGAATGCTCACCCTCAGCAGCAGCCACGTAAATCTACCAAGCGTTAATCTTCTCTTGTCCAGGATGAAGCCTGGCACACAATATTGCCACCAAAGCTACTTCTCCAAAAGGAAACCGTGTAATTTGCACAAGGTAACAGCTTAGCCTGTTTATTTACATTTTCCTTTAATGACTTCATCTAAGATTCTATAGGCAAAGGAACAAAAAAACCCCAAATAAACAACCAAAAAAAACCAAACAACCCACCAAAAACCAACCAACCAATCTTGAATTACACTTCCCTGTCCTCTCCTCACGGTAAAACACAGTGAGCAGAGGAGGAAAACTCTTATTTCAGCACAGGAGGGAGGGGATCAGAGGTCAGGAGATACACACATGCATAGCCGTGCAGAAAGTAGCGTGAGAACCTGGATCTGGATCCTGCCACCCCCACTCATTAAAACATTCAAATGCCCCCACTTCTTTCCCCCCCTCTCATGTTCTTCATTATTGACACTATATGTGAAGCTGCATTTAATAGCCCTTGTGGGTGGGCATAGGTCATTTTCTGCTTCTGCATATTCTATTTTTCCCCCAAGAGAGGCTTATGCAATATCCTAACGTTCAAACAATAACGGGGTCATGGAAAATGTGCTCTTGCATGAAAACTTGAGGGGGATGGGAGGAGATGGAGAGTTATCCCATTATCCTCAAAAGTCTCAATGAAAACCAGCTGCACAGTAAATAACTTCCTGCACTTTGCCACAAACACACTGAAAGGATCCTCTCATCAGCACAAATATTTGGGGGTGAAGCCTGTATATACCCACCATGATGGTAACACCAGAAGAACTTCCTGCTAACTCCACAGCAGCCACATGGGATTCTGCACCACTTCGCTGCTTCCAAACGTCGTTCTGCTTCAGAACCAGGATCTGACTGTCTACCTTGCATCGTATCATTGCAGTCTGGGCAAGGAGGCTCCCCTCAACGCTAAGAGAGCCTGTTTCCCTAGGGAAACCTGTCTGCTACCTGCTGTATCTGTTCCGTGCCAGTGGTAAAGCCCAAGCTTTACTCCACAACTACGGCAAACGTGCATCTCTGCCTCATGCAGATGGTCTCACGTGAAATTCAGGCTGAGGTCATCTCAAGTTTTTCCCTTCAGTTATGAAAGGAAGGGAACTGAATTGAGCCCCTTCCTCTCCCCTTCACCCAGCCATCTTTTCCACATAACTTGCAGGAACTAAGTCCCTTTCAGCTCTCTGTATCTTCTGAGAAATTCAGCTGCTACCAGCCAACGGGCTGAAAAGCTCTTAGAGGACATGCAGCAAGAAAACAGGATTTGTCTGACTGTAAGAAACTCAGCTAAAAACAAATACTTCATGATCCTTTATCATAAAATTCATGTGTTTTACCATAGAGAGAAGGGCACCACCAAAATTCACTAGCAAGACACAGCAATGCACAGGAACTATATAGAATCTGTATCTATTTTCAGATCATTTCAATGGTTAAGAATAAACACTACACATTCCCATTTGATTAGATCATGTGAAGCTTGATTTGAGTTCTGTATTTCTGCATGGAACCACACTCAAAGTATGGTGAGCTGTCAAGAGTTCTACCCTAAATCTCTTGATATTCCCTATTTTCTCCTAGAAGTTTCAGTGCCTACTGCAAGGTAACAAAGGGACAACATCTGCTTTCATTTCAAAAGACAGTGGCTAGTAAAAGCTCGAGAAATGGACCAGCAAAACCAAAAGCAAACACACACACACACACACACACCCCCAAAGGCAAATAAAAGCAATATATCTACACTGCTTGATATTAATAGGTATATACACCCCAACATAAAAGCTTGTTGCTGTGTTTTTGTACCTCGGGGATGACATGGCTCATTCAGGTGCCGATCACAAATAACTCCTAACATATTTGGTTGGAAAAGGGGAGCTGTGTTTCTTTTCTATCAAAACTTTCGGTGTTTGTTTTGAGATTCGCTGCCCAATCTTTCCAGCTGAGGCAGCTGGAGAACATGCCTGAGCAAACAAACATGCAAAATATACGTTGCATTGCTAACCTGAAGCTATCTCTCAAGTCTTGGGGGTTTCAACAGCTCTACCTATCAGAGACTGACTTACTCTCCTCAAAATCCTTTGTTACCATTGTAAGCTTTTACAAAGACCCCTACAGAGAGCGTAGATGTAAGAGACCAGTCATGCTGGGGCAGATCAAACGTTTTCTAGCTCCCGTGGATGGCAGGATGATGCTCTGCTAGAAGACATCAGGCCTGGAGAATCTCTAATGACCCAAAAATAGCTGTGCAAGCCCTGCACCTCAGACACCACCTTCTCTTTGGACTCCTCACCTTCCTCCACAAAGCATGGCAATTTGTTGCTGATGCAGGTAGCTCAGCTGTTGAAGACATCACAGTGAAGAAATGGGTACCATTAAATTACTTCTCCATGCATGGATCGTAGGTGCTGGTTGTCTATGCTGGGCTGGAAAAAACAAGGGGGGGGGGATTGTTCCTTAGAAGTTTTGTGCAGACAGCTTGTGTGAGCACCAGGCAAACACCATACAAGCTAAGGGAAGAGCAAGGATGTTGAAATAAAAGCATTGCTCCTTACCTGCTGTCACCCACACTGGGGCCATGGAACTTTATTATGTAGTAAGTCTATCTAAATTGAGATATTTTTAAGCCCACTGCTCACTAGTTTTACACTATGGAATTACTATGGGAGCAGGGGAAAAAAAAAAATATATATATATATATTCTCTTTCCCTTCATACTAAATGTTTGTTGGACCTTACCCTCTTTGAAATCCAGCACTTACACTATCATCTCAAAGGTAGCAGGTGACTAGCCACCCTGCCATGAGCCTGCTATACAAGTCAGAAGCCTTTTTGGGTTTGTTTGGGTTTTGTTTGTTTGAGTGGGGATTTTTGTTGCCTTTTTTTTTTATTTGGTTGGTTGGTTTGGGGTTTTTTTGTGTGTTGTTTTTTTTTGCGTGTGTTGTTTTGGGTTTTTTTTTAAAGAGCCTCCATAAGTACCAAGTACAACCTAGGGAATCTGCCAGCATGAACTCTCAAACTACCTCAATAGCACAGGGCTTTCAGTAACCTCACAAATGGCAACCTCTGCCCTCCTGCTCAGCTCCTGTTCTCCCAAGCCACCATCGACATCCTCTGCAAACTGTCACTCCATTATTTTTTCAACATCCAACCTCTCTCAACACTACTGTAATGAAAATAGTTACTGCAGACCTTCCTGCTAATTTATTAACAATCATAACCCACCAGTCGTTCAGATGATTTGAAACAGCGAATTAAAAAACCCTCCATCGTGTGTTTTTAGCAATTACCTCAGCATCAGTTTGGCATTTTTCTCCTGCACACAGACCATTTGTCTTTTCTGTTCAGTCAGGAGCAAAAAGTAGAAACAGAGCATGGCTCCCATCAGCACTGCCAAAGACCTGGAGAACGAAGCCACAGAAGTCCTGGGGTCTGACTGCTTCAGCGCAAGGAGATCCAGGCTCCAAAAGCCCTACAAACCGATTCCTCTCCGATGAGATTCAGTGTGCTGGCACTCACTGTCCCCTGCCAGGGGTTTAGCAGGATTATTGGGAATACACCAGAGCCACCTCACCGAGGTTTGGCCCAGTCTGCACAGCCCCTCCTGGCCTTTCCCAGCACCTGAGCCTCTCTGGCCCTGGGTCCCTGCACATCTGGACTGTCTGCACACGTACCACTCTGCTGCCTTTCCCCTCCAGTCTGCTTTTCCCATCTGAGGGGAATTTCCTACCAGTGGGGCCATTAAAACATTACCATTGACTTAGCCTGATGAAATCCTGATGGCAAAACGGACCAGGTTTCCTGGCAAAGCACGAGGAGATAAACAGACATAAAATTATCAGTGTAAAAATGGTGCTTTACATTCCTGCTTGATGGTCTGCAAAATCAACCAATGCTCAGCAGAGAAAACATCTGCACACAACCAGGAGGATGAGGGATGAGCACATGTGGCTTTTTTTTTTTTTTAATTCCAAATTTACCTTAGAGCATTGCAACAGAACTCACAAATAGGACAGAAATCACTTCAAGACTGGATATAAAAGATGATGCATCCAACATGTTGGAAATAAAACCACAATAAAAAGTTAAGCTGACAAGTTTAGTATTCCCCTTACCTTTTTTTTTTTTTTTTCTTCACATAGAATCTCCCCACATTTTTCCTCATTCATGCTTGTAATCATCACCTTTAAAACCACTATGGTCTGAAGGTATTTTTTGTCTCCTCCTTTGCTAAAACTGAAGTCTGAGGTAAAGTGGAGATTATTCACTCACTGCCCTCCACACAGCAGGATAATCATAATCTTTGGATACAAGGGCATACTAGAAAGAGAGAATGCATACGTGTGCATGTATATGCACACACACATATATATATATGGTAATAACTGTTTTTTCACTGTTAAAACTATTTGCTTTGAGACTGGAACATTCTGATCCTGGCAAAATGACGCAACTTATTAGTGGCAAGAAGTGACTCAGTGCCTTGCACTATTTTAGAAAGCCAGATGAGACGATCATTAACTCTGCTACTTCAAATCCACACACACTTCCAAATTCAAACTTTATTATGGGAAAAAAGGAAAAAAAACCCACCAAAACCAAAACACAGAAGTACAACGGAAAAAGCCTTCAAAATAAACCCATAAGAAAGTACAAAGAACACTGTAGAGCTTTCAACTTCTCCATGAAGTGACCAGGAATGAGAAAATACAAGTACCTGATCAACTATATAATCTAATTAGATCTTTAAAAACCAGATTGTTAGATGTTAAAAATAAAAAAGAAAAGTTGACTGAAAATCTCAGGGTTTTCTCCATCCATTGCTCTTACAATAAGCAAGAAAGAGAGCAGTTCAACCTAACTGTATCTGTATTTCATACACAGTTATTTCCCTCTGCCAGACATCCCGTCTCATCACTAACTCTAGTGCACCAGTAAAAGCGAAGAGGTACCCTCAGAGGCTTCTCCTCTGGGAGGCAGTTGTGTCTGAGTTCCAAAGGCCCAAAAGAACATCCTAATGGCTACCATACATTTGCAAAAGTGACGATGGGAAGCATTGCCCAGACTTCACTTTCTTGTCAATACCATTGACACACACACTGAAATGTGAACTAATTCCTCTGCTCAGCTTGCGCATCACCAAAGCGGAACTGCCCACGCTTTGAAAATAAGGCCTGCAAAGTGCTAAGAAAGACCAAGGGGGATCTAATGCTCCAATTGGACCAGGCAAGCCTTCTAGTGCAGCTCCCAGGCACCAGAAAGCGGTTCAGTTAGATAAATAAAAGCAGTTGCAGTTGTAACAGCTGTATGTATACAGAGGCTTGGGAGCAGTAATAAAGGAGAAAATAAAGTTCCATCCCGAAATTCTGACAGATTGTAGCACAGATTTAGCCCCAGACCTATTAAAACGCTTTGTGTCTTGTTTATTAAAACAAAAAGCACATCTTATCATTTGACATTTATTAGAGAACAGACTAATGTCCCACTGCATCTGTGTGATGCTGAGTCGCTCTGCCCTGCTGCACCCATTTGACACAGAGATGCAGGAGTAACACCCAGAGACAGAGCACACTCCTTTCCACAGGAACCTTTCCAGCAAGAACTAGGAAATTCAGCTAAGCACTTCTTTGACAGCTATTTCCAAAACTGCCATTTCCATGTGGATTTTAGAATCCAGACTAGATGGTTTGTGTTCTGAAGCCAGAGCAGACTACATAATCCTGTAATTGCACATAGGGAAGCTTCTGAGCTCATAGTTGGGTCAATGTGCAAACTGTACTACATCAAAGTTGCTAGTAAACACGTTTGATGACTGTTTATGAAGAGAGAGAAATCAAAGTGTACCTAGAAAGCAGCAAAATGAGGGTAGGGGGCTGAAGACAGGAGGAAAAAAATCCAAACCTCAAGGTTTAACAAAAAAAAATTAAAAAATCAAACCCAACAAAAAAAGGATTATTGTCTTGCTTGAGTTATCTTCTGTATTGAGAGGAGATTGCAATCAGAAATGTGCCACTTACCCAACAATTAGTCTGACTTTCAAAGGCATCCTTTAGCAGATGTGTGCCATAATCAGTGCACCCATTACATGAAAAGCCATCTATCACAGGAAGCAGGATTAGACTGAATCAAGGAAACAAAACCAACTCTCCCTCAAAAAAACCCCAACAAAACCACCCAACCATTTAAAATCTGGCAATGGGTTATTTCAGACAATTATATTTACAACATGAAGCATCACCACATATGAAATTAATTGAAAGACTAGAATTCAGAGATCTTTACATCAATTTTTTCCCAGTTTGAGCATGAAGGTTTGGGACTAAGCTGACACACTCCCTAGAAGAGCCAGAGTGCACTTTATGCCACCTTCTCCATCAGCCTTCCCCTTCAGGGAGCTTCCTCTTTAAACACACAAATTCATTACACACTGTAAAAACTTGGTTTCTCAGCAACCAGGGAGGATGACAGGCTTCCTCTCCAGATCTCCAATCAGCTTTGGTGTATCACACCCCGTTCTGCTCCTCACATTTCCCCAGCCAAGGTCACAGTGCTGAGGGCTGCCTGGGCCCTTCAAATGCACTTAGTGAGCCACACATTCCCATGCACACCCCAGGGCAAAAATCAAACAGCAGCAGGGAAAAGGACTGAAATGTGGCCACAGGCTCTGCAAGTATGGACCGTATCCTGTCCATCCACCATAAATTCTTCGCTGCAGCTTTTCCAGACTGCAACCTCCAACAAAGCTTTCCAGCACATACCACATACCCCCAGTAAGATTATTAGCTTAAATACAAGATCACACATACGAGGGAAAACATTACTACCACCTAGTATTAACACAGCAAAGGTTTCCACCTCGTGCTCCAAAGGACTCTTGAGCCCACACAGTAGTGTCCAGGAGGTGGTTAGCCTTCTGCAACCTTCTTCCCTTTCATTACCCACCTCTGCTGCCCAGCCTGGCAGCACAGCTTGTCCTTAGCCCTCTAAAACTGCTTTGGGAAGTAAGAAGCCACAGGCGAGGAATGCAAAAGCACCCATCATTACAGGCTGAGAGGAAGAACAAAACCAAAACAAAAACACCGGAGACAATTTTGATTGTAGCTCTTCATTCCATAGCTCAGCAGCAGCAGCTTAATGGTTAAAACTAACTTATAGGAAATGCCCCTCTCCCATTCTCAATTTCAAGTGATTCACTGCATAACCTGGACCAGGTTATTTAACCTCTCTCTTTAATCAACTGGACTGGAAGGATGAAGATCCACATCACTTGAGGTCTGAAGGAGCTTCTTTAAAAGCTAGAAGATGCTTTGAAGAATAAGAAAGCAACAGAGACAAAAGCATAAATGCATGGTAGTAAATCAGCTGCTATATAATAAAATATTTCTCTTTATGAACAAAACAAATATAAGATTTGAAAGACAGCTTCCTAAGAGCCTAAAAAGAAGTGGACTCAGACTCTACCACAGCATATTACATTGACGGAATGCTCTGAAAATTAAGGTCACTAAAAGTGAGTTTACATCCCAAGGAAAACATTGTTCCAGAAATGAAAAGTTTTATAACAACTGTACGTTTAGAACAGTGCTCAAATCTTCCAGATTCATTAAGGTTTTATCTTTGGCTTCTCTAATACATGTACATTCTTGTCCATTCCTACTAATTCTTTGTGATTATCTGCTCAAGAGCTCACCAAATGCAGGTACTGAAGATGGGAACTGCATGCCAAATATGCCCTACAAATCCTAAATGGTTTAGCACAGACAAGCAATTACATAATACTGTGTAATATGAGCTTTTGTACATTTGACCTGGTTTGGAAATGAACACCTCTTTTTCCAGCTGGTTTCCGTTCTTTCCATTTACACGGACAATGCCCTGCCCTCCCAGCTTTTACTTTCTCTGGTTAAAGAACAAATACCTGTCACACTCTGCTCCAGAAACATACAGACATTCCCTTTTACTTAGCAATACATTTGAATGGAAGGATGAGCATCAATGGACTTTGGTCATCAATGTCATTTTGGTGTTTCTAAAACCATGAAAGAACAGAAGCAGGGTCTTAGCAGCCCCTGTTATGGATAGCCTTTTCAGGACTCTCACAATCAGAGAGATGAAATGCATCTGTAATCAACGTGTTTCATTCTTTGCATTGATGCCATTTTCTTGTGATTTATAATGCTAGTCATTCAACCATTGGCCACAGGTGTTCCCAGAGCATCCAGCATCGGAAAGAAGTATGGAACAGCTCCCTTTACTTTAAACTCCATTAAATCTATTGCACTAAACGAGACTGGGAGCGAGGGAAAGCCTGTAGAAACGCAGATAACAGCACTTTATTGTCAATTCACAGATTAACTAATTCCAAAAAAAAAATCACTAAACCTGGAGCGTGTCCCTGTAATCAACTCCACCTTGCACGGGCGACGGAACTGCTCACCCAAAAGCCTTGCTCCAGAACATTTTCCTTACTCACACACGTGCTGCACCAGGCCCCCCCATCTTTAAAGCACTCACACTGCAACGTGACCTCTCGACAGGAGGGAGTTTTGCAACTGGACTGGCCAATTATACACTTTTAACAACCGAGTTTCTCAGTCCCGGTTAAGAGAGACATTTCATTAACTCAATTGTTTTCTTGCACTGGCCTCTGCAAACAAGTGTCCAAAGTATCACCTAGTACTCTTACAAATTATGACACTCCAACCTCTGTCCCTAACCTCTCTCTCTTCTAAAAGCCTGGACAAGAGCCCATCTAATTTGCCAGCACCAAGCCCCATGTCAGGCAAAAAAAAAAAAAAAATTGATTTTATTTTAATTTTTTGCTGTTGACTCCCTTAATGGTTCTCATTAATTGCCAGGGTCCACCTTTCAAGTAAGCAGCTCTGGTGTTTAACAACATGCCCAATTAGCTGGCCCTGTTACTGTTTATCTCGAAGGCAGGCACGGAAATTTCCAAGCGCGCGGCGTCTGCCGTGCCCATTAGAAGGAAAAGCGAGGACATTAGTCTTTGTGACACATGGTATTCAGATGCACCCCACTGACACAGAACATAAATGGCCTTGGGGCACCGATGGCGGAACACGTAACTCCTGAAGCCATCATGGTCCAACTGTCCACCAGTTTATCAGTGTGTTACAAAAGCCATGTGTATTCACTCCCTTCTGTTAACTATCAATTCAAAGGGGGCCGGCGTGTCACTACCAAAGGGACGGTCAATAAAACTCCCAAGCTTTTTCCATGCTGAGTGCTTTGTGCCCTCCTTCCTGCAAACGTCCATCTGGGAGCGAACGTTCAAAGAACTTTATTGGAGGCAGTGAAAAACGAGAGCCAAACAAAGTTCTCACCTTGCGTTTTGCTTCCGCGCTTTGCGTGTCCTCTCAAATTTCTTGTAAATACTGCAAATGAAAATAGATTCAAATGCAAGCAGGGCAACTAGTAAATCATTGACTGACTACCACTGTCTGCTCCTATGCAGAGCTCGTTTGAGGAGCTCGAGGAACTGCAAATAAGCTGTGTGGCTCTGTGAATTAATTTAAAATAAACAGATTTACAGGGAAAAAAAAAAAGAAGAAGAATACACGGGATCACATTTTTTTTTACACCATTGTCCCTTTTGACTGTCTGTCTTCTTTTGAGCTTAAGTTAGAGACACCCAAGTCAGAGACTAATGTTTTGGCTGCTGCATTTAAGAAACACTACAATCTTGCAGTAATATCCTAGCAAGACTTATAAATACATGCAGTTCTTTTTTATCTTAATCTACATGTTTACTAGGCCAATTTCCTTTCAGCTACATACAAATACAAGTACCGTGACTGACAGCAGAAAATGGCCTATGTCCCACTGCAAAATTACTTAAAGGATGCATTTAACATTGCCCCTAAACCAAAACAACATGCATTTAACATTGCCCCTAAACTGAAATAAACAATCTCCCTTGGTACTGTCAACAACAGTGAAAAAGAGAAATCAAATGATGGAGGAGGAGAAGATTAGAAGGTGAAAGCTGAAGATGATGTTATGCTTGCTAAAACACACAAATAGTCTTTCTCTCTGGAGGGATGTGGAACCCTACTGGAAGGTCCTCTGCACCTGCTCTCATGAGCATCTTTCATGGAAGCCAACAGAAATTCAACGTGGGGTTTACCTAAGACCCCTGATGCAGGTGACAGACTGCAACACCAACACGAAGTGTGCCCCTGTCTCTAGATCCATCAACCTGGGTCTTCTGAAGTCACAAAGCGATTGAAGAAAGGTTCCCAAAAGTTACTTTCTGACTAGAGTTGGGTATTTTTAATACTAGTTTGGAAAGACAAAAGGCAACTACATTAATACAAATCAAGAATAGAATAGCAATGTTTTTTAAATCCCTTTAGGCCTATAAAGGGCTGGCACTGGGAGGGGGGGGAAAAACCAAACTAAAACATTTTAGCTGAAACATCTTCCCTCTCATACTCGGCGTTTATGCAAGATGCAACATAACTTAATTATTAATAATTAAAAGCCTAAAGTAGTTACAATTCCTGCCTGTTTTCTTTCTTTCCAGCCACCCCAAAAATCAGTCTCACGTAGGCAGGTAAGAATTCACAAATGATTCCATAAAAAGTCCACCAAGCCATTTTGATAGAGAGGCTGAAGGGCCAAGAATCCTACGGTTTAAGTGGTCAAACAGCAAGTATGAGATAAAAAAAAATAATGCTGGTTACTCCTATGACGGTATTTAACATTTTACATTAGATAAAAATAATGGAGTTCTTGCCCATGAGTTCATCCAAGAAGGAAAAGCAAACAAACAAACAAGAAAAAAAAATATCAGAAAGTTAAATACCAAACGTTGAAAGTAATGGAAAAAAACCAAGTTTAACTGCAGTTCACATAAAAACAGAGGAAAAAGAAAAGCAAAGTTATTTTGAAAACATACACAAACAGATTTATATTTAGAAAATGGGGCATTTTAGCGTTCAAATCCTCCCTGTTCCTCTTAGCCTGAACCTGAAGAGATGATGAGTATTTAAATGTCTGAATTTGCAAAAATACCATGCAAATGCCCAAGATAGGAGCACACAAGCAACCTTTTGTGCTGGCTAAAGCAACTGCTTGAATTTCCAAATAGAGGCTATCACAACCAGGATTAAGACCAATTGCTTTTGCTGGAAGGTGCAAAGAGCATCCTAAATCACCACTACAATTAGCAATGTCACGCCCAACCACGCCCTTGGTGATGCAAACATAACACAAGAGAGGCAACAGTACTTAGGGTATGGAGTATGTGCTCAGTTAGCACATATAAACCTGAAGAACCAAGTATCCCATACCTAAAGAAAATGTATTTGCAGACTGATGTGGGTTATTTCCAAATATACTTCCCTGGTAACTCTCACCCACTCAGCACCCCAGTCTACAACTGGACTGAACAGAGACACTAACATTTGTCACCCACTAAGAACAGGGCTTAACAATTCTCTGCTTTCCTAGATTTCTGTTTGAGGAGGTGGATCTGCAAAGAACTCTTCTTCCCTCTTATTTGGGACCTGAAACGCGAGTCTCAGGGCATCCCATACAAACCAAATCTGGGTATCAGTGTTATTATCCAAATGGGAGATTCCAGGGGCACAAACACAGAGAATGAGGGGACCTATCCTTTACACAGCTGCAGGACCATGTAAAAAAATATTTATTCTTTCAACATTAATATTAAGACAGTTTTACATAAAGCTGAATACAAAGTGGAAGGATTACAAACGCCTTTGACTAGACAACTTACGAAACCACTTAACGTTTCCTGAGCTTTAGCATACCTGATTTTTTCCCTTCAGCATTTCTCAAGGTTTTGAATGAATTTAATCTATGCATTTTACTGAGCTGGACTGAGTAGTTCTACCAAGTTCTACCAATTTTCCATAGAGCAGCTTCACACACAACGAATGTGCCACAGTCCAGCTCCAGCAGCCCAGCCAGGTGCTGTTGCACATGGTGTTTGCACAGCTAGAAACCATGGCTCTGTACTTCAGCAACACTCCAGTCACACTGGAAGTAGTTTAAAAATGAAAGAAAAATAATTTAAAAAGCACAAAGACATCTCCAGTAAGACAAGGTGCAGATTCTGATAGCAGTCTATTGTTTGTTTAGCCCTAAAGTATCACAAAGGTGAAGCCGAAAGATGCGCACGGGCAGAGAAAAGATTGTGACTGCCACAGCAACAACCTTCACAAAGCAATGGAAAGCACACGTGTCCTTTCAGAACTCCACATTCAGTCGCAGTTAACAATGCCAGCTCCCCAAAACACAACCACAAACAGTCTGCCCGCTGACGAATCAGTAGCAAAGCTCCGGAAAATCCTACAAATAATGGCAAGGTCTTCTCGTGCTAAATGATCTGTCTGTGGCAGGGCTGAATCCAGTTCAAGGGTGATTAGAAGCAGGAAGTAATAAAGAAGGAGAGTCAGCATTAGACTCGGTAGAAAGTCTTTAACATCCAATTGTAACAACTATAAACAGCAGGAAAAAGTTTTAAAACTTATTGAAATCAGGCTAGCAGTGCATGCATCACATCTAGGTTTGGTTTTTTTTCCTATGAAAACTCCCTATCATATCAATCAGCTTTAAGGAATGACTACTACATTTTACTATTGCTTCTGAAGTTCATATTAAAGCATTTTACAGCAGGAACTATTAGGCTTGATACTGATTTGCCATAGCACGGCTAATGAGCATTCATTACTTCTATTAATATGAAGATGGTAGAAATGATGGAAGGCAAAGATTAGAAAGTGACATGAATAAATATTCAGTATACACCAGATTTCTGAAGCTCCACCTTCTCCTCGCAAAGGGAGGGGAGTCCTGAAAATGTTGGCACTCCAACTCTAACTTCACTTGCCATCATGGCTAAAACTGGATCAAGTAGAAAGGAATCTTCCCGTATAAGACCCTAAACTACATGTGAGTATAACAATTACATTAAAATATGGGACTTGTGAAAATATACTCATATTGCACCACAAATCAAAACTCAAAATGAGAAACTACAGAATTCAGAGAGCTTTTTTTGTATCAGCTTGAAGAAATCCCATTTACACAGATGGGATCCCATAGGTAAAAACTTAGGATGTTTTAGGACTGAAGAATAACAAGTGTGGGCAGGTCATCTGTGGGCTACACAATAACATCCAAATGACAGAAAAGCTCCCGAGTACTTTTGTGGATCTTGCCCAAAATGCATCATTACAAAGCACTCAGATGCCCTTAGCCTCCAGCCATGAAAACCAAGACACAAATCCAGTTTCCAGCAAACAAGTCAACAAGCATCTTTATTACCAATAAAATTGTTAGCAGGAAACATATAAACATATTTCTAAACTGTTTCCTTATTTTAAGTCAGTGCTCTAAGCTAGTTAGATAGATGATATAATTATTCAATAGTAAGAAGTATTTTTGCCTTGGCTGAGAAAATAAAGCTGGAGCTTAAAAAGGAATTAATCTTAAATCCCAGCCTTGCAATAAACGGGGATTTGGTTTCTATTACAGCTGGGGGGGGGTTTGCTGATGCAACAAGTACCACCAGAAGAAAAAGCCTTGACTCAATTCGGTACTTGACTCACAGGCAGGGCTAGTGGCATCAGCTTTATAACAGCCCCAAACTTTCCGTGATACAGCTCATCCCACGCTGCATTTGCAACATTTGGTATTTCATTATTAGGCCTTAAGTTCTGGCTATGGGTGGCTGAATGCTCACCGTGCAGGGCAACAGAGAAACACATTATTTTACTTGTGAAAAACAGAATCTGCTTTGTTCTAAGCCTTGTTTCAGATCATAAATTTGATAGTTTGGAGGTGGGGGGGGGCTGTGGTATCAGAGACGTGTCATTTGCTGTCCCTCTCACAAGCTCCTCCACGTTGGCAAAACTATAACAAAAGTAAAGCACTTCAAAATTACTACTTGAGAGACCCACTAAATCATCCAATAAGATTTCACCCACACCTGACTTGCTCCAGAGCATGGAATTAAACTACATGAGGTGCCCCAAAAGATGAGAGCTTTGGTGGGCAAGGTAAATGTTGAACTACGCATCAAAAGAGGGTGTGCTTCCCTCTCAATCCTGAAGACTTGCCACGGTCAGCTATGGAAAGCACATAAAAGTGCAACTGTTTTCTTCATCTGGGAGAAAGGGTGGGGAAAGCTTAAAGAGAAGAACATAAAAAGAAAGAGAGGAGAATCACTGCAAGGCAAAAAGAGGATGGATACTGGCATTACGAGATAACGACACAAGAGGAGGAACAGGACTGAGAACACAGGAGATAAGAAATGAAAGAAATTAGGAGGGAACACAGATGTGGAGGGGAGCTGTGGCAGCGTTCAGGAGGAGTATGATGGCCAGGGACAGAAAAACAAGACTTCTGTCCCCTCTTACTCAGGGTAAGGGAGCAGAAATGAGAGGCAATGGAGGCTAGGAATGAAGTAGGGATGGACAGAGTTCACGTGAGACATGAGCAAAGGAAATCCTGAGCAGAGCCTTAGATGCCTTAGTCCTGCAACACCTCCGCTTCCAAAAAGCTTCCTGCTGCCAGGGCTGGGGCACACAGAAAGCAACAACCAGCAGGAAGGACTCCTCTAAGCATACCTGGCAGGAGTCAGCATTCACTGTTTAGGCATCTTTTACCCTGAACAAAGCTCTAGCCTCATTTTAGTTCCATATCAAACCTGCAAAATTGATCTTTAATAAACCATCTACGAAGTTCAGTTTAGACAACACAAGCAGGCAAATCCACCAGCTCGGGATGGTCACAAATCACAACCACAAACCAATCTAAAAGTTAGCAGAGAAAGCAATACATAGGTTGTGATTCGAGACATGAGGACATCTGAACTTTCTCCTCTGCTTGCTGTGTGACCTCAGCCAAGTAACTAATGCCACTCGTGCTCTCAGTGCCTCTGTCCCCTTGTGATTTCCTCCCATCATTCAGGCTGATATTGAAAGAAATGTGAAAAGAGGATTCGCATGAGAAAGTGAAGGAATCACTTCAGGTTCTTAAGGTTGAAGTCACTGGGCAAAAATTAATCATTATTAAAAGGGGGCTGACTGTAATGTCTCTGATAGTGTACAGACTCCAACTACTGTACATGTCAGAATTCCTCCGAGCAACTGAAAATTTACAGCCCGATATATTTTTCCTTTGGGTAGCTGATTATTTCTTCTGACACTCACCCTTCTGCGCCGAAGAAGAGGCACCTGCATTTCTTCACTCATTTCTAATATTCAGATTCTGCTTTTGAACTTTCCTTTGCCCCAGTTTCTTGTCATCACCACTCAGTGATCAGCACGGGGAAGCAAGCAAGTAGCTCCAGGCCATACCATTGCTGCACTTTGATTTGCGTCACAGAGACAAAAAAAAAATAAAGTAGAACAGCTGCAGACCTTAATTGCAGAGACCACGTATGGGAAGCTGCAGTTCGCTTTCACTGGTGCTCTTCCAGCTAGAAAAATTATTAAAGGCCCAATCCTGCTCGCCCAAAAACATGCCGAGCATGTTTTACTACAGTATTTTACTAGAACAATATACAGCTTTCAGAGACTGAAATACGGTAAAAAATGAAAATGTTGTTTTAACCAGAATAAAGGCAAGCTGAAGAAACACAGACTCCTATCCCAGGTTCATCACCTGAGTGCTTCCCACAAGTGTGTTACGGCAGCAAAACCATCACTCCTCTTGTACCTGTTCTCCATCCCTCTCCTCAGAGAGGAGGAACGGGCAGAGGCAATCTCTCCTGCTTGCTGAAGCGGGTTACTGCAGTGGCAAGGGTTGAGAGCCTTGGCTGTTGAGTAGGTACCACATTTATGTTAAGAAATGCAAGATGGACAAGTCACACCTGGCATGTGCAGAGAGGAGAAGACCTGCAGGTTTGGTAATACACCCCAAGTTCCTGGAGACATCTTTCCTCACATTTGAGCCACAGCTCCTTTTCACATTTACAGACCCATCTTTATGTGCCCATTTCCATGACAAAACCTAGACTGGTTTCCATTATGGGGGCATGGGACTGAAGAGCTTGTCTTGTTGGAAATTCCCAAATGGCTGTCACTGGGATCCAGCCCTGGCCAGGAAAATGATGACTATGGCCAGATCAATACTGATTTGGACTGGAAAATACACACACAAGTTTATCACCTTAAGCTTCAGCATGTAAGACTTTTTTTCTTAATGATTTCTTTCAGATATCTATCCCCACTGGTTTTGAATGGCTGGTTTTGAGGTTTTCGTGAAGGTGTTCATCTGTTTACATATTGCTCAACTTAATAAACTACTACATCTTAAAATACTAGGTGGGATCATCTATTATGTAGTATGTTGTAAATACCATTTTATATTGAGAAGCATCATTACCTAATGATGATGATCATTTGCTTCAAAAGAAAAGAAAAAAGCACTTCTGAAATGGATAATGCTCTAATACATTATTTGAGGAAAAGGAGTGAGGATAAGGGGCAGGGAGGCTTCTTCTTCAAGCAATACTGGATGCTCATTTGATAAAACCTAAAAGCACATTTAAAAATATTTTTCCATACAGAAGCAAAAATGAAGTATAGAATTCACCCCCCCACAGGACCATCAATTAAAATCATAAATAACATCTTGATTTATTACATTAGTAAGAAAGCTCATAGTACCTCAAGCCCTCAGCAAATCCCTAGACAAATTCAGGTGCAAAACCTGCTCAGACTGTGTCTTCAAGAGTAAGCTACACCTGCACTAGCCATGTGCTGGTGATGCAACAGCCAGATAAATCCACTCCCCCTTCCAGCCTTCACCAGCTGACTCAAGAACAGCAAGGAGCATGAGAAATTTTTCCATTATACTGTAATCACACGCGTGTTAACGATGCTCACACAGCCCTGCTTTCATGAGGAGGAAAAAAAAAAAAAAAGCCTGAAATAAAAATGTCCTAACTTAAAGAGTACCCTGTTCTGGTTTTATTTAGTGCTGCAGAAGTGTAAGGTTTGAATTACTAACATGGATTATTCACCACCAAATTCCCAGGGAAATGCAAACTGTAAAAAAAGTTTTGCTTGCTTCAATTTCTTGAGCAAAAGGTAAATCTCTTCTAGACAACTTTGCAGCCTTGTTTAAGAATGTTTTGATGCTGCTGAAATTTGCATTTTACCAAACCTGCCCCCCCCCAACTTCCTACCTTTAAAAAGCAAAAAAGTCACCCTTGAGGCAGTTGTTTCATTTGTTCAAACATGCAGTAACATCAAAGTAAGTCACTAAGATATGTTTTTTCCTGAAATTTCCAGAATTATTTTCTCTACATGGCTTGTTTGTGCTGGGTCAATATGCTGCAGGTTCTCGTTTTTACTGCCTTGTTTTAAGCAAGCCCAGCTCTCTTTTGGGGAGGGCTCAATTCTGCCAGCAGTGCACAACAGTCAGTCAGAACTGCAGATTTCTCCACATTCAAGGGCACTGTTTAAATATACCGAAGAGCTTTGGCTCAAAGCACAGATCTGTCCATTTTTATGACTACTCATCTTCGTGCCTCATGATCAAGCTATCTGCTCTAAGGGGTTGCACTAGGACTTCTGCCCACGGACATGGCTTTGGTCCTGAACCTCTTTCCAGAAAACAGGCAGCAACAGCCCGACAGCAGAAAGGGACAGGCCACGGCAGACACCTCCCTGTCAGAGCTATTGTCACACCTCTGCTGCCAGGTCGAGAATGTACTTTTGGGCTCACGGTTGCAGACTTCTTATTGTTTGTTGTGGAAAACTTTGGTATCCTCCACGTCTGTCAGTGTTTTCCACCTACAGTGAAGTGTTCTGAAAGGCAAAATGGCTGGTGGTTAATTATCTCCTCTGGGTAAATATGCGTATAGCCCGTCTTTTGTTTTCGACTCGGATGATATTTCAAATATTTTTAGAGGCAACCACCCGCTAGATCAAACATTCTCCCCTTCCTGAAATAGTAGCTCTGTTTTATGGTTTGTGAAGCATCCTTACTTTCCCCGTCTACCTGCCAAATGCAACTCACTTCTGCTCATCTGCTTGATCAGAGCTCTTCCCCACATCTTCAGGGGCACTCGTAATTCTACACAGCCCCTCTCAGCCTTTGACTACCAAAACAGTATTTCAGTGAGCAGTATCCCCTGGACACTCCACCTTCTGGTCTCATCTGGACAGAAGAGAAAACAGTATGAATCAGCAGAGATTTATGGACGAGAGAGATGGTCCAAGACCAATAGGACCACATGCGGAAAAATGGGCCTGTTCTCAAACACAACTAGCAAGAAGAGATACATTAACAAGTTTATTCCTCCATAGGCAGTGAAAAATGTTACTTACACCAAGGATGAACCTGACTAGGAGGAGTGCTGGCTGAATTCCATGTCTATCTTTCAGATGAGTACCTAATGTACCTTGATTTCGTTCAAGTTTAACAACAGCATCGCAGAAGAACAAGGCGTGCACACTGGAAAGGCACCAAATGGTGACATGTTTGTACTGCTGTTTGGCCAGAACAATACGGCATTTATCAAAAGTTAAACATTTACTCAAAACAGGGCTTCTGAACATTTTCTGTCACAGTGTAAATTGCTGTAATACAGCATGAAGTTCCATCCAGAGGAGCACACACAATGGAAGAGGTGAAACAATCCTGCTAACTTGACCCAACCCTCTTCACTCTGGTTTTTTCTACTTTTTTTTTCTATTTTTTGTGAGCAGGGGGGGGAAAGTGGGAGAGGACTATTCCATGTCTGTCTTCAAGGAGATAATAAATTATAACAGCATCTTTTCCTCTTTGATTTCACCTTGATCTAACTTGGCTAAGGAGGAGAAAAAAAAAAAGAGAAAACAACAAAGATGGTACAACAAAGAAAGCAATTGACTTGGGCTTTGTTAACCCTGAGGCCTTGTTCCAGTTTCAGCCTTTGTGTCTAGCTGCCTAAACAGAAAGGAAGAGCCAGAAAAAATATTAAACAGTCAAAACAATTGCTTGTACAGCACGTATCAGTAGAGCTTCAACCAAATTATCCTGCTTCTGGATGACAAGGAATTTGCCCTAGGGCAGCATACTGTGACTTGGGCACCAACAGCTTAAGGTCCTGGGGTAGAAATCCCTCTGCTCCCACTTCTCAGTTTAGAAAGGCAATGGCCTGTCCCAAGGAGGGGTCATAAGGCAGCTCTGCCACACAAAATCTTACCATCTTTTTTCTATCATGCACATTTTTATTACTGGTATTGCTTTAATGCTGTACTGTCAGCCAAGTGATGCTCACTTTCAAGAATGGTATAGCAAGCACTCAAGGAATTTAGTCCTAGCTTCACTTGAATCAATTCTGGAGACCCACATGCTCCCAGCCTCCAGAGGCAAGGGGTTGGCCTGAAGTCTGACAACAACCAACCAACCCAAGGCTGTAACCTGCATACTCCTCCTTGACACCACTGCTCAAAAGTGTATGTATTTATACACAAAAACAATACGTATGGACAAGTCATCTTAGATTTCTCCAGTGAGAAAAACGACACAAAAGCATCGCTGACCCCCCCCCCCCCAAACAGTTCAGCGTGGCAGCGAGACAACCACAGCTGAGCTGAGCATACAGCTGAAGGGTTCTTCCAAACGTACTGGCTGTCCTGCCCTATGGCTGGTGGGGTGTTTCTCCCCCTGAATGGTCATCTGATGAAGACCGGAATGAATCCGTGCATCCCCAGAACCCAAACAGCACGGCAAGGCATTTCGACAGGCGCCACAGAGGCAGTTACATAATTACCTCATGTGCAAGGTCACGACGCGCCGTACTAAACCTTCCACGTAGTGTAAACGGGCAATTTCTGCAGGACAAAAGCACGAGCGACTTTGCTTTGCTCACCTATTATAGTGGCCTCGTCAAGAGCATCGTTACCAGAACAGGGTATGTGATTAAAGAGGAAAATAATAGAAGTTTCATCCTCCCCCAGCATAACCGGAGGCACGGTGGTGGTCCTGCCTTTCATTACATTCAGAAGATCTGTGATGGTTTTGGTCAAAGTTTCTGTCACAGTGAGATGCTTTCAGAAAACGTTACAAATTTTACACCCCAGACCCCAACCTCTGCAGTACACTTGAGGACACCAGGCTTTTGCTGCCCTTCAGCAAGCCATGCCTCCTCCCAGACCATCGGCTCTCCGTCCCTCAACCCTTCTCACAGCAAGCACCGTGGTTTCAGTTACACAGGGCTCGTGTTTCTGCCATCTGCCCACCATATTGGTGGTAAGGTTTGAAAAAGCACAGAACAAAGCAGAGCTTGTCTCTCTCCACCAGCCAATATGAAGCCTGTACTGGCACCCAGCAGGCAGTCTCTACATCAACAACTAGTCAGTAGTCTGTGAAGGCTAAAAACAGCAAAAGATCTTCTCGTTTCTAAGAAAGAATTTAAGCAGAGTTGAGGCTATATCAAGAGAGCTGGAAAAAGGCCTATTGAAGAAGGAGGAAAAAAAAAAAAAAAAAAGCCCCCATCAACTACCTGTGCAATAAAACTCAGGCAGCACTAAAATCCAACTGACACACAAGCAACCAAAGATTTATTTATCCCCCTTCTGCGAAGCTCCTTGACTTACAGCTACTCTAGAAGCCTCTCCTACATCCAGGTACTGACTGGCTGTGCTGGCACCAAGCAGATGATAAATGTCCTGGTGCCCAGGTTGCTGGGTTGCTCGTGGCACACACTGCTATAACCAGCCCCAAGGTTCAGAAAGCAACTCCCGGTTCCCCACCGTGCTGCTGCAGCTGCTGGAGCAGCTGGGCCGTTCAGCTGCCCCTGGGAGGCCGTGGGCCCACACGGGCTGTGGGGCCAGGTTTGCAGTGCTGGCTGATGGACCCTTCGCTCTCGACTTGTGCAGTTGCGTCGTAGATTTGCTAATGGCATCATGGTGGGAAGTTTTGTCACAGTCAGGCTTTCCTGTCACAGCAGTCAGGAAGAGAAGACGGATACTGGGAAGAAACCAGAATTAAAAAGCAAATATGTTTTGTGTGAACTGAGTTAACACAGGCAAAAACTACGTAAGAGGAGGATGCAGAACTTTAATATGGTCAAAAGCTTTTCCAGAATTGCAAATTTTTTACTGGGAGCTCAAGGGAGGCACTCAGACCATAATTATCTCCCATTCAGTTTGAGCCTGTGCAAGCAGCTAGGACTGAAGACACCATTTTCAGTCATTCAAGTCAGTTGTTTTAGGCTAGAAGTAGATATCGCAGTGATAACAGCCAATGTCTATGGCATCAGTGCAAAATAAAGACCTTTGAACAGAATAAAAGGAAAAAAGTGCAAAAAATAAACACAGCACAGGGTGCCCTGTCACTCCCTCCAGCTTGGAGGCCACCTTCTTCTTCCAGGGAGGTGGGCCATAAAACTGTAAAAAATAAATAAATAAAAAGATAGGATTCCACAGAATGAAGCATTTCTGAATAGGTGCTAACAGTCTGGAGATGAGCCCCAGCTGGATGCTGCTTAAACAGCTGCTGGACCAAAATCCCTGTGTGACACAAGCCAACCAGAATACAGCATTGATCATGCCATCTCAAGGGGATCCACAGTCTACTGCATCACTCCATCAGTTATTAAAGATAGGAAAAGGAGGTGTAGCTGCAGAATAGAAAGAATTAATTGGTACCAAAAAAAAAGAAAAGGGCAAATAAGTATTAAAAGAAACAATAAATTGGAGAAGTGAAACGAATCGTGTAATTTTCAGATTAAAATAAATTAACATGGTCTGAAAATTAAAAACATCCCCGATTAAAACTCAAGTCAGCCACACCATTAGTACATTCCTCCCAGACCAAGTGGTCTGAGGAATTTATACATTTGGCATCGTATAAAATGTGCTATTCCTGGCAGGACTTCGAAACGGGGGAAGTGAAAGGGCCAACAAGACAGGCAGAGCAACGGGGCCAGCCTCCAAAAAAATCTGCCCTGCCAGATTTTAATCACAGGCTGGCCCTTGTCTTTCCCCACGAAGTAAAAGGACCTCTCCAAGTCAGCCCCCTTGCTGCTCACTCGCTCTTTGCTCCTACAGAGACAGCTCATCAGCTTTCCAGCATTTTCTAACGTGTTTGTTAACGTGTTTGTAACGTGTTCATGGCATGATTGCCAGGAGTACAGGTGTTAGTAAACTACTACTACTACTACTACATGTCCTGCCTGCAAATGCCATTTCAGCCAGCTGCTACTGGGCTAACTGGGTCGGCAGTTGGTTAAGGTTTCCGAGCACTGCTGTGGGCTATTTGCTGGCATTAAGTTATTTGATGTCCCAGACCGGGAGCACTGAAGAGGGTTAACAAGCTGTGCTAACCAGCCTGCCCTTTGATTAACCTACAGCTCCCATACCTGCTGCGATTTGTAGGAAGCACACAGCAAGTTGAGTCATGCCATATTTCCAGGTGACAACATACAGACTTTTTTTTGCTCATTTAATTAAAAAGTCTAAAAGCTATGAGCAGGCAGAGATACCCCTTTCATGAGTTTTAACACAGAGCAATTCTGAACTGCAACACACTAAAAATTTTCATGTTTGCATGCTAAGGTGTTTGGGTTTCTTCTGAAAACAACCACCCAAAACACCAAAAAAACCAAGAAAATCCTTTTCCCACAATGAGAAATGGGTTTATGCACAAGATTATCTTCTACTGACTTGGCAGTTGGCCATCCTCATGGGGATGGAAAGACTTGGAAAGTGTGCCACACACACCAGCAAAAAGGTAGATGGCAAAGAGAAACTGAAAGACACACAGAAAAAAACCAACCCAAACCAATAAATAGAAACTCCCAAACAACCAGGAGGGATTAGACAGAAGGACTCCTGCAAATGACCATGATTTCCCGCAATAACAGCATCTACATCAGAAACACGAAGCATTTCTTGGTTGGGCTTGATTTTTTTTTGGTGTTCTTGAACATTCCCTGCAAGCATACTGTTCATTTCAATTTTTAGGAGGAACTCCCACATCTTCGAACACAAGGCAACTCACGTCAAGCGTACAAAAGAAGTCCTTTACTGAACTCCTGGGTGAAAGAAAGACTACAAAGACTACAAAGCTATTGGCCTCTGTTCGAACAAGCTACATGGCAGGGGATATTGGACGCACCAACTCCATCACACAACTCCAGGAATTCAGTTCATTGCCACAGATCAATCTCCATCAAGCAAGTGCTTCAGTCAGCCTTCAATGAGCTACTGTTAGACGTTGACCTGTGCCTCTCTGACAGAAGGTCCTTATACCTGCCACTCACTATGGCCTACAAAAGTGAGCGTACGGCTGCACATCAATCATTCACTCCAGCAAAAGGGGAAGAAATGCTGTGTGTTGCTTCCTAACAGGTCTGTCGTTCTTCTCTACAGTTAAACAAATCGTTGCCCAAAATTAGATGGTCCTCGAGACTGCTTCCTCCTGAGAAGAGTGTTACATCCAAGGCATTGGCACCTATTCCAAAACATATTCCAGAGCTGAGCCACCTCATGCCAGTCCAGGGTGGCAGGAGGGAGGCAGAAGAGCAATGGTTTAGGAACCGAATGGAAATTCAGCTGCAGAAGTGTGCTCCTCAGAAGATAATTTGGAACCAGTTCTCCAAAGACAAACAAGGAAACCGGCACCACTGCAGCAAGAAATTATCCTCCAGTTTCTTTCAGCATCCCAGCCATGTTAGGGACTGGCATACCCAGCATCAGGTCCCACCCCACTCCCTCCGTTCCCTGAAGATCACAAGAACAAGTTTGATTTGCAGAAGATGGAACAGATGGAGAAAGAAAAGACCCTTTAGGTTTAGAGGCCAGGGAATCTATGCACTTTCCGACTCCTAAGAGCAAGGGAAGACAAACGCATCACGATGAATCAGAGGCGCAACGCTGATGTAAAAGCAAAGACACTGAGAAGAAAGTAAGGGAATAATAACAACCAAAGAAAGAATTTCCCCAAACTTCACACATCTTAATGCTGCCCACTTCCTTTGCGCTCCCTTAACTGAATTTTTGTCCTTCTGAATAAGCATGTGTAATGGGAACTCAGCTTGTGACCTTGCTCCCATTACTGCATCCTGCATTTAACTGAAATGTGCAATCCCATGGAAGTCCAGACATTAACCCGTTTGGGTGGGGTGACTATTGTTGCAAGCCTGAATTTTTTTTCCTAAAGCTCCAGCTGCTGGAACTGTAAAACTCCATGAGAACCCAAGTGTCTCAGTCGCAGGATTTTTGTTTTGTTTATTTTAAAAGATATCTTGAGTTCTCATGCTTGTGGAGGAAAAAAAAAAAGAGGAGGAAAAACCAAACCAAAAAAAAAAAAAAGGCTTATCATCCTTTTAAACTAGTTTCCTAACTGCTAACTCCTTGGTGGTTTTTATTCTGCAGTGCTTTCTCCCCAACAGCCATTTTTTTCCAAATTGAACTATTCCTGATGAAAGTGATAGATGATAGGGTCCATTCTTTCTGCAGCTTTACTGAAGGTGACCATCCATTTGATTAGCCTGAAGTCACTTCTCTTCCTTGCATATAAAGAGATATAAAACTGTACCCCAGGTTGGGTTAGTTTAGACCACAGTGCAGGAGATGACGGGAAGAGGCCTGGATCTGCTATCCCAAGACTTTGAGATTACAATACAAAAAAAAGGTAACAAACCATTTACAAAACATTTACATAGCCTCCGAACAAAGGAACCAGGCCACAGTTCATCTTCAGGTTTCTATCCATCACCTAATCAATGCCAACAATAAACAAATGCCTGGGCAGGCACCCAATTAAGGTGCTTCACTCTCCATAGGCATCTCGGTGGGAATTCACCAAAATGCTTTATTGGCAGGACCAAGTCCCTCGATTTCAAGAAAGAAAACCCAACACACTGCCTTAAAAATTACTCCATTACTTTTTAAACGGTGATTTCAAATTATTGTCTGACTCTGGTTTAAGCCTCATCACCTGGTTCATGGGGTTTGTTTGGTTTTGAAAATACCCTTTAGAACTAGAAGAGTCGCTTGCTGATGCAATGTGTTTTATGTGGTAGCAGCAGATGAAATTCAAGCACCACACCCCACAACACGCTACCAAGGCAGCCAGCTGCATCTTCTCCACCACAAGAGTTAAATTCCTGTTCAGAACTCATTTTCTTTCTAGTTGTTCTGAAAGGAGCGGTATATGCACTCGGGTCCAGCTCTAACGTGTTGATGTTTTCATCGACAAAAAGAAAACAACATCTTTTTCTAAACAGTTTCCAGCTTCAGGAGTCTCACCTTACAGAACTGAAGGCCAATAAGCAAGACAGGATCCCTGGTAATAAAGATGAGAGGGACAGAAGGCAGCGCAAGAGCGCGTGCGTGCGTATGAATTATGATACTAAGCTATGCATAAGCACAGCCTGGCCAAATCAATTTTTCAGTTAAACTCCCATTACTGAAACACAGATTAGATGCAGTTAATTTAAAACTGCCTTCTAATGATGCTCACCGAGTGAAGCCCACTGCAGTCACAGGATGGTAATGGAACATTTACCAAAATTCACAGGTTAAATAGATTAACTACTGGAGAAGAGGGCAGTGGGGGGCATCTCTCCATTACACTGACAAGCCTAGGAAGTCTGATGGGCTGAAATGCATCTGCTCAGTTGCCAGAGTTGCTTCAAAAAAAGATCTAGCCATTTTCAAATGTGCTGCTAGGTTTCCTCTCCCTTCTCTGCACCATCAAATACTCCTGAGCACAGCTCAGAAAGCGATACAGAATGGGATGGAGCCCTGGTGTCTAAAAGTATGAACCCTCTTATGAGAAGCTATTAAAAAATATCCTCTCTGTTTCACCCACAAAATCACTTAGCGACTCCCCCAACAAAACTGTCAGCTTAGATCTTAGCCTGAATGCTAAAGCCAGTGATTAAGCCCAGCCTTTTCTACACAGACTGCAATAACACAGCGTAATGCAAGAACCAGCATAGAAAACAAGAAGTTCCTACTCTTCAAGCACCCTCAAGTCTGGGTCATATATTTTAACATGTCTAAGGATCTAATGATCAACTGTTTTCTTCTTCTCAGACCAAAGGAAGGAAGGAATTGTTGCATTTGGCATTCTCTTGTATCAGAACATTTATCGAACACCTCTTATGTAGAGCTTGTCACGGTGATTTATTTTAGTGCACCCAAGCCCTGCACACTGCCCCTGTACATATTCCAACTACAAATGAGTCATGAAACCCCTGAATGTGCTGTTGCACAGGGAATGCTGAATTTCCCATCAAAGGGGGGGGGGGGGAAAGAAAAAAAAGAAAGAAATAAAAAGAGAAAAGGAAAAAAAATGGGGGAAAAAAAAGGAGAAAAAAGGAAATCATTAAAAAATAAAAAATAATTAAAAAACAAAAGAGTATGCCATCATACTTGGAGGGGCTGAGGAAAAAAAAAAAGAATACATGAATAAATAATGTGCAAGAAAACAAAGTCCTCGCTGTGTTGAGCACAGCTGTTGTACAACATTTATAAAGTCTCTAGTTACATAGTTAGGGCCATTTCCCCAAGGAAAGAAATGTACTGTACGGCACGGTATGGGAACATGCACACATAGGGAATATGCATTTACTTATTAGCAGCAGGAAGACCAAAAAAAAAAACCCCAAAAAACCCCCAAGAAAAACCAAACTACTAAAAAAAAAATCAGCAGCCTACAAGAACTCTAAGGAAACAACCAACCTGACACGGTCACAGAGTTTGCATGGAGGTGACTCCACCGGAGTCAGGATTCTTACTATGTCAATATTCAATTTACCATGTCAGAAATCTACGTATGCACAACAATCTTGACCTCTTGGAAGCAGTTCTGTGCATTAGAGAACAGGCTACTATAAAATGCAGACGCTGAGTAAATCATTGCCCGTGCTCAATTCTGAAACAGAGAACAAGCTGTTCTGCTTTGCCCTGGATTTCTCAGCCACGTTCCGCGCGCGCGTTGACTTTGTGCACGCGTAATCTGTTGACCTACCCATTGCTGCACAGAGATGCCAAGACAACAACTTAAGGAACAGTCATGCTAACATTAAAATACCTCCAAACAAAGCCAGTATGTAGGAAACGGATGAGCTATAGCATATTGATGGAGCAGAGCCACTAGATGCTCATAGGGTTGCTCAGGTTAAACTGCTTTAAGTCAGGGAGCACAGTTTTCCATTGGACTCAGAGAAATTCAGAGGCAGCACAGCTCTGTTTTTTTCAGGGCCACAATAAACAACCGAAACAGCAGCAAACTAAGCGGGAAGTCATCTTTTCCAGCAAGCAGGACAGCGTGAAATGTTGGCATCCATTTGCCACCTCTGAAGATGGGCATATACAAACATGTAGCTAAAGGCACAACACTTTAAGATCCAAGACTACATCTTCTCAACTAGCTGTGGTAGAGGACAGAGCTAGGTCAAGTATCTCAAACAACACAGCTGAGAGAGTGAGGCAGGGTTCATTTGCTCAAAGTCACCTTGCTTCTGGTAGGGAAACCAGTTTAGATTTACCCATGTCTCAGCTCTGACATATATTTCTCTGGCATTGTGTAAGTACCATAAAAAACTCTTACTCCTGTGTTTAGTTCCTTCAGATTTATTCACACGGGTCAGCCCATATGTTGCAAGACCAGGTTTCTGCCTAACGTTCACAGCTGATTCCGGTATGACAGCTTCATTCTGAAAACAAAAAAATCCCTGCTTTCCAGTTCGAGAAAGCAAAGCATTACTCAGAGCAATCTTCTGGCGGTAAGAAACCACTGATTGAGTCTTTACTCCACCCAATTCAAAGGTCAGAGAGTAGTTTTCCATCCTACAGGACTCTGCAGCATACAGACTAGGAAGCTGAACCAGGTCTTCCACATCTCAAGCCAGACCCTTAACTGCCGACCACACATCTGCACGCTCGCATCCAGGCACTTTCTGAGTTTCTTCAGAACTCTCTCTTCCAAATGTATTCCCCCAAAAAAAACCATTATCAAAACTGATGACTCTTGCAAAAGACTCTGGCTCCAAAAAGAAAAAAAAAACAAACAACAAATAAGCCACATTTCAAGAAAATTTCAAATCCAAGTTTTCTGAGTAATGCTAGTGTCGTCAGCAATTGCCAAGATAACAAACCCAGAGCGGGCTGGCAGAATTCAACCAGTAACACCAGAGCAGGAGCTAATCAGGACGGCAAAGGGAGTCTGTATTGCTCAATGCTGGGGAAGTTTCAGGTGGTGTTAGACCCGTAGTCTCCACTGCTACCCTGGCACGTGTCTAGACCAAACGCTAGGCGTGCAGTAAAGTCGCTCTGAAATTTTCAGGAGCGCAAAGATGAGTTAAGCAAAATTAGACATGAAACAAATTTTAAACAGAGCCTATTTTTTTTTTTTTAACTGTCAGGAGAAAAAGCATTCAGTTTAGAAAGCCATTTTACTGCCACTGACAGCAGGGAGGGAAAAAGGAAAGAGAAAGGAAAAACAGAAGCCCCATTCCTACTCCTTTGCCTTCCTGAATGAATCCATTATGAGGCTGAAAAGGAGTTTTAATTAAATCAGTTCCACTTACCAACCAAACCCTACCTGTTTCTTTGCCAGAGACACCATTCCTTCTTGTTCCCAAAGGCGGGGGGGGTGTTGGGAGGAGGAACAGAAGAAGAGCAAAACTGAATTTTAAGAGCAGGAAGGCAGAGGGTGCTTTTCCTTTCTCTCACCAAGTGAAAAAAGCAGTGAGGGAGAAAAAAAGCAAACAGGGACATCAAGGCTTCCATTGGTGCCAAGGCACCACTGCTACAACTCTTGTCGTGAGGATGCAGGATACCACATGCAGAACTCTTGGATACTAAAAATAAATATTCTAAAAGGGCTTCTGCTGAATTGTACTTTCACAGCAAAAGCTGGACTGGGTCCAAGAAGAACCATGAAACTGAGGCTTTCTGTATATCGCAGCCATTAAAATATGCAGTAAGTTAAATGACTGCAAGGAAACCCTGTGCTGTGGTAGCCCCCGCTAAACCTCATAACCATCTCTTTCTCCTCAGCTGTTGTATGAGGGGAAAGAAATTATTACCCACAGAAAATTAAGAATCAACTTCTTTAAACAGATGAGTCAGCAGATGTAAACTTCAGCAAGGCTAATTCCCCAGGCTGCTGACATCACCACACACATACAGAGACCACCTAGGAATTACTGCAAGCATGCTGCCATCCTGAAACACAGGGAATAGGGCAGAACAAGCTCCATGGTGGTAGGTGGTGTTAACCCAGGGTTCATCTGGTTACCTCAAATATTCTGAGTACTACGGATTTTGTTCCTCAGAAGTTTTCACGTAGCATCAGCTCACGCCTGCTTGCTTTTGACAATGTGCTTGGCCTCGCTGCCGTGCTCGGAGCAGCTGAAACGGGCCCTTGCACCGTCTGGGGCTCTGCAGTAGAAGAGGAGAATCCGCTTCTGCAGAGGCACAAGTCCCTGCAGCCCAGAAGGCCCCCGCTGCTCCGAGGCAGGCGTTCGGCAGCAGCCTTCACCGACTGCTTGGAGGTGGCTCTTGTATCGGCGGTGACCGGCAGCAGGGAAACCTCGGCCGTCAAACTGCATCACCCTCCGCTGGGATTCTTGCGCTGAACTCAACCGGCACCGCAGCCAACCGGCTGGATGCGGGAGAGAAGGAAAACACAGCGCTCTCCATGCGCTCGCTGCAGCCAGTGTTCAAAGCGTGCGACCGTGTCATTCCCCTCACCACGAAAGGACAATGCCACTGTTAAGATAATTTGCTGATAAAACAGCTACGGGGAAAGCTGGGCTCGACCGGAGCCGCCCCCATCACCTCGCTGCCAGGCCCAGAGGGAGCCGCGAGGCCACGGGCACCACGGCCACGCCAGACCCCCGGACAGCACCAGGCACTGACGCAGCCCTTCAACAACCCTGCTCTGCCACAGCTTTCATTTCTGACGGAGGAAAGGGAAATCCAAGGTCACCCATCTCTGAACCTGCGTGGGCTGCCGGAGCTTCACAAAGCCCAACAGCTGCCCCGGCTGCCCGACAATAAAGGGCGCTGCCGGCTCTGCCCCGACATTCCGAGGCCGGTTCACGTTGGCTGCTGCACAGAGCACCGTGCCACAGCAGAATGGCAGTCCTCACCAACCAGAGATACACAGCGTTACACAGAAAAACACATCTCGGACGCTAAGGGAAGAAAAGTGAATTTTCAGTTTAAACAGTTGCAGCGTTTCTTAGGAATTTCTTTCTTTTAAGGTTGGAATAAGTCGGATCTAGATGAGTCCTCTTATGCCAAGCACAGTTAGGTTAAATCTACAGCCACATTTAGAAATAGACACAGGGCTTACTGATAAAAGACTGCATTTTGCACACTACCTAAATGTCAGTATAGAGAAAAACTTCACCATGGCAATGCCTATAGCTTTAACAAATTGCTCTGACAGTAAAAACACAGACAACGACACTTGGAATATGGACAATACGGATAAACTCAGAAAAGATCTCAGCTAACTGTTCTTTTTCTTCTCTCTCTTTAAACAAGGAGGAGAAAAAAAGGAGATGAAGGAGCTGTTGCTGTTTTGTAGATTAAGGTGACGCTGACAAATGAACAGTCAATTTGCCAAAAATCCAAAGAATCGACTTTGTAAAAGGAAAGAGAGACACTGAAGGTATTACAGTTTGCATCTGTCTTCCTAATGCAAAGCACTGTGCTTAGCCATGAAAATCAGAAAGCCAATCTGAGTCAGATCAGCCTGCATTTTACTGTAAGCAATAAACAGAAGAAAGGAGGTTTTAGGGATTCTTAAAAAGTATAAAATATTTAAGTGTAATATAATGGAGGAAAAGCTGTTTTTCCCACCTGCCATCAAACTATCTCCCTTTTGATATCTGTGCCTTTTACAGCAAATACACTATCCATCATTTGCCTAATAAGCACACAGTGGTTGAGTAGCCAGTTTACATCTGAAGCGGCAGTGCAACACGTGCACTACCAGCCTGGGACACAAGCTCATCCCCTTGTTAGGCAAACTCTAATTTGTGCCCTGCTTATGTACTACACAGGCAAAAGAAACAGTCAGGAGACTCAGCATAGATAACCAGACATTCTTATCAGAAGTTTAGAACGATTTCAAGCCCCGTGGTGTTTTAGGTTAGGACACTGATCTTCCCAGTTCCATGGGAATCTGCAGATGGAATAAAAGTGAACAAGATGACAATACTCAGCTACTCCAGCAGGGCTGCATTGAAAGATCTATGTTTTATTTACTCCCATGTCGCATTAACAGGTGCCGCTGGTCCTTTCAAGTTTTCAAATAAGTATGTATGAGCTTTCACAAGATCTCCAGTAAACCGATGTGGTCAAAATTAAGAGCACTAGTTTCAATTTTTACTAAGATAAATAAAACCCTAGTCCCTTCTTCCTGATGCACTTCTGCATGCCCTCATGCCAGAGGATGGAAAAGGCTAAGGAAATACGAAGTTACCTAATGTGACTTCGAACAGAGAGCCTCTGTTAGGGTTTAAAAACCAGGCAGTGCTTTTAAAATGTTGGAAGACACCTGATAGGAGGAACAGCAAGATTCACACTGGATGTCGGTGTCACTTCTGAGCTGTCACATGGCATCCCATGGAGATAAACACTACACATGTGAAATAACTGTCAGTTACTTCAGGCTGTCAAACATATCAATGGAACATTGTCCTATCAGTGGCAGAGAAGCAAAATAACTATGTTTATGCAAGTCTACATTCATTCAAAACACACCTCATGAAATCCCAGGCTCGAGAGAGAGGGCGGAAGGGGAAGATATACAAAGTACCCTTCATTTGCCCTTACCACATGCTGATAGTTCACGATGAAGCCCTCAACGTCACCTTTCGTGTCCATTTGTGCAGCATACCTGCCTGACACTGCCAAAGTAACACAGATCCCTAAACTCTGGCAGTGCAACATGGTTGGGTCTTAACAGCCTTGTCATTTCAGCTGGCAGAGACAAAATGACACTAAGGAAGAAATACACTACAGCATTCAGAGCTTCAGCTCTGCAGACAAGCTAGGCTGGGCTCCATATTTAGGTCTGGGATGGAGAAAATGCAAAGCCTACCATGGAAACAGAGCTGGGGCTAATTCATTAGCAAACTAATTAATTAGTTTGTCACATGGACATCTTGGGCAGTTAAGTGGGTCTACATCCACTCTGGGGATGCTAGCTGGTTTTATCCCCCAGGACAAGAGCAGAGATGTACCTGCATGCTTGAAGCTGGCCCAGGGACTCCTGCCATCCCTGCTAGGACCATGAGTGGTCCCTTCAGGACACCTCCCTTGCTCTCCTCACCGCAGAGAGGAGTGTGTGTGCAGAGGCTTTGTTAAGGCTACTCGAGGCTGTAGGAAAGCAAGCTCTGGGGATTGATCAGGTTCATCAGGAATGGGTGTCCTGTGACTGTGCAATGCTCCCCACAGGAAGATCCATCAGTGAGACCGTTCCCTGACAGACTATCTGAAGAGAGAAAAGAGACACATGGGCTTTATACGTTTCTCACAGAGGTACAATTCTTCTCTCGAAATAGTTAAATCATGACAGAGATGCAGTTCTGTTGGTGTAAAAGATGCTTACCACAAATACACTTACCTTGCACAAGAGCAGCTTAATCACCGCTGATTTTATTACAGCTACATTAGGTAAATGCATTGGTAAGAGGGGTGTTATTTACCTACAAGGAGAGAACTAAAGTAGTAAGACACATACACAGTCATTACCTAAGCCCCTTCTGCTCCATGCCAGAATTTATCCACCTCTAAAAGGACGTTATTTGCTCTCCCCATCACTTGTTTGCAGCGCACTGCACAGCTCTCAAGACTGGGACTACTGACCACTACCAGCAGTGCAAACCCTGACGGGTGTTGTCTTCACCTGGGCTGCTGCCTTCGGAGTTCTTCTGGTTGTATCAGTACCTTGTGAGCACCGTGATCAAGCAGGATAAAGAAGAGCTGCTAAATATGCTGTGCTGCCGAAACCAAGGGGGAAATCTGAGGTTGAAAGCAACGAAATCAGTCAAATGAAGACTTTTGGAAGGGCTCTCCAGTTACTGAAAAAGTAAGAGATTTTCAACGTGGCCAGAAATGGCCTGAAGTTGCTTCCTCCCAATACTTAGCATCTAATCCACTAGCACGATTAAAAACAAACCATTTTTTGTGAACTGGAACATGGAGAACAAAATTGTTTATTTTCAAAAAATAAGCTACTCTGTTTCTGGAGGCCTGATGTTCATTAATGTAATATTTCTGTTAACGGTCTCATCTACGTAAGGCATCTGTAGAAAGTTTTTATTGTTAACTTAATAGTGAAAATCTAATACAGGTTCTATTTGAATTTTCCTATTAAACTGACGTCAATGGCAGTCGGAGAATCAGATTGTTACAACCCAGACTATGAAACAAACATTCAAGTCAGATGCTATAAATGTAGCCATTGCACTCTGCTAAGTGTGTTTTAGCATTTTTTAATCAGGTCTCTGGGTAGAGCCAAGATACACTTGGCATAGAGATGAGGGGAAAAATATAAAAATGTAGACATTTTTACTTGGAAAGGCGATTATAATTTATTTCCAGGAAGACTTTAAAAAAAAAGTGTAATACACACAGAGAATTGCACTTGTCCAAGCCAATGTACAAATACTGGAGCATGGTCAAGTCACTAGAGCTCGATGTCTTTATCAGCACTTGCAGGCTAACAGTGAGACATTATCCTTCCTGTAAAGTCACCTCCCCAGGAACACTTGCGTGGCACAGGGAATCCGAAAAGGAAGGGGGAACGAGAGCAGAAGGGACTGCTCACTAGTAGAGAAATAAGAAAAGGAAGGAGTGTGTCTTAGGAGAAGAGATTTTGGTCGGAGATCAGAAGAGTTTCCCAACAACAAGATTACAGGAAATTTGAAAATTCCACCTGGGATTTCCATCAAAGGGACAACAGGGTCCTATACCTCATCAAAATCTTCACGTGCTTTGGAAGAAACTCACTCTCCTCAAAGTGTCAGATTTTTACAGAGACCAGCAGAAAAACAGGTAGAATAAACAAATCATCAAGTGGTAAGAAAGAGCTGTGCTGGAAAAGAGGCTGTTGGGATGCCCTTCTTGGCCTCTGCCATAACAGCACCTGGAAATTTGCTGCTATCAGCACAGGGTCCCTGCACCAAGGATGCTGCAGAGCTGCCCACCAAAGCAGGCATGGCAGAGGGCACCAAGAAGCACAGCACTCTAGCGAGGGCTGATTGCTTCCCTTACCAGAAGCCACGATAAGATCAAAGAGAGTTTAAAAGAATAAGCAAAAAAATCAACACGCGTACACATGGCTGTATTATTTGCAACTGTTTACTGCTCGCAAAGAGGGCCTGAACCCTTATCAGATTTCAAAACCTCTTAGGCCAGTGTGAAAGAAGGATGAATCAGAGTAGGAAACCCCTGGTTTTATGTCATTTTTCCTGTAGAGATGGATTACACCGTTGCATTTTCAACTCAAAGGGAAAGGAAAAGCACTGGAGCTTTGTGCTAATTATGAAATGACTTTGAGTATTATCCGAATCACAGATTCTTTTATTAACTAGAAAACCAGCTGAGCAAAAGTTCTGTCCTCTTCCTGCCCACAAGGTATTTCTAGGGCCTGCAATAAATGAGGTTTGAAATCAAACAAGTTTTTAAATTAAAACCAAGCAAAACTAAACTGCTTTTAAATCAGAAGATAAATTACAGTTCACAGACCTTCAGGCTGTTTCTTATTTGATGCTAAAGAGGCTGTAGGTTACACATGGACATCAGAAAACCGAATTCTGTTCTCAGAAATATTTTTCAAGACTCAGCAGTACTAACTAACCAGCTTGGGCGGTACATTGGATTACGGAGAGAGGCAACACTGAAGGGAAAGGAGCTCCGTGACCCGTATTGTATGTTAGAGTAAGATCAAGGAATGGCAGTGGCAGAGCAGGCACAGGCTACCTGCTGCAGACCTGTCTGGAAATTAGGGACACGCTGGAACCCTGCGCTGAAAAACGAAGCGATGCCAATACTGGGATAGAGGATGAAGCTGCTGAAGTCCCCAACTAACCCCTCTCCCTTACAAATCCACACCTGTAAAACGCAAAATCCCAACATCCAGAAAGGAGTCCTTCGATCGAGGCAAGAATAAAAATATTCAACTTCCTTCCAAGCAACAACCCGCCGAGACGCTGGAGGTGCTGAACTCCGGACCCACCACAGCAGCACAGGGGAAGCAGCCTTCTTGTGCTTCTGCCTACAGAGGTTGGCTTCGAGCAGAGCAGTGGGTTTCCAGGGCGAGGCCGGGAAGATGGTGAGCGTGGTTGAGGGGACGTTGTTACAGGGCCGGCTAAACGCGATTAGCCAGCTCAGGAACCGGGAACGGCAAGCCCACGACAATGCAAGCTCAACTGGGGCTAACGTACCCTGCCAACACCGTGGAGCTGGCATACCTCTGAGGGACACACACACACAAAAAAAAAAACCCCAAACAAAATAACTCTCTTACATAAAACCACCTGTCAAGACTGGTCTCCTATTCCCAACCTGCTCGGGGTGAGGGAAACGCAAGGTGAACTTTCGGAAGCCGTGACGCAGCTTCCACGATCTTCCCCGTGCTGCCCGTGAGGATTTCACGGTCCCTCCCTGGCACTTCGCCCGGCTGCAGTGGGGAAGGGCTGCTCAAGCAACGGCTCCAGCTAACAAACTCCATCCAGGCTGAAGCTCGCTCTGCAGATCAGCACACCAGGAAAGTGCTGGGGTGCCTGCTTTAGGGTCTTGGAAAGGATCTGACGGCTTACTTTTGCCATACCAGTAAATACCATCGCCTGGCCAAGACACAGCTTACTTTGGCAGAAGGCTCGGCAGGAGGATTAGCAACAGCACCAAGAGGACTTTCGTGCTTGGAATAAGAGCAGCTACACCTGGGCTTCTGTTGACAGAATTATGCTGGTAAGAGTGGAAGGGGGGAAATGGCTTCCTGACCAACCCAAATACGCCGGCAAAATCAGCAAGCGTAGGGTCAGGCTTTAGAAGAAACCACACTGCAATTCCTGGCACCCGTTGTTATAGTGGAAATTTCAATCACAATAACCTGCAGTAATTAAATGGACCACGGAAGGACTTTTGCCCTCAGGGAAAGGATAAAAAGAATAATATTTCCTTCAACGAGCTGGAGTACATCCAGCACCGGCACAACTGCGCAGGACTGGGTGTAGCGGTATCAACATCTCACGCGACAGCCCCTGGCAAGGAAACCAGATACAGAAGTGTGGGAAACCTGAGTGCTTTTTATTTTCTCCGGTCACGTAGCTTTTCCTTGATATCCGAAGCTCCTAGTCCAAGGCAAAGAAAACAAGTCAGTACAGCCGAAGTGGAAGTCAGCCGGCGCGCACTGCTGCACGGGGAGCTAGGTGGGAAGCGCAGCGGCAAGCCTGGAGTGTTCCTGGAGGAGCATTCATCCATTCCTCCTTCCTTCCTGCAGCGAGCTCATTTAAAACTTCACTTCTTCAATGGCAGGTCCTGAAGCAAGCTTTGTCAGCCAAGGACAGCCCTCCGAGGAAATAAAGGATGGAAAATGGAAGGCCTAAATAAGGAGAACAAGCGAGGTAGGCTCCTCAGAAGGTTCCCACCAACTGCTGCGATCCACGCTTCCAGCAAGCATATGATGCCTAGGGGGAAAAAAAATCTCCCACACTTCAAAATTCTAATGTTTAAGGCTTTCTTCTCTGCAATTATTATTTCTTCATTTTTCAGACTGCAAAGATGCTGACAGATCTCCAAAGCATAAGAAAGTTGCTCCAATGGGACCAAATGAACCCCCTCAAAGCAAAGCCTCAGCAGCCCAACTGAGCAGGAAAGCAGCTGGCTGGAGAGAGCTGCTGGCGTGCAGCACTGGGGCCAGAGCCTAGAGCCTGGCTCAGCACCCAGGGAGGAGAGCACGGGAATGCTGTGGCAAGAAAAGAGCTGTCTTCTATTTCATACACAGAGTATACACAGAGAACAGAGCAGTTTGAGGAACAGGCTTGTAAAAGCTCGGTATTTTAATATCAATCTTCATTTTGGGAAGCTGAAAAGGGCTTCATCGTTCAGTCTAGCACAGCATTCATTTTGCAGCCAGACCCAGTTATTATTCAATATGCAACCTCCTAAAGCTGACAGGATGCATCCTCTTCCTATTCCATCATTATACCAGCTTTAATGGAACCTATGTGTCTAAAAAGACAGTTACCAATTCTCCTCACAATAACATCTAGCCTACTTTCTGTCATTCATTTGCTGCCTTATTTAAAGACACTTGATATTAGACATTTGAGTTACTTCTTGCTGGTTGACTGAGCAAATCTTCCCCAAATCAAATGTTAGCCACACATACGTTCTCTAAAACTTAATCATAGAATCATAGAATTGTCAGGGTTGGAAGGGACCTTAAAGATCACCCAGTTCCAACCCCCCTGCCATAGGCAGGGACACCTCCCACTAGAGCAGGTTGCTCAGAGCCCCAGCCAGCCTGGGCTTAAAAACTTCCAAGGATGGGGC
>WUAM01000203.1:1138381-1154148 GCA_024336885.1 Actenoides hombroni
CAACCTGTTCCAGTGTCTCACCACCCTCATGGGGAAGAAATTCTTCCTAATGTCTAACCTGAATCGACCTCTCTCTAACTTTAATCCAAGTCATCTTTTCTTTCGTGCTGCAAGCCCACAAATGAGATACTGGTATCAAGACACACTATTTACATGACAACTTTCTGGACCACAGTGGAAAAGCAGCCACTGAGTGATGTGTCAGCCTAGTCCACACCCTCCCAGCCCTGGTATGTGGCCGTGGGGTCTGAGTGCCAGGAGAACCCAGGCTGCCCAGCAAGCAGAGTCACACAGGGCTCTGTCAACCCTACCGGGGAACAGTGGCAACTGAGATGGGCAAAGAGGTGGAAAAGCCACCGAGACGAATAAAAAGGTGGCACTGCACACTGGACTGGTGCAGGCTGAGAATGTGGTTACAGTCCAAGTCCCCTTTCCCTGGAGCTCTCTACCAACATAACCTACACAACTCCCTGCCTCACAAAGACTGCGCTGTAACCTTTGCTGTCATCTTTGGACAGACTGGACCTACCACTTCCAGACCTGCCCACCTGGATTGGTCTGCACAAGAGAAAACACAGAATGAACACAAACAGGGCAATACACAGCTGCAGGCAGAGCTGCCCTGCAGGAAACAGCAGCACAGGCCTCCCCAGCAGCAAGGTAGAGTGTGAACAACTGGGCCACTGTTTTTTGCCCCAATTTAGGCACTGGTAAAACCAGCGCTTACTGCCATGGCAGCAAGACCAAGCAAAACAACAACAGCCACATGCTCAAAGACAGAACAAACATATTTACTGCCCTTGCACAGAGAGCAACATGTATGACTGCTCCTTATCACAGAGCAGTCCAAGAAACAATGTGTATCCTACACACACCTCTCCTACCTGGGAGAAACAAAGTATAGGGAAAAGCAAAGCTGTGGCATCAATGACCAGTAAAAGCTGGGCAGCAGTTGCCTGTATGTTGCTGTTTTGGCCTTTGGTTTGGGCACACAAACTACTATTTATGGCTTCCATTATTTTCCTTGGGGCTGTCAAACAACGGCGGAGGATTTAAGTCACATTCAGCTGTTACAAGAACAAGTTTTGAGGCGCAAGAGATGTGATTTCTTTATTCCTACATAATTTTGACCAAACTGAATGCTGGATCAAGGCCAATCATTTTTCCTCGATAGTAAACAACATCCTAATTGCACAACAAGTCACGGTCCTATGCAGTAACACTCCCTATTGACAGAATCCACATGTGATACTCCTTTAATGACACTCATTTTAAAGAAACAGCTCCCAGGTATGCACACTCCTCACGAAAAAAAAAACCACTCTAAGCTATAAAATCAGGAAGCAAATTAAAAAATTAGCCTTGCTGAAGGAAACAATGTATGTATCAGAAACTTTATTCCACCTATGCTGAAGAAATGAAACAAGTAAACAATTACACAATTGCATGTCTGAGAGCATTGCAGTTTTATTGTAAAAATATGCAGTGCATCTGAGTACCCAGAAACAACCTGCCATGCTGAGAAGGATGCAGATGCTGCTGCTGCTCATTCATTTCCTGGCAGCTGCAATATCAACTCCTATCCAAATGTCCATCTTCTGGACTCTTCATGACCATCCTGCAATGCCTACTCTTGATGAAGTGGCTTTTTTTTTTCCCTTTCCAATTTTAAAAACATAGTTGATCTCCCATTGTCAGCAATTACATTATTTTCTTAGACCTTTTCCCATTTCTTTATAGCAATTGGTCCAGTTTGTGATTAAAGTGTCTGACATATTTAGTGCGCTACTCAATAGCCAAGACAGTCTTTCCAAAGGTGCAGACACTGAAATTACACAAGAGTTCCTTTTTAAATTAGTAAATTAACCACTTCTTTTTAAATTTTCAATAGAGGATGGAAAGATCAGCGATAACGAATCTCTGATGGGAGTTAAGGAAGCAGTTAGCAATCTCTTGTTATCTCCCAGCAGGAAAAAGATAAAAAAAAAAATAAAAAAGGAAGCTACTTCATTTTTGCATCACAAAGAAACTGAATTAAGTAAGTACCGTCCAAATTGCTATATCCAGGAACTACAAATCACTTGTTCTTTGAGCAACATGATACCAGGAAATGGCGTGAAAAGCCTAGAAATTTATCACATAAAAGAACAGCTAATGGGGGTGGAGGGGAAGCTGCTCAGGCCCTAAGTACTCATGAAAATTTTAGGCTATACAAGATTGGTAAAGTGCCTAAACGCTTCTGCTGTGGTCAGCCAGGAAGAAAAACCAAGTACCTAGCATAAACTGAAAGACTACCAAACGTAAGGCTGGATAAATCTTAAGAGAAAGTGGAGCTGTGCTTGAGTTCAGAGCTATTATCGCACAAGTCATCGCAGGCATCTCACGGGTTTCTTGCACTTTAACATCACTGCACCGAGCGAAAAGCAGAAGGCTGCATCAAACATGCTACAGTGAAGAACTGAAAAAGAACTTAACCTCTGTCTCTGGTACTCAGCTCTGCCTGTAAAAACTGACTTCCTGTCAAATTTCACGCATCAGTCTTTTAGTGGTTAAAAGCTTAGAAAAAATGATCCAAATCCTGGCATTTCACATGAGGGGAAGATGTATGGCACTTTACTGCTCTTCAACAAGAAATTACATCAGACCTGCTAACCCACCTAAGACAACAGTGCCTATCACAAAGGTGGTGGTGGGGGAATCTATACAGGAGAAAAACAACAACAAAAAAGCCCAAATGTCATCCAAAAAACAATGTGACCATTATTGTATCAGCTGAAGCAGAAGTCAGCTTCACAGACTCTTGTCCTGACCCTTCTCCAGCACCTTCTCAGATCTCAGCTCTTGAGATGGCCACAGGACTCCCTTACACGTACAGATGCCCATCACCTTGCCACTGTCCTGCAACCCGCCCGATTCCCCAGTCGCTCAGACTCAGCAAGTGAAGTGTGGACAGGATTTCACCAGTCACCACGGCACCCCCCTCTTCACCAGGGAGCGACAGCAGAACTATCAGCATGACAGATAATACAGTCCTCAACAGCTTACACAAATATAAGGCTTACAGAATAGTCTTCCTTATGGAGTTAAACCTTTTTCTTGGCCTACTTATTCCTTCCCATTCCTGGGCAAGGCAGACGAAGACCAACTCTGTACCTCTTATCAAACTGATCTCACCTCCCTCAACTGCTTCTCACTGTGAAGGGTGTCAGTCCAGTCCAAATGCTGTAGAGATAGTTGGTGCTTATCTGCCACGGATTTAAAAGGGAGACCTAGAGCACTTAAAAAGCAGAATTCCATTCCTTGAATGAACTCATCACCCTATTTTTATTGCCCACATCAAGAGCAAAACATAGAAGGAATTTCTTTCCGTTCAGTAAGGCGGGATTATTTTTTTTTGTAGCTTGACTGCACAAACTCCTTTCTATTTTGAAGGAAAACCATCAGGAACCTCAGCATCACCACATGGTTTCCAAATGAGGCCCTTTGAAAGCTTATTATGTACATGTCTCCTACCTGAGCCAACAGCAGAATTCCCCATGTCAGTGAAAAGTTACTCTGCACATAGACAAGCTACATTCCCCCACCATGGCTACTCCGAGATATCTCCTCTCCCTTTTCCTACATTTGAACTCTGTAAAAAAAATGAAGCAATGTGCTTATAAAGTGTTCTTGAAATAAATCATCCGTACCAAGCAGAATGAAGTTTTACTAGCATCTTCCCCAACACAAACATTCCAAATAAATCTCAGTTTGGGTCAAAAATCTATTCAGAGTTACTTTGATTAAGTATCACTTTTATAAATACAGAGGCAACTTAAACCATCTGGAATATAAAATACTTCTTTGTAGGTAATGTTTTGAGTACAAGTCCATTAATTTCATGAAATTCACCATGTGCTTCCAAGTTAACTGAGGTGACTGAACTAGGTGTTACCTCTGAACAGCTGAGCCACAGTTAACTGCTTGTGTGCAGAGCTTTGCTTCCACCCACGCCAGCAGACCTGAGCATCCACTGCTGCTGATGCCTTTGGGAGCCATCTGAATACCACCAGCTCAGTCCCACAGTTCAGCAACTGCAGTGTAAGCTGCACTGTAACAGCCCCCCCAGCACAACTGCAGCACCAGCACCTTAAAGCAGCCACACAAGCATTTCCTTCACATAGGAAAACACAAGAGTGCCACCAAGATGATCTACTACCATCACAGAAAAAAATGTGGTGTGCCTGATCTGATGAGGTAAAACGAGTGACAGGGCATTTTGGGGTTTTAAATCTGAAGGAGAAAATGAAACAGCACAGAGCAGGTATCTGTGCATCAGCAGTGAAATCAACAGCTTGATGTTCAGCAAGTACACCTAAGGGTTGTAATTCATCTTCAACTGCCTGCTCCTGCAGACCCAAGAAAGCCACCAACATCAAGTAGCACATAGATGACCTTTGAGAATTGCTCCACACCTCCACCAAAGCACTCAGCAGCACCTTTGGAGGCAGGAGAAAGGGTGAATCTTCACTAGTCAAACAACAGAATTCAGACCTCTATGCTAGTAAAAAGGAAAAAAAAAAAAAAAAAAAAAAAGAAAAAATGGGCCTGGAGAAGAAAGCTTTTGACACGGTCTCCCATAAAATCCTCTAGGTAAGACCAGGATGTCTAGGTTAGAAGAGCAGACGGGCAGATGGGTTGAGAACTGGCTAAACAACAGAGCTCAGAGGGTTGTGATCAGAGGCACAGAGTTCAGTTGGCAACCTGTAACTCACGGCGTTCCCCAGGGGTCAGTACTGGGTCCAGTCTTATTCAACATCTTCATCAATGTCTTCGACGAAGGGACAGCCTGTTCCAGTGCTCTGTCACCCTCACAGTGAAGAAGGTTTTCCTCACATTGAGGTGGAACTTCCTGTCTTCCAGTTTGTGACAATTACCTCTCATCCTGTCACTGGGCACCACTGAAAAGAGACTGGCCCCATCCTCTTTACCCCCACCTTTTAGATATTGATAAGCATTGGTAACATCCACTCTCAGCCTTCTCTTCTTCAGGTTGAACAGAGCCAGGGCTCTCAGCCTTTCCTCTTAAGAGAGATGTTCCAGTCTCCTAATCTTCGTAGCCCTTCATTGAACTCTCCCCAGTAGTTCCTGGTCTCTCTTGAACTGGGGAACCTAGACCTAGACACAGTACTCCAGATATGGTCTCATTACGGTAGAGTAGAGGGGGAAGAGAACCTCCCTCAACCTGCTCACCATACCCTTCCTAATGCAGCCCAGGAGACCACTGGCTTTCTTGGCCACAAGGGCACACTGTTGGTTCACGGTTAACTGGTTGCCCACTAGGACTTCCAGGTCCTTCTCCATGGAGCTGCTTTCCAGCAGGTCAATCCCTAGCCTGTACTGGTGTGTGGGGTTATTGCTCCCCAAGCGCAGGACTCTACCCTTGCTCTTGCTGAACTTGATGAGGTTCCCCTCCACCCAACTCTCCAGCCTGTCCAGGTCTCACGGAATGGCAGCACAGCCTTCTGATGTGTCAGCCGCTCCTCCCAGTCTTCTGTCACCAACAAACTTGCTGAGGGTCCGCTCTGACCTTTCATCCAGGTCACTGATGAGTATGTCGAACAAGACTGAACCCAGTATTGACCCCTGGGGAACACCACTAGCTGCAGGCCTCCAAATAGACTCTGGGATGGCTTGGAAACTGTTACGATGGAGAGAGAGTGAAGTTATTCTTTCCACATCCTTTGATCAGCTGTATGAAGAGCCGGTGCTCTAACCAAACAGCTGCAGCAGAGTCAACTCAGCAATGACTGACCAAGACAGAGTGAGGCACACCAGCTCTTCCGACACTATATGGAGCCCACCAGGCAAGCATACCAAGGTTGCCCAGCCTCACAGCCCCCAGTGGAGGCAGTACCAATATCCTTCAGCTTCAATACATCTTAAACATCGAACCAAATCCTCTCCCCGCTCCCCAGCTGCACTTTTTAGATGCAGTTTTATAAGCCAGGTCACAAAGGAGTTAAGAAGCGTGTGACAAGAGAAAAGGAAAACATCTAAAGCAAACAAAAACCCCAACGTCAAGAGAAATGGAGGAGGGGAGAAACAGTCATTTAAAAGTGACCCTTTGTGGGGGGCAGGGGGAGAAGTCTCTCTGATTTTCTTCGGATATAGCTTGGGCAGGAAATCGTTGAGGTGGGTTAAAATACTTTTCTTGTGCATGCTTTACAAAGAATTTCCTCTGATTACTAGAATAATATTTGTTTTCATGTCAATCTTGATAAATCACAGCTGCGGTGCTTTATTTCCTCTCTTCCCTCTCCTTATTTCCATCTATTAATAGACCTGCATGTCCCCATGCATCAATTAAAAATATACGTATATACTTATCCTATATATAAACACATCCATTTTGCAGTCAAATTCCCTACATAACATCATCCTGGTCCTGAAATGTGTCGTTTGCACTTGTACTGCTGAGCTGAAGGCACAACCCTGCTCTCCCCCCTCGTGAGCCCAGGATCCCAAGGACACCCTCGACTGCACAGAGCCCCAGAGAACCAGAGGTGGCAAGGAGGTGATTCAATTCATAGCTGTACACCCACTGCAGGCTTCCAAGTGGAAGTGCCAGAACAAGAGAAGCATAAACATGAGCAATATTGCCTGTTTGGTTGTGGGTTGGGGTTGTTTCTTCTCCCTTCTGCTTCTTCCCCAGTTCAGGGGGAGGAAGGGGAGATATCTGAACAAGGTTTGGTATAACTCAGAGCCCTACAGTTTCGTAATTTCAAAGCTATGCAAGTCTCTGGAAGTACTTTTAACCAGGTATTTTAGGCCTCCAGTATGGTCAGCATCACTTCCAAATGACATTCTCCAGCACATCCACTGCTGAATTTTGGAGTCCAGCATAGGAAGGAAGGGATTTATTCAAGTTCAGTACAGCAAAACTCACTTTTTTATCACTTGCCTTACAGGAGAATTATGAAAATCTTTGTTCTTGTCACAGCTTATCTCCCCCAGGTGACACCTACCCAGTTAAAATACAACTCTGAACTAGGTTTTCAGCTCAAACTCATCATGCTTGCCAGAGTCCAAGGAGAAACTGAAGACCAGACTGCACTGCTGTAGCCCACTAGGTTTCATCGATTGATCAAGCTGAGAAACTCTTTCTGATTTTAAGTTGTTCTTAAAGCCTCTGAGAGTCACAACAGCTGCTTTATTTCTGTGCTGAGCAGCGCTAACGAGGGAGTTATTTGCTTTCATTAAGAGGATTAAGCATAAGTGTAAAAGAGGACTTTTATTACAGGTCCCACTGAACACTTAGTTCTTAACAAAGCAGGTAGATACAGTTTAGAAAACAAGGCTCCCTTCCCAGAAAGTTACCTGGAGGCATCTGACCTATTCCTACTGACAGGCAGTGCATTCAAAGATCTCCCCCAGGAAAGATTTACCTCTTGGAGTTGATTGGGCAATTTTACAGCTGGCGTGCTGAGATTGTAACAGCCTTTAAGAGCCATCCAGTTGGTTCAGACTGAAATGAACTCAAAAAGGAAAAAGAAAGGAAAAAACCAACAACCCCAAACAACCCAAAACCCACGGACTGACAACAAACATACTAAAAACGAAGCAGGCAAGAACTGCTGGGCTGGGCAGCGGGACACACTGCGCAGAACGTGCTGTACCCTACACACACCCAGCCCCAGGCCCTTTCTCCCCTGGGAGCTCTCTGTCCACAGCAGCACAGCCCTGTGCTGCTAACTCACATGAGCAAAGGTTGGGAGGTCTGGTCCTCCGCTGCTCTGCCCTGTCCTTCAAACCTCTGTCTCTTATCTGGCTGCTAAGAAACCAACCTACACACAAAGTCTAACAACTCTCGCCCACTTCAGCTCACTTAGATCACATAGCACTCTCCTGGCAACTGTGGAAGCTTTAAGCTAAGAAGTGGACTTGATAAGTTAACTTGTAGCTTGGCCAAAATAAAAAGTCCATCTGGGACTCAAATACTGTCATTAAAGGAGAAGAAAACGAAGAAAGGGAAAAAAAATAATAAAGAAACTGCCGCCAATCACAACTTTCAAATGCAAACCAAACAGGGTAGCATGTCCTGAATCAGAAAAGGGCAACAGCAGAAGAGACACGAGAAATCTGATCTGTTATTCAGTAATCCCGTCAAAGGGCAAGCACCTAGACTGCTAGTTTCTGGCTCCAGAGTAACATTAGCATTGCACGTTGGGTACCGAGTGGAACCTAACTGGGGATTAATGGTTAAGCTCTGCATCCCAACAGTGGGAGGAACTGGCACTCCTGAGGATGCTGACCAGCAGCCAGGGGAGACAGCCCTCCAGCAGATGTAGGCACTGGAGGTGTGGACTGGGAGGGAAACACTGGCAGCAACAACTATGATCACCTAAGAACCAAGAGGTATCTAGACCCACTTAGAAAACCATCTAAAAGGCTATTCTGAAAGAACCTCTTGCGTACACTGATGAAATTTCCCTAGATAGCTTGTTGCAGTTACTCACTACCATAATTGTTAGTAAAGTTTTCCCTAATATCCAACCAAGCCTTCTTTTCCTACAAAATAAATAGGATGAAAAGAAATCAGCTACCAGCAGACACAGAGCACACTATTCTTTTCTGATATCTTCTGACATATCAGAAAATATATGGGTTTTGTTCCTAGCCATTTCCTCTCTCCAGTCCTCTCAAAGAATGTTGTTTGTATATACAAAGCAGGGAGGAGCTGCAAAGTACGAGAAGAATTCAGAAGGAACTCTGGACTTCCAGGCTTCGTCCAGCAGAGGCCGGATGCAAAGCCCTCGACCTCCACGGCAAACGAAGGGAGACTGAGAACCACGCTTCCCTTCAAACTGTGTTTCATCCTCATCCCTCTGCAAGCTCAGCTGAAGCTAGCCAGGCTCGGGGAAATCACACAGCAAGGAAGGGAGAGGGGACAGCAGAAGATGACGGCACTAATTGGCCTCACTCAATTTAGTATTTCACTTGCCTCGAGTATGGCCAACAAGGTAGAGTCCACCCAACAGGAAGAGCTCTCAGACTTGCCCTGAACTCTCAGCTTCCTAGAAACCTACCGAGCTGTGCTGAAACCCTGTAACTCGGGAGGCAGCTGCAGAGAAGCTCTTCATTAAAACAGAGCTAGCAATTTCAGTACCCACCTTCTAACCACACCTCTGGCCCAGCAAGAACGAACAGCAGCTTCTACAGCTTTCCTGCAACAACATTTAACATGAAAGCTAACACAGGATTACTCTGTTAACATATTCCTTCTTGTGAGATGCCAAATCCCTTATTGCTCGCTGAGTTCAGCACAAGTTGAATGAATACATGATACACCTCGTAAGGTCAGGTCAGGAGACTACAGAGGTTTCTAAAAGAAAGGAGAAGAGAAATGCTAAGTAAGATTAGCAGAAGGGACACTAATTTGCCATTTGATATACAAACAGCAAAGGAGTAACAGATTTCAATACTTGCAGTTCTGTTTGGAAGCATTTGTCAAAGCCACTTAATAAAACCTACTGGCCTGAGGAAACGTGTTCTTTTGCAGCATTGCTGCTGTCCAAAACGACTCAAAAATTGCCAGAAGTAGAGGATGGGTAGAGATGGCTGTCCGGAAATCTTACCAAGAGTTACTAAAAAGAACTCTTGCTATCTCAGGAACTTGAGGAGCACAGTAAGTGCTACCATCACTAGAGTACAGCCCTGGGACTCCAAATCCCAGGTAACAACTCCATTTCCTGGCCAACGAGCCATTTGCAGGATATCAACCCCACCTACCACTGCTCAATGTGGGGAAACTTCCCACTGCTACCAGGTGAGGGACAGGGGCCAAAGACCATGCCACAGGAGTTGTCTCTCCAAGTCCATAAACAACATTTCACAGGGAAGACTTTTTTTTACACTGGCAAACATTAGAAAATAACAATTGATCCTCTCACCCAGAGAGGGACTCTCCCGTTTTCTTCATTTTGTTGTTGCTTCATTCTCCTAGAAGGGTTACAGTTTCAGTGGCAGTGCTAACAGCAGGCCTAAAAACTACACGCACAGCAGTAAACAAATAAAGAAGAAGTTCTTGCTTATAAATGATCCCTAAAAGCTAATTCATTGCTTCCTATTTCAAATCAGTACGTGCTCACCGCAGGAGCGAGCTTGGGATGTCGTACTTGCTGGGAAAAATAATACATGGAAGACAGAGCAGCCACTCACTGGTACGTGAATCAGTTAAAGGTCTAAACACAATGTCTCGACTGACCGCATGCCTAGCTCATTACAGTAACAGTTTAAAGAAAAACAGGAATTGTATTAATGAAACATTCAACAGGAACAGGGAAGAAACAGCGCTCAGAATATCAGAAACCACTTCCAGGACAAAAAGCTCTGCCCACATGCAAAGAACACATGCAGGTATTTAATCGATAAAAGCTTTCTGCCTGTACATATTATGTATGAGAGCAAACACCAAGATGAATTTTCTAAGCAGAAACCTTACTGCAGTTGCACAAACAGGGGCACGTGCCTTTGCACGCACCGAGCGGCACAGGCACCTCTCCCAAGGCCAGGATCAGAACTGCTGTGAAGACTCTTTCCTCTGACTGCTGGCAAGTCCTTCCCAATAGGCACTGAGCTCACGCTCCTGTTGTTGCACATGGCATTTCAATATCCATCACCCCCTGGGCTGAACTGAGTTAAGACCGAAGGAGGTTTTCTTTCCAGCAGAATGATAGAGGGACTTCTGCTGCCCGCAGCAAATGTGAGATAAGACTGCTGGGTGTGCCAAGCAGAGCACTGCTCTTCAGAGCCTTGACAGCAATGGCACGGAATCTTGTGAGACTCCCAGAGCTACAGGCTGGGTAAAACAAAGATAGACACGGGACAGAACAAACACACAATGCTCAGCTAGTTGCCAAGTTTCTGCTTCCAGAAAGCCGAATCAAAAAGGGACTCCCCACCAGAACCACCTACCGTAAAAACCCATTATGAACAGCCAGACCTCTGCTCTGAAGTTCAGACCCTGCTCTTTCAAAGCCTGGGTAAATTTTAGATCCAAGTACCAGAAGACTGAATTATGATTTCACATCTCTGATACAATTTCTTGCCAGCCATCGTACGCTGGAGCTGAAAAATATTTCCCCTTCTTTGTAAACTGCTTTGATTACAAGCACCATATAACATCGAGGGACATTTGGTGGCAGGGAAAGAATCTCACAGCAAGGCTACTGTTAAATCTTTGCTGAGAAACGAGGCAAGACATCTGTTTCACATTGCCTTTGAAATAATTAACTGATTTGTGCATTACCGAAGTGAAAATTAATTTTATTCTACTGTGAGAAAGTTTGGGAAAAGTGGAAGTCTTCGGTAATCTTTAAAAAGGAAAAAAAAAAAAAAGAAAAAAAAAGAAAAAGGAAGAAAAAAAGAAAAGAAGTTGAGATTAGGATTTACAAAGAGTTGGTTCCCACAAAAGGCATGATGGAGTTGTGCCAAATGCTTCTAAGAACAGAGCATTTTTTGGTTGTTTATTTAGAGCCAAATTTCTTATGCCTCCATTCTCTCTTTTATGGGTATTAATAAGATTTCCACATAAATCTTTCTCTACTTAGTCATCTTCACCACTGTCAGACTTCAGAGTCCTCCACGAGGAAGGACTGCCAACACAAATGTTTATGATGTCACACGAGCCACACTATCGCTCCAGCCATCACTCCGAACAAACAGTCCCAAAAGGTGAAAGGCCACTGCAGTCTATGGAAAGCAAAGGATTTTCAAAAAAGAAAATTAAATATATATATATATAAAAAAAAAACAACATAGGATTAGCATTAAGAGACTCCAAAAAGAGGGGAAGAAGGGAAATAACAGTGGCAATCAACTAAATGCGTTTCTTGATTTCGTATTAACAACTGAAAAACCAGCAAGCATCTTTCTCCAATTAACATACATCCTTAAGACAGATTTCACACTAACTGGAAATTTTACCTGTGCTTATCTGAAAATGCCTTTCTTTGCTTCTTCTATTTCTTTCAGAAGCCCTACATGTTCATATTACCTACTGTGACCAGAGCAGATCTGTCACCGATGCATAGAAATTTCCTCCAAGGCACTGATGAATTTCTGCATTCAGGCTTTTGCACTTAGAGCCAGGTAACTCCATCATCCCTTAAAATCTGAGGTGGCATCTCTGCAGAATGGATGGATCTCCCTGGCTCAGGAAACAAACATCCACTCCCCAAAACAAACAGGAAAAAAAAAAAAAAAACCCAAAACAAACTAACAAAATCACCAGATGCTCTTGAATCTGGCTGAAGGGAAAGAAGTGAGATGGGGTAAGAAAAATGTATCACCAGACAAAACACCAGGATTTCTTGGGTGTCACAGACAGTCTGAAGCAAATCTAACCCACCTTTCTTACACGTGGAAGCAGAATTTTGTGTCCGAAGCCCACTCTTAATTTCTTTGGCCTGTCTTTCATGAGAGGGGAAAGGGGTTTCAGGTTTCCTGGGCTTAGAAGATTGGGAACGACACAGGAATAACCAGCTCTCGATGTAAACATTCCTAGAGCAAAATAAACACTTGTCCATTCATCCCGCCTCAGAAGAGCGGCACTAAGGAAGCTGTTAACTCCAAGCATGTGGGAATCAGCATCATGACATTTCTCTTAAGTTTGCTTTTTATTAAATAAACACACACACACACAGACAAGCCACCTACGTACATTTAAGAAGTCAGATGTATAAAATTTCACGAAAAACACCTGAGATTGCAAAAGCAAGCATTCAAAAGACAGCCTAGGACACGATTACGCTTACAAACACCGGTTCACTCTTGCAGATAGCAATCCATTAAGATCACAGAACAGACAGAAAGCAACTTTCTGGGCTATCAGGTTTCTGCCTAAAGTTCTTATCTCCTTAACCTGCTATTATGAATGATTAAGACAATCTGATTGTTACTTTTATCTCAGTGCTAAAAAACCTTAACCAAATAAAAGCCCCAAAGGCCCCTAGGCCAAGTTCTCATGAGTACACTGAAGGAAGCCGTTTTGTCACTTCTCCCACCAGCTAAGGATTTGGGGTGGGGTTTTAAAGTGCATATCAATAAATTTTGCAATACACTGACTTCAGTTTTCAAACCCACATTTTCCTCGGCATCATGTTTCCACTTTCATTTACAAAGAGACAATATAGAAAAGAAACCAGAACATGAAATAGCATGTGTATTTGCAGCTGCAAATTCCCTTCCATTAAGGAGCTGTAATAATTCACGGCCAAGAATGTTATCAGTTTTGATCACAGATCAGTTGCAGTTTCCAAAAGAATAATAGAAGTCTAAAGATCTAAACATGACAACATGTCCAGGCATGAACACAGACTTTAAAAATCTGGGTTTATAAAAAGCCTGCTCGAGTGGCAGACCACAGCCCAAGACAGGAAACCTTAAGGTTCATCTTAAGGATCTTCTCCCATCTATGTATAAAACAAAAGAAAGAGAAAATTCTCGATCCAAGGATGATGGCAGCTAAATTATTGCGAAGAAAAACTTTGAAGCTATGCCTCAGACATTGCTATCCACAGGCATGTATCATCCACCAACCCTGAATATCACATGGTTTAGGACTAGACGTACACAGCACACACAGCAGAAGAGAAAGCTGAAAGACAGACTGAGTAGATGTAATAATAGGAAGGAGACAGACATTCGATCTTTACTATTTCACTTCACAGTAAAGAACGCTCCCAGAAACATCCCCCTGTCTCACAACATCACATATATCCAGAGAGTGAGGTTTAGATGTCCTAAATTTCAGTCAAGCCCCAATGCCCCATATTTCCTATTAGCTGGCTCTGACTCCAAAGGTGCCGTGCCATGAGGAAACCAACAGGCTTGGATCCTCAAGCTGAACTGAACCTGGAATATGTGCTTTAGTACTGACACCCCCATCCATCTAATTGTTGCATTATTATCCCATGCTCCTCTATTACACTGCCTGACACAAACACAGCGAGCTTAGTAGGAATGAACATTTTGTATCCTGCAACTCAGAAGTCAATTTTCAATATCTATATGGTCCAGACAATACTTCTCTTTGCCAGTGAATAAGATTTCTCAGTACGGTCTCTGGAATGAGGCACATACAGAGCCAGTGCTGCCCAAAATAATCAAATTGTACACACCTATCGGTACACTTGCCTGCTTCTGGGCAGTACTACATGTGTGTGCTCCTCCACAGGTCAGAGGAAAGAGGACTGCTCTGTAACTCTGAGTGGAAGTCTCTTACTGGAAATGGTAGGGCTCCCCTTCCACCCTTAATTCCTTTTTAACTTCTGAATCTCTGGAGGAGTCTTCCTCGCAGCTCAGTTTCTCGCAAGCACACAGGAAGTACAGCATTAAATCCTTTAATAGAAAATGTTTATTCATTTGCAGTTTTATGTAATCAGTAGACAATTAGGACTCCATTTAAGAATGGCACTTGCATATGAATTAAGCCGGTCTTAAAAAAAAAACACCTCAGTAATGGCATATGAATTACGTTGCAACATTTCACCTTGTACAGAATTCACAATCAGCAGAAATGCAGTGAATTTCAGGGAACTGCTGTAATAAAATAATTTTCAGAACCCTCTTAATAAACAACAACTACTAACAAGCCCACAGCTTCTCTGAGAATACGTACACAGCAGCGATAACATATCCTTTACACATAACAGAGTAAGCTTTACCAGATAAAGCTCATCATCCTTATCTGTAAAAATACAAGTTGCCTATTTATTTCAACTGGTCTTATCACACTTCTTACCAGTCAGAGCTCCACAATGAACAAACCCCCATTTATGCCCATGAGAACGACACCAGCTCAGGCTTCACAGAGACCTTATCAGCTTCTCCTGCCCAGCCAGCCACGAGCTCCACATCATGCCTAAAGCTAACAGCAAGTCAGTCTAGGCACCAGAGATAATCATGTAAAGCATCTACATGGCTCTGCACCTCTACAACAGAGTCACAGCACTAAGTTCCAGCTTGAATATTGGAATGTATGCATTTGTAAGACACAAGTATTTATTTGTTGATCAAAAACACTTTGCAAGTATTTACAAATAAAATAAGACATTTATTTTTTTTTTGGCAAAACCTGGCACACACTTGCAAGGCAAGAGAGAAAAAGGAAGATGAAAACTGCAACAAATCAAAGGTCAAGCAACGGCTACAGCATTTGGCATATTAAGAAACATTCCTGCCTGTGGAAACATCAGAAAACATTAAATATCCAGAAAGAACAGCGACATGTACCTCTGGCTGCAGACTGTAGTGTCAGAATCAAACGGAGAATTCCATTCCTCTAGGCTACACAGTACTAATGTGAGTGTGTATCTGCATACACACAGAGAGACGTGTATATATGAAGGTATTTGTATGTGTGTGCACACATCTACAACATGCTACAAGGTCTCAGGTCACATTTTGAGCAGCACTACCAACATTAGCTTTTAATTAACTTTCTTTAAAATAGCAAAGAGAATGGTTAGCTGTTAAAAAAAACCCAACACAATAACAAATAAAACGTAACCACTAAAACAAACAAAAAAAAAACCCAACAAAACCAGCAAAGCTCTCAGCAAATTTGTGTACAGGATGGGAATCTCCTCCCGCACTAGTGACTGAGCTGAAAGGATCAGCCTGTCACCCTGGAAGGATTCTGCCACTGACACTGGCACAGGTTGCCCAGAGAGGTGGTGGAAGCCCCATCCTTGGAAGTTTTTAAGCCCAGGCTGGATGGGGCT
>WUAM01000203.1:1162025-1178556 GCA_024336885.1 Actenoides hombroni
GCTGCCGCCCCGCCGGCACGCAGCGCCCGCTGCAGCCCGGGCTCCGCGCCTCGCCTCCGGACATGGCCTCGACGGGCCTCCCTGCGCAACCCCGGCGCTGCGGGCCCCCGCCCCGGGGCTTATTCCGAGCCGGGCAGGGGCCGGGAGCGACCCCCGCGGCGGCGGTCAGCGGCGGGCGGCCGCGGGGCAGCGGCGGCGGGCCGGGGCCGCTCCCCGCCGCAGCGCCGGCATTTCCTGCGGAGCTCGACCCCCGCTCGCCTCCTCCCCGAGAGCCCAGCTCCGCGCCTGAAGGGTTGGGGAGCGCCTCGCCTCCTCCGCGACCACCTCGGGCTTGGAGCGGGGGGGGTGGGGGGGGGTGTATTAAATTAATTATTCTTTCTTAAAGTGCAAGAGAAGAAGAGACGCGGGGAAATCCCGAACGGTGTAAGAACGGGGAGGGAGCGGGGGAGAGGCAGATGTACCGCTTCAGAAGCGCTGCTTAATTTCTAGGCCATCACCTCCCTCCCCGGCGCTGCCGGCGGAGGCAGGGCGGGAGGGGGCGGCGCTGCCGGACGGAGGGTCCGGGTCGGGGTCTGCGCTTGTCTCGACCTTCACGGTCCTGGCTGTGCCACCGTGCTCGTGCGGAAAGAGCCTCCCCGTCGTTGCGGACCGCAGGGAAGGAGAACTGACCCAACCCAAAATTAAAAAGCTTAGGGGAAAGGAAAAAAAAAAAAACCAAAAAAAATTGCATATAAAAGGCCAGCAGAGCCAGGGGCAGAAGTTGCGAAGTCCTGCCGGGAGGGCGAGTGAGAAATCCGCGGGACGGACTTCAAGGGAGGCTGCTTGGGAAGAGGGGAAGAGGAGGAAGAGAGAGAAGGAAAGCGCTTGGCTCTTGAGCGCTGCCGGGATAGTCCTCGAGTTTTGCACGGAAAAAATCAGATGAGAGCTCCCCTCCGGCCGGGAGAGGAGGCTGCCGAAAGCCCAGCAGCAAACCCAAACCGAACAACAAACCAGAAAAAAAAAAAGCAACAGAAGCGGGGAGTGTTGGAGACGATAATGAATGAAGCAGGAGGTTGCCCGGGGGGCAGAGGAGGTTTAGCCACTTTGAAAACGGCCGGAGCGAGTCCTGCGGAAGGGCTGCACCGGCCCCGCCCGCCCCCGGCGCACAGCGAGCTCCGCACCGGGGGAGATGCCGCGGCTCCGCCCGGGGCCGGGTCGCGCCCCGCGCTCCCCCCGCAAGAGCCGGCGGTGCCACCCGGGCGGCAGAGCTCCCTGCCCCCGGAGCTCCCTGCCCTCGGAGCTCCCTGCCACCCGCGGCCAAGGCATAAATCCTCCTGTCAGGGAGGGGGCAATTACGAGGCCGTAAAAAAGTCAGAAAGATGGATGTTTATGGATGATTATTACTATTGTTGTTGTTGTTTTAATGGGAAGCCCGAACTAGAATCCCGAAGCCAGATTATGAATCTCTAGGCTGTGGCTTCACCCAACACCCACTGTTTCTTTCCTCTAAACCTGCCTCACCTTCGCACCGAAGGGCTCTCCTCCGCCGGGGATCTGCAGCGTGCTGGGGAAGCGACTCCGGCCCAGACCCCCTGGGCTGCCGAAGATTTCTATTGTCCGTGAATGAAATCAGGTGCAGGCGATTAGCCCGTGCAAACCCAAGGCCTCAGTCTTAAAGCCCCAGGTGCCCCCGAAGGGCACGGAGTAATGTATTTAGCACATAATACTACAAACCACAGAAAAATACAAATCACCAGCTGTGAAGTTACAGAACATTAAGAGTCAGGAAATGAACAGATTAGAAAACAGAATTTCCCAGCCCAGTTCCCCCTTGCACATCCACAAATCACCAATTTGAGACAGATTTATAACCTTTACATGTTTATTGCTTTATATATCTGGATATCATGACTATCATCCAGGATCTGAGTATCTGAAAGGGTAGCATTAGCAAAGCATGTTCTGGATTTTTACTAGAAATGGGTCATAAAACCTGAGTATGGTTTTAAATAACAGTTTTCCAGCCTAACTATTATGGAATATGGATTTATTAGTCATTTTTACGTTTGAAGCTCCATTTGAAAACAACCTAGATATTGTTCACAAAGTTTGGCTCCGAGGAATGGAAAGCCTCTGGGTTTTTTTAAAGGTTAAGGGTCCAGATTAAGAACAGCTGGAAAGGTTCACAGTTTATTCTGACCAGACAGCAATCAGCAGGTTGCTATACACACCTAGAAAAACATCTACCCCAAGCATCAACATCCCAGAGGCAGGCTCAGGGCCCAGACAGTAATGATTGTATGACTCCCAACTTCGTTTCAGCTTTTTATAAATAAGATGCATCTCTGGGATATTTTTAAGCCTAGATGCATCAAAGCAGGGTGCAAGTTGATTGATACTGCAGTACTGGATGAGAACACATGCAACAGTTGCAGTTTAGGTAGATCAGACCTTTGAACTAATCCTTCCTACTGAGTAGCATCCACTTACAACTTCATTCATCTCCACCTTGTTACTTACAATTAGATTTACTGATATTGGAAATGTTGACACCTTTAAATACAGTCATAAAAATAGTTAAAAAAAAAAAAGAACTAGAGAAATAAACACTCCCTACCTTTACTTTTTGCTGCGCACCCCTCTTTAAATATATATTACTTACATAGATCAAAGCAGATAATGGTCTATGTTCTTCTAATTCCTTAAGCTAAAACATGAATTCCTCACTTTAGATTAAAAGCAGCATCACTTTCTTTTTCAGTTGGTCAGATTCTAGGTTACTGTAAAGAAACTTGTATTCTGTGTTAGAGCTGTTATAATAATAGTTTGAGCCTAATAAATAGCAAGGGTGGTTGGTTTTTCTCCAAAGTGTTTCAAACTCATTAAATGGTTGAAACAGGTTTCTGAGCTCCACCTGCCTGGATCTGAGGTTACTGTGAGCCCAGCTGGCAAAGGGGTTTAGGCTTGAGAGAGGACCAAGGCTCAAGCCATCAGCAGCCAAACTTGCCTGAAGCTGGCAACTCTAAGCCAGAGATGACATCTTTCCAGTCTCACGTGAAATGGGCTAGACCTTCTCAAGCCATCTGCTACTTTCTGCACTGAAGTTCGCCAAACGAAGTCAAATTTTGATTACTTTTAACCTGGTATCTTGATTCTCACACCAGGGAGCTTTTAGATGATAATATGCAAGTCAGGGCTGGCAAAACCAGCTGCAGCAACTAGCACAAATGTGGTAATCTCTAGATTTTCTAGAAGCACGACTCAGACTCTTACCAATTAATTCTCTCGAGCACCAAGGCTGTACATTGAGCTGTACATGGGAAGCTGAACTTTGCTGTGCTCTCTACCATGTGGGAGTTGTTAAAATCACTTCTTTGTGCTTCTGAATTAAGCAACATAATTGTCTCTTACCTGCTGATTATTTAAGGATATTTTAAGCATTTAAATTGTGAAGACCTTTAGCAAAAAAAAGTAGTAGTCATGTAATTTTGGCATCTTCATCAAAACCAGTGCAAGGTAGGAGAATGTGGTAGGTGATGAGCCAAACAGAAAGTGAGATGCAGAGAAGATGAGAAATATTGACTATTTAGGAGACTTCCCATGCAGGCACAAAAAGAAGGAGGGAGAGGGTGACATGTTAGTTCATTTTTCAGGATATGATTCCACCAGACTGGGCTGTCCACAGATGACACGTACCTCTTAAACCTCTTGAACCTATAGTTACAGTCACCTGAAAATCCTAACTTCCTTCTCTATTGAAGATAAATTATGGGAAGGCAGAGTCTACACCCCTGCAAACAGTGAAGAGCTCAAGACTTCACTGAAGTGCTGGGGATGAAGGCTTTTCAGCACTTGAACAATCAGGCTCCTTCTGATGAATAGACATGTACAATAACCCAGGGTCATTGTATAAATGTGCTGGAGCAGTATCAGCCATTCGCCAAAGAAGCTGCCACGTGCAGACAATTGGGGTCTGTTGAAAACCTAGCAGTGCCCTTTTATTTTCCTTTTGGAGAGCAATCTTCCATGGTAATGGTAGAGACTTTCTATTAGAGACTTCAAAGGAGGCAAAGCCAGGAAGTTCCATGGTTGTCATCACAGAAAAGTCTGGGAGAAAATAAAGGTGAACACCCAATCATTTAAGAAAGTCAAAATAGATTTACCTGAATAAAAGCAGTTTGCTCTGGACAACAAACAGCAGGAGATGGACAATGAAGAGCAGGAGAGGTATGGCAGTTTTGGACAGCTGATTGTTCCCCAGGGCACAACTGTTTGTCTCAGAATCGCTTCACCGTTAGTGATCATGGACTCTGCTGTCATTTCGTGATAAAGCAACCTATCTTTTCTCTGAAGTTAAATGGTAAATGAGTGGAGAAGATGAAACGCCTTCTATTCATTACTATGCCCAGCAGGTTGTACTCTTATCTAATCCACTCAAGGGACGTTTCATGAAGCAATCCGTGCAGAACGCATGATTCTCCATCTAACCGGGGAAACACTGCCTTCCCTGACCACTAAGGAAAGATTTCATAGTGGAACTGCTTAGCCCAGCTGTACAGATCAGACAACCACCATTTGTGTGGTTTGTCCACACTCCCCTGCAGTCTCTTCTCGTACCGCTGCTGGTTTGCGGTCACACAAAGCTGGGCCACAGCTGGCCTGGGAAACCACAATAAACATGCACAGGGCCATGTCCCACAACAGGTTACATGGTCTGTCCTCCCCAAAACAGCACAACACAAAAAGTCCCAAATCGTTCAGAAACGCTGCAATTAAGCTGAAGTCAGAAGAGGCTCTCCTGGGGGTAAGGAAGCATTAGAGATAATCAAATAAATTCCTCACCATGTCATACTGGAGAGTGCCATGGGGGGCGGGGGGAAGGAAAAACAGAGATGGTTTCTATGACTTGTTCATCCCGTTTCTCCTGGCTCACTCTTGGTCTGTACTTGAGGTGATTATTCGTACATTTTGAAAATTCTTCTCTCTCCTTCCTTCCATGCAATTAAACTTTTCTCACCTTCTTAGGACCTAGAACAACATGTATGGATAATTCTACATGAATTTTTATAATTCCACTGAATATTCATTTACTGAAAGAAGTTAAGTTTGCCTAATTTGTAAAATACACTGTTATTCCAATGTATACATGATATTAATGTTCTGGACTTAATTGACTGAATTTTCTCTATTAGGGTCTCAAACTATTTTACGAACCTTAATGCATAATTCACACCGCCTCTATTTAAGTCATCTAAATCCTTATAAATTTAAGCAATAACCAGTAGGTTGCATGAAAAATTTATAGATGGCTGTCTACTGGAGCACTGAAAAATATGCTTACTTTTAAACATAAACATTTTTCTGGCTTCTTTGGCATTTCACAAAGAACATCACATGAAATTCAGTTTCAAGGTTTGAAAATTATAAATTTGTTACGTAACTCAGTAAGCTTTCAGATTATTACACAGCAGAAGAGTTTATCATGTGATCTGTGTCACCCATTCAATGGTTTTGATAGTGACTGTGGCATTGAAACATTTACCGTATGAACTAGGTTAATTCATATACCATTTTCCAGCAGGGAAAGAGGAAATAATATTATTTGAAGTTGAGTGCAGGCATACTCACAACACCCACACTGCATCTGCTTCATTTAATTCACATTTTCAAAGCTGCCTTCATAATGGGATGACTGAGGTAGGTAATGAACAAAAATGAAGTCCTATATTGTGGAGAGCATCCACTTGATGACAAATATCTTCATCAAATTTGTTCAGTCATGAAAATTTCCGCTGCCTTTCATTGTGGTGCTCATAGAAAGAATTGTGATTACTCTATTAGGAAAACAATTACAATATCCATGCACTGCAAAGAGCAGGCTGAAATTCAGACTCTGCTGAAGTATGGAAGTGAGCTTTTCAGTCTTTCAGAGTCTTACAGTTTCATTAGACACATGTAAGGAAGTGCAGACAATATATTTCAAAAAAGTATTATTCAGAAATAAATGGATTATTTTTAGCTTACCAGCATGGTCGTGCTATAATGACAGAGTAAAATGCTGATTTAGGGAAGGAAAGGATATAACTGCAGCTGTTTGTAGGGTATTTTTTGTAGCTTTGGTGTAATTTTCTTGGTCTATGTATCTTTTCTCTATACACGAGTGTGGAATATTTTGCTCAGGTGGATTCCAAGTGAAGGTAATGCAGCCTGACCTCAAGTTGCTGCCCACAAGGTTGGAGTAATGTACTCAGGGATTTCTTCCCTATTTTAAATATAAACCTCCACCTAGTTTTAACTGCAGGGTAGTGACAGGATGTTCCTCATGGACACATAGTTTTACCAGCTATTAAAAAGATACGTATTCCATGGTGCCCACGAAGGGAAACTAGTTTACAAAGAGTGATTACCATTTTATCACAACTGAGAGTTCACATTTTGCATAGGTTTTTACTGCAAATATTGTACACGGTGCTAGTCCACAGAACATTCATCCCCTGTGCTTATGCCTATGTACGTAAACAATACCTTAAACACAAACTCTCCCGGAACAAGACACATTTCCCTTTCATATACAAACTGTAGAGCAAGTAGAGCGATAAGAAAATGAGGTATACCAAGGCAGGCAGAAATCCTTCAAAAAAAGCTCATCTTCTTTGTGATGGCCCTGACTGCAGCCCCCCTCTCCCTACCAGGGTTTGGCAGAAAGAGGACCATTCCCACTGACACGCATTGAACCTCATCCACGCAGGCTGGCTTTACAGAGACACCGCTGCTAATATTGCTTGTTTTGGTACGTAGAGTATTTTTAGCAGTGTCTTGATATTTTTTAAAGAAATATATAGTGATGTGATCACAAGCACTCTTTTTTTAGATGGCAATCAGAATTAATAATATCAGAGTGATTGTCCCAGAGATTTGGTTTGCTAATTTTTGCTAACATTAGATAATTACTCCATAAATTTCTCTCTCTCATATATACATGTTGAGGAAAAAAAATAACCTAAGAAATGATGTATGTTATATATATGAAGCTGCCTGAAGTATCATTGTATAAGTACTAGCTCTGAAGGCAAATATTAAAATTCTTTTAAAAGTAATAATTACAAATACTTTGGCTCACATCTGAAAAGGTCACTCTGTTTATCTTACACTTCAAATAGTGTTCAGATTCCTGATAGCCAGCTTAAGGTTAACTCTTCCACTATTCAGTTTTTTAATCAACATGCACATACTCCTAGATATATGTCATTTTATTACAAACTGTTAATTTAAGTGGTTACATTAATATTTGTAAGATGGGCTGTTGCTCCCCATAGGCTTTCATTTTACTGTAGTATCCAGCTTTGTGGTCTGTAAAGACCAAGTATTCTCTTGAATTGTTAACCCTTTTTGGTTTTTTTCTGATGGTTAAAAATACTCTGCGTAAGGTGCAAGAAGGTCACAAGTTCATCAAATAGGAATTTCAGCACTGATGCTGAGCTTGCCTCTTTCTGTTTTGTGATAGACCCTGAAAAACCCTGTGATATTTATTAACATGTGGTATTGTCTTTGATACCAGTTCCATCTTATCTTGTATTCCAGAGCTCACACTACCAGAAAAGGTTAGCAAACAACTATTATTTTTATATAGTTCTATATGTACATTAGGTTTTATGCCTTTTTTTTTTTTTGTCTTTCTGGTTTTGTGACTTGTAAGTATATATGTACACAATCTCAAGAAGGTGCCCTAAGAAATGGGACAGATATTTTCAAAACATCTTTCCCTAGTGAGACAAACAAAATGCATTTCTGTTTAAATAGTTAAGAAATAGAAATATAGCCTCACAGTAAGTTTTAACTAGTGTATTCCAAGCAAAATGACCAAATCTCTCAAAGTAAAGGGATGCTAAGAATGAATATTTGTCCTTCTGATCAGTTAAAAAAAAAAAAAAGCTAATTTAATTGAAATAATTCTTACTTGACATGTAGTGCACACAAAGCTACAGGTTCAGTAATGATTTACTAATGACATTCTCCCTCCTGAGTCATGTTAGGAATCTGCTTTCAGAGTGGAAAAAATTCTAAGAGTGAAACCTTAAAATAACATGCAAGAAGCACAAGTTACTACATTGATTTGGAATCAAATTGAGTTAGGTAGGTATCTAAAAAGGCAAATAAGTAGGATTTTTAAAGACATTGTTCATCTTAAGGTGCCTGCATCCAGAATTCTTAGGCAATCCCTACAGCCCTCTCCTCCCCGTGTTAAACTAGCTGCCTAATGTTTCACTTCTGGGCACTCCTAGGAGTCTTTGAGTGTCAGCAGAGCTGAATTCTCCATGCTAATTCATGCCTGGCAGGATCCACAAGCACAGTTCCTCCACCTGGATTGCCTGAGGAACTGTATCCCAGAGGCACGTGGTAGGCACATGTAGCAGATTCCCAGAATCACTAGTTGCAAAATGCGGAGTACTGGGTAGCAAATTCTTCTCATTCTTCACCAGAGTGCCTTAAATTCCTGCCTATGGAATATTTAATCAATCTTGCAAACCTCGTTGATGAATCTGTTACACTTTGCATAAATAAATTAAAAATGTCTGTGCTAAAAAGAGAGAAGCAACGATTCTGCAGACTTATGGCAGGAACATTCACTGAGGGGCAGACACACCTGGATCCCAGCCCCTGTTCCAGAGACTGGTATATAGAAAATTTATAATGTAAATGTAAATAAACGACATAAAGCAACCACTGGAGCACAGACAGGTGTCTTTATGCAGTTATGTAGCAATATCGCCTTCAATAGCCTGGGCTGCCAGACTCCATCCCACAAACAGAAATTCACATTAGCCCGCAACCTGCTGTACTAACTCACAGCTCCAGAGCTGATCACACAACCCACAACCAAGATGCCCCCAGATGATCCTTCACCTGCTCGAGAGCTGTGCATGGTTCAGGGCTGTGGGATCCTCCTCTCAAGAGTAAGAGATCTCTATTACTTTATCTTGATTTAGAAAAGAACTAGCCATACATCAATGATTAAGACAGTGGTTTTTTTCGCTAGTATATGGTACATATGTCAGTATTTTCTAGGTAATCATGCTGTCTTTCAAAACAAAGAATCCTTACTTATTCCTTGCAAGTTAACCCCACTTCATGTCAGGGTGGGAGGGGGGGGGGAGAATGGCCTCTTCCATAGCTTCTGCTACAGACTAATGATCAAGGCAGGATATGTGAAGGTGTGAGAGATGTCAGGGATCAGGAAAGGAAATTAAACGCCATTGGTTATGCCTTTTGTTCTAATTTTTCAATGCAAAACCCATGAGCCAACCCTGAAGAAGGGACGAGAAGCCAAGACTTGCTTCCCCCCTTTTCCCTACTGCCAGGGGTATTCTTCTTTACTGAGCTGCTGCAGTATCATACTTCCTTGCTCAGTGTCTCTTGGGCTTTGGGCATCCCTCATTTGTGGCTCCCTCTTGGGGATTGGGTCCCAAGTGACTGACAAACAAATATATCAAAAATATCTGTGAAATAATTCCAACCTTTGAGGTTAAGTCTCACTGAAAGCTCTATCTTGTAATGACAGGCTCACAAGTTTTTACAGGCTCCTCTGGAGAACGTTATGCTAAATCCTGAAATCGTGACGTTTTTATCAGTTCCTTTTAAGCACAAAGAGGATATAACTAAACATTAGATGATCTCAACACATCCATTTAGATATCAGGTTGCTTCATGTGTTTAAACACTATCTCCCCTACCACCACCCAAAAGGAGCAAGTGGCATTACCCATTTCTAAGAGTGTGTCAGAGCATACACAGATACAGTGTACAAACAGTAATGCTGCAAGATCTCACACCCATCATGAGATTATTTTAATGGGAAACTGAGAAATTCACACGTGTACTCAAGGGGCTTGCAGGCTCATACACCACAAAATCAGATATAGGCATGGTACAGGTGGGTTTAACCCCAGTAAAATCAAGAGAACTGCTTATTTCTCTCTCAGATCTGACCTGACTCACATAGCCGTTCACATCAGCACAAGAACACGGGAATTTTTAACGGCGACTTTGTGGAGGTTAATGGGATTCATTTCCTAGTCACTCTAACTCCTTCAATTTGTTTCCAGGTCTAATACAGGAACCATATGGAAAGAGGCACAGCAAGATAAGTAGGCGTTGCATGCCATTACTCACCATCTGCTTAGGCAAGCCATGCTGAGCCGAACAAGGAACGGGTCACAGCTCCAACGACATTAGCAGATCAGAGCCTCTCGAAGAGCCAGGGTGGACTACAACAGCATCTGTCTGCCAAGGGAAGATTTTCCTGGGGTTACTGTTACGAGATGAGGACAGCAAGTGGGCCACTGGCGAGGGAGGAGCAGTGGATGAAGATAAATAAATGCCTGAGAAGTGAAACCCTGTGTTGAGAGAAGGGATAAAAAGTGAATGAGTTACATAGATGGTCAAAGCACGAGTGACATAGATGGTCAAAGCACGAGTGACATAGATGGTCAAAGCACGAGTGACATGACAGTGTGAGATACTGACATGCAGATTTTTGATTGCAACACAAAGCCCTACACTTAATAAGAGTTTGAGATTTTGCCTTAGAGTTTGTAACCTTATGGTGTTACAGCTGGCATTTTATCAGTGAGACCCCCTTTCTCAGCATAAATTATAAAAATATAAATGCAGGTTAAATCACACGGCGTGTGTTTACCAAAGATTTATAGATGAACTTATCCACTGTAGAGCTGTGTTCTCGGGAGAACCTGCCCTGCACTTCCCTGCACCTGCAGAGATCTGGGAACAGGAGGATAATTACAAGCATTGAGAGTCTAAGCCAGATGTTCCAGGAATGGAGAAATTTCATCTTTGGTTGGCTGGCCTCTAAAGGCAGGAAAACAGAGAAAGGAAGTGTCCATGTTTGAGCTGGCATGTGCCATGCAAATCCTTGCCTAGTCAGCGCCAGGCTCCTGCTGCTGGCAGCCGGCCGCTGTTGTGCTCTTTGCCCGGGGTTATTACCACAGACCGGGCGAGTGCAAAGCCAAACACAGAATGTACAGGGAAGGCTGAAGTGTTAAAGGAAATACGGTTGTGAAATAGGAGCTCATGCAAATGAAGGGAGTACGAGCCTTATATCATATACTAGACACATTCCGCAGTGAATCACTTCAGAAAGATTATGTGTCACTGCTGTGCTTGGATCGCTTACACGTAGGCATGTTAGCTTTTTATCAGAAGTATATAAGAAAATCTTCAGCAGGTATGTTTGCACTTTGTATCTGTGTTTTGTTACCAAGATGATTTGTGTTTTTCTTTTGAAGCCAAAGGAACTAATTCAAAGTTAGCCCCTATCTGCTAAACGACCAACTTTGGACTTACGTTTTTTCCAGTGTTGGAAACATCCATTTTCACTTCCTCTCAGCATATTAAGCAATACCAGTAAGGCAGTCCTGCTTGCAACTTAGAGCAAGAATTTCTATCTCAAGACAGCAGCCTTCATTCTTAAAAGTATATATTGTAGATTGAGGAACAACATATATTCTAAATAACACATTTCAAATCCATTTTTCCAGTCTCTTCTCTTAATACTCTTTTCAGACTCGGATACACATCCAATTTAATAATAACAAATAAATCTTTGTCAGCCACTTTTAACTCCTTTTTCATTAATTCATGCAAAGCTGTCCACATGTCAGTGGATTGCAGTGCCTGATTTCAGAGAGGTCTGAAGGAGGAATGCAAGCATTATGGCAAATGTAGTATTGAAAACAGTAACATCTCAACTGAATTGCACAGAGTGGCATTTGAAGATTAAAATAACAAATGCTCAGAATGAGTGTAAATGCCTGTGTGACACAGCAGTGACAGGCACAGAAACGAGGCTGATGGGAAGTCAATGTCTGGTTGCTATCTGTTGTGACAGAGTTCACATTTTTTCACTCTAATGTGAAAGACGAGGAGTTCCTTATTTTCTATTCTCAACTGATGAAACATCACCAAGTGATCCCAGTCCAGGTTCTGTGACATGGAACTACCCAGCCTTTCAGTGAAGACAGACCCTCCTATCCCAATTTGGGCAACCTCGTGGATCTTGGCTGTGATACCTGATGCTGGAGCTGTATCTAGAGTCTCCACAACAGTACATCCCTATCCATACATCCCTTCACTTCTCAGACATAGCCCCTGCTCCACACAATGTGAAGGAAAGGCTCAGAGAACAGCCTTACTACCTGACGCAACTTGTGTCTCTACAGGATTCTTCCTCTGCTCAAGGAGAACCTGAACCATCTATGGAGGGCAGCTGCTGTGGTCGACAACTCGGATCCTCCAGCAAGGCTGTGATGCCCAGAAGGGCAGCTGAAAGCACACAAAGGTGTCAATGAATTTAGGAAGTGTGGTGCCCTCAAATGGAAGGCACTCTAGCAGGAGATTGAAACAGGAGAATTAGAGTTTAGAACAAGAACAATTCCTCTTTCATACAGTGCAAAATAAAATAACTCCGTAAGACATTAGTTTGCTCACTAATATTTGGTGGCTATGACATGGATGATGCACGCTTTATTCCTTGTAAAGCATTCCAGTGATTTAGTTAATTCCCATCTTTACTAAATAATATCAATATTGTTAATATTACTAGTGGAGAACAGATGGGGTTTGTTTTGTCATGTAGATATTCTTTTCATTAAGAAAGTCTTTTTCTGGTAAAACTATAGCCAATGTTTGACAATTTGCTGGTTTTAAAACTCTCCTGAATCTCTTTGATTGGTTATGAAGTATAAATTCCCCTGGGGCAGAAGTTAAATGCTGTCTACCTAGTATCTGTATTGGCATGGTATTCTTTGCAACTTTATTTTTCAATTGCTGCCTTCTCCATGTATAGTTCCAGTTTGTAAAATATGTTGAGAACCTTCAGTCTGCAAGTGACTTAAACTGTAAGTTTAAGTTATCACTGCTACATAAATCCTATTCACAGCAGCATTTCAAATTAAATCTGGATGAAATGCAGTCTCTTCAACAACTAACATTTTCAAAACCATGTACAACAGAAAAAAAATCTAGAGTGCAAAATTTTAACAACAAGACTTAACTCAATGTTGGGAAAATATATAGAAAATCCACACAAGGGCAATGCAGAAAGCTGAGAACAGAGGACCCACTAGTCCTGCTCCACAACTTTCCTCTCCTTTCCATAACCATCATGCGAGTACATGAAGACATTTCAGGCAATTTCTTAGCTCAGCAGCTTCAGCAAATAGAGCAATTACCCAAGCTGGCCACTGGCTGTGGATCTATTCCAGAGACCTGAAATGGCAGATCAGAAAATTTTCTTTGATTTTTAAAAGTGTCAGGAGTTCACTCACAATGTGTCTACTAATATACTTGGAGCTTCAGCATTCATCTTTGCACCTTGTTTTCCTCTAGCTATTCAGAACTCTCTGTATTAACTGAAATATAGCAAGGAAACTTTTCAAGAACCTGCACATCTGAAAAGGTAAAAGACACACCTTGCGTTTGCCTCTCAGATTTTACAAATAAAAATTCTCTCTGAAAAAATAAACATTCTGGAAAGAAAAAAGGTACATCTTAAACTTTCACTATTTTATATTTTTTAACGTAAATATGGTAGTGCAAAACACAAGAACAGAAATTCTACCAGAGACTGTGGAATTTTTCACACTATGTCTCTTTAGAAAGTGCAAATGATATTTATAATGTAAAAAACTCCACAGTTTATCTAGTACTTAAGAAGTAGAAAATCAGGTTGCATTTTGTTTGAGTCAAGGATTGAGTTTTTAGACTAAATCAGCTTTATACAACCACACATTGAATCAAATAAATTTAGGATGCTCTTAGCCTAAGAGCATGTGTCTGACTGTGAACTTGCTCAGTAAAGGCTAATTCCATAAAGAATATCTGGGCTTACACTGGAACTGGACTTGGGCATTTTAGTTCCCCTTCTTCCTTTTCTCTGCATTTAGTTGCTCCGGACTGTGATGTTTTCATGATGGCAGTGTGGTTCTGTATTCCTCCTAGAGGACTTACTGCGAAGTCATTCATGTTGAATAGAGTATGTCAGCAACACAACAATACTGCAACAAATGCAGGGGAATTTAGTATTTAAAACAGGGCCTCACATAGAAGGAAAGTAACATTTTCTGTGATACGGATAAAAATAAATGCACTCCAGTATTCTACAGGTGCAAAAGAGATGCATGAATCCTAGAGTAGAGAGTTCAGCCCTTCCTGTCTGTGCACTGGATTTAAGCCTAAAGCCAAACAAAACTGTGAATGTCTGAGGTGGTTTTGATTTCATGCTGCAGTCGGTAGCTGGCTCTAAAGCATAATCAAAAATTGCCCAGATCTATCGGAAATGTTTTAGGACAATACCTTAAATTAGTCTGGGCCATTTCAAATTCATGAGATCTGAACTTCAGCAAGTTTCACGCACAGCTGGCACCGACCTGAACACAACTGATAAAGAAAAAACCCCAGATATTTCAGTCTCAAAAGTGACAGAATAGTTACCTGCAAAGCAAGAAACATCCGGCAGCGGTGGATCAGGAAGCTATTAACTGGTCACAGTGGGTACTGTTCAGCAGGCTGAATTTGGCATCCACTACCGTGTATCACTGCCTTTATTTTGAGCGTAATATACAAAGCAAAACTTTGAAGAGATTACTGTGGATTGAAGGCCAGCTTAAGTGCAAGGTAGTACTTGAACAAACAAATTGCAAGCATACACCCATCCTCTGAATATCTCTGTTATATTCTTTTATGGAACGACCGAGGAGACTTTGCTAGAGCATTGAGAAATGAGACACTGTTTCACTGAATGATGGTAATGAAAATAACCCTCCAGTAACAGTAGTTTATTTGTATTCCTAAGCATGCTTGCAGGTATACCTAATGGGATACAGGCTGTTAAGACAGATATTGCAGTAGGTGTTAATTCAAAGTTTAAATCTCAAAAATCTATTATATGAAGACAAAAGTCTTCAAAGAATCACATTTGTAAAGCTAGTGAATTATGATGCAGACTGGGACTCTCTGCTGACAGGTCCTGCATTCAGACACACTGGCACGACTCAGCCTATCGGGAGTCTGAAAGTCTCTGAGAATGTTCAGAGTGACATTTGGGTGAATTTCATATGCCAGGTCTTTCATATGCCCATTTGCTGCTCTATATTTTTGGCTCCAAGTGCACGCCGAGATCAAATTCCCAGACTTTCTCAGTGCCCGAGCAAATATTGTTAAACCCAGATATGGAACATTCAGAAAACACAGACACAGCACATTACTGTACACGTCTGCTGTCACACAAAACACAGTCAGACAGCAGGTCGTGAACCGAGGGGGGGGGGTGTGGAGCCTTACGCAGCTTCGAAGCATCCCATGTCACGAACAGCAAGATTGCATCTCATCGATGATGTCTCGTGAGAGACTTGCAAAGGGTAATTTTATCCAGGGGAGATCCATCTCCTGCGACTCCTCCAGCAAGCTTGGGGAAAGGGGAAACAAAGGTTCCTCTGGGTGGAAATTTAGTGACTAGATGAGACTGCTGCTCTGAACAGCCATTTATGGGAAACTCTCCTGCTTTACGGTGGAGAAAGCCTAGGATGCTGAGCTTGGCTCAGTTAACAAAAGCAGTACAGGTTCTGAAATCAAGGCTAAAAAATTATGCATGCCTCCAGAGAGGCTCTAAGAGCAGGGACAATTCCCTTGCTACTACCTTTTCTGAAGGAGATTCAGCCAAGATGTACAAATGTCTAAGATGTCATCTAAGTCTTATTACCAGGCACATGAAAGATACTGCTCCTTTCCTTTATGATGAGCACCTGTCTGTAATTTTAAACATTCAGAGAAATTAACTTCTTTCAAAGATGGAATTTCAGTTTCTTTTTCCATAGAATATAAAATACCTTCATTCTGTTCCTCAGAGCATAAACTTTGGAAGGATAAAAGTAACAGAATAGATGATTACTGTTGTAAGAAAAAAACCCAACCACCACAAACAAAAAACCAAAACAAAAAAACCCTAACATTTTTAATTAAAAAAGACAGAATAAATTCTACCTCAGAGAGTGCTTTATGGTACTCTAACAGTTCCTCCATGGCTGATGCCAGCATCAGAGAGCAAGAGATAACGCCGAACTTCTCAAGGGTTATTTTGTTTCCTGTTTCCTTCTCGGTCTTTTTATCAGGCTTGGTTCATCTTATTAAAATTACTTGTCTGGAAATTGAGATTTACAGCACTTCATCAACCTAAGATGACGCCCCAGGAAGTGCAAAACAGGAAGGTATCATAATTTAGGGACTAAAATATAGATATTCCTGGACAGGAGTTACAGCTATGACAGTACCAGAGTTCTTATTTTCTTTCAAATACAAAAGCAAAAAAGAAAATTCTGAGAAAATGAAAATGAACAAAGAAGAGTTCCAGTCTCCAAAGAAGAAAATGCTCAAGTATCATTACCAAAGAAAAAATAATAAAATAAACCCCACAAACAATCAAAACCAACAAAACAAGAAAACCCAATTAGCTCGGTTTCGGCCATTGGTAGAATTTGGC
>WUAM01000203.1:1182799-1194882 GCA_024336885.1 Actenoides hombroni
TATAAATGTCTTACTTTAAAACAACCCTTGTAAGATAACCGAGTGTACTGAACCAAGTCTGTGAGCTACATCACATGAAACGTGGAGGAGAAAGCGGGGACTGTCATGGGGTTTGTTTTCAAACACTTTTGTGTGATGATTTGATTTCCTTGCTAGCTGAGAAGTCACAAGCTTGGTTTTTCTTGGCTTGTCTTTAAAATAATCTTACTTTCTACAGCAATATATTTCCTTTACCTTTCATGTAGCTATAAAATATTTATTTCAGCAGGTGAGACACATTCCAGCTCACAGGTGTCCCAACACACATCCCACCAGAGCTGGCTGTGAGTGCTGTAATTATACAAGGGTCACACATGAGCTTCCCAGAGCAGCATCAAAGGCCAGAAGTAGTTTTCACAATGCCTGGAAGGAAAATATGTGTGAAAAGTGACTTTACATAGCTCTAGCAGAAGATATTTCATCTGTTAGCAGCACAGGCTGGCTACATCACTTCTATGTAATAATTTTTTGGTTTTTTTTAAATACAGATAATTTTGTTGGAGCCATCAATGATGCAAGGAAAATAGAACAAAACACGTGAACAACTTTCTTTCACAAGGAAAGAGTGTCAAAGGCACAGGGGAGAAGGAGACAGAGCCAAAGAGCTGCAGCACAGGGAGGGAGGAAGAAGCAGAAGAGCAGCAGCAGTCTCTGGGAAGGATGAGACCACCTGGAAGTTGAGAGCCATTGCTAGAAAGTTCCCTTTTAGAATAAGCAATTATCCTTGGGAGACAATACTTCTCTTACAATTTTCTTCTAAAATCAATATTCAAATCCACATGTCCGGACAAATATATATGCTTTTTCTTGGCTTTTTTTTCAGACACGTTACTATATTTTGAGCATTTTAACCAGAGCTTTCCAAATATACATAATTTTCAAATCTGGAGTTTTATTTCAAGCATAACTTCATCATCTTTTCAAATCTGGTTTGACCACTTGGAAAGTGAAGCTCCTCTAACCCGTCTTTTTCATAACAATCTTTGTTGCTTGGATTCTAAGAGGAGCAGTTAAGAGAATGATTTCCTGAGGGAAACGTTGCCATATTGTATTGCTGCCAACTGCCAAACAGACTGCACCTGCCTCTGATACCCACCAAGCTTTGGCCACCCTCGAAGTAAACAGGCAACGGGGCTGATTTGATAGAGCAGTTCCCAAGCCTGTAAAAATCTCACCAGATTTCAGTTCATCTTAGCAACCCTCCCCCCGCCCCAGCAATCAAACCCCCATGTTGTAGCTTCCTACAATGCATCCAAGTGCAAATACTCACAGATACCTAATGATTGGAATTACAGAGCTGCGATGCCTATTGCAATTCACTCCTCTCGTTATTCAGCAGGAAGATTCGTGCATTTTTTTTTTGTAGCTTTGGTAATAATTACTCAGTCCTGCAGAAAGGCAGCTGCGTGCTGGCACCCAGACTCCGCATCAGTCCAGCTCCTTGCTGGTGTTAGCACACAATGTGTCAGGGTCATGGTACAAAGTGGAGTTGCCTCATTAGCATCCCTTGACTGAAAAGGGATAAAACTTAAAATGAATCCATCTGTTTTCAGTGCTGCTTTGTTTATACTTTCTAATGCTGGGTTTTGGCAGGGCCAGGCGCTATTTATTCATCACTGTTGTCACTTATCCATTCATCTAGCCACAGAATTTTGAATAGGAGTGTTCACTTACCCAGGCAAAATTTTCTCTGCATATTTGTTTGTCTTTTTTGGCTGCAACTGCCAAATATTTATTGGAAAGCGAAATCCTGAGCAGTGGTCATGTGAAAGAGAAGAGACTGGGAGGGACAGCCAAGAAAGGTATGTTCAATGGCATTCAGATTGTAGTTTCTGTCAACAGATCCCACTTTTTTTTCCTGTGCAATGATCCTTCTTCCCTGTACTGGGAACCTCTCCCCTATGCTGGGAAAGAGCAAGGCATCCTGGCACCTGTTTGCAATTTGCACGTTTGGCAGTGGTTTTTATTCTCGGGACACATGCAAACCTCTCCTATGATCTGCAGAAAGGAATCCCTTTGAGACTCAAATCAAGGAAGAAAAGGATTACAAGGTGCATGGACACACATAAAATAATGGGAGAAACACTGGCAGCTGCTCAGAAAGGAGATGTGTGTTACAAAAGGGCAAGCAAAGGAAGAGGAAATGCAATATGTACGTTGCATAACCTCTCCACAAAGGCAGAGAACAGTAGTGCTGTGGAGCACTTGCTGAAAAAAAGGATTTCCAGTGGTTACAGAGAAATGATTGTGCCCGTTCAGGGTTTCAGTGACTTTTCAGTGTGCAGATGATGGTTTTGGTCATAGACATTAGAGTTCAGGTGTACAGAAAACATGGCTTAACTATCGAACTAAAAAATGTCTAAACAAACTCTGGGATTGCTGAAATGACAGCTAGGAGTTTTTAATTCACCAACTGCATGAGGAACTATTTCCCACACTCCCCTCCCCCCCAAAAAAAATCCTTTTCATACAAAGGTCAGAAGAGTCAAACTAATGAGGAAAGATTTCTAAAGACTATAGAATTTTCTTTAAATTGTAGTCACAAAGTCCATCTGAGATACTGTTTGATTTAAAGTCTGAAGTGTGTGAGCCTAGATATTTATTTAGATATACCTGCCACTTCTCTTCAGCTTGCAGAAATTTACCTATTCCTGTGAATATTTTAATAACCGTAGTCCAGAACTTTTCTAGAGCTTTAGTCCATGGTTCTTTAATTTCTTCACACCATCAACACCTTAAAACTGAAACTCTGCTCACTGCAGTAAACCTACTGTTCTTATATACAATGTAGTTAGGAAAGAATCACTCCGAGGGGAATATCATTAGTAATAAATATCACACTCAGCAGAAGAAATGTCATATGGATGAAATTTTATATCATACATCATTTGGGTACTGGGAGATTTTGGCTGGCATGAAAGAACACTCCGTAAAGTAAACTTTTGTTTAGTTAATATCAGAGGCTACTTCAGTGCATCTGTGAAACTACATAGCAGTGATGTAGTTGCACAGATTCAGAAGTGGGGTCTCTTGCTATGCCTTACTAAATAGTTGTAGATGGATCATCTAGTAACTAATCAAGACATAATGAATGCATTTATGTTTGAAAAAGTCACAAGAAGTGGAAGTTACTTATTGCAAAATTGAGGTACAGTGAACAGAAACCAACTGGAAAGTAACAGGATAAGGGTTAGAATGAGTTCATGTATATAAAATAGCATAGTGAATGATCTTTCACATGCAGAAAAAAATACATATAGGCATTATACAATACATGCTTTTTTTCCATTTTAGTTATATTCACATGAGAAGTTGCAGAATTGTCACAGTTTAGGGGCAGGGCAGCCCGCTAGACCTATGACAGACACTTTCTGTTAACCCCCCTCCCTCCCCAAAGGGGAAGAGAAAGGGAATAAGGGAGAGAGGCTTATGGATCAGGAAAGAAACTAGAATGGATTTAATGAAAATAAAAAGGAAATGTATACAAATATATACAAAACCAGTATCAAACCCAACCCCCCCGATGGTAATTACGTCACTGTGACCACTGATGCTGGGGAGCAGGCACTGGGAAAGTCCCAGACTGGGCCCAGCAGCAGATGGGAGCTGTGTTCAGGAGCTGGATTCTGGTACTGGATTCAAGAACACACAGATCCGGATCAAAGGCAGAACAGAGTCCTGCTCAGATACCAGCCACAGAAGAAGCAATAAAGAAACTGGAAGAGACAAGAGCTTGACCCTCCAGATAAAGAATTGATCTTGATCGTATTTCCTCAGATTTTTGAAGAAGATTAGTCCGACTGATAGCTGGCAAATGTTTCCCTCTTTGCTAGAAAGACTCCTGCTCTCACACTTATTCTTTAAAGCTTGTGATAATTTCTAGTCTGTCTTTTTAGAGAACAGTTTACATAACAACAACAAATTGTTTCCCCTAAGCTCCTTCAATCCTTTCCTCAAAGTAAAATTTTTGACTTATTCAACTAGGAGTTGTAGAGGGTCATTCAATTCCATACAAAGCATTGTACCTGTAGCATCTCTCTCTATCTGCCTTTAGCATTCTAGCTGCATTGAACAATAATGCAATATTAAGATTGCAAAATGAAGAACTTGGGCAGAAATGTAAAAAGCCAAGAAAACCAACCAAAGGAAATAGAATACTGCTCCTTAGATTTTATTTTAAGCCAGCTGAGAAGACTCACCTAATTCCACTGTAAACCTTAGGAATTAAAATGATGTACAAAAGGGTCTCTCTGGCCTGAGACGTTAGTAGAAATTCACAGCTTTGAGAGATTCTTTATATGAAAGGGAGAATTTGAGGGTTGCAATACACTTGGCAAAACGCACCCAACTTTTTCTCCTGTCTTTCTGCTTTCGACACAGAGTTAGCAGGCAGTGACCGGGCTCTTTATTTACAGCAGAGCAGTCCGTAAAACTCTGGTGTGACCTAAACGCAGGCTAATGCTTTTGGCAGTACATTCACCCCCTCAGCACTTTTTGTTACATTAAGGGGCACTTGCTCATCACTCCACTTGAGCTCCTAACTGCACTTTGCCCATTAGTTGGCTTTAATGCAAACTCCAGTTCTCTTTGCGTTCAGGTTTGCCTGTTGTCAACCGTTTGTTTCGTCAGTACCGCGCTGCTGCGTGTAGGCACAGTCTGGCTCAGTTAAGTGACTGGGGTTTTTTTAACAGGCATTTAAAACATCTATATTATTACAACGGTACATAGTAAAATAGTATATGAAATGGATGGTTTTAGGGCTCAACGGTATTTTATTCACAAGCATATGCATTAGGTTTAATCTACCGTTAAGCTAATAAGAGAGAATCATTTAAAACTGAGGAGTTTTTTTGAGAAAGAAAATCCACATTTTTCTTTCAATCTCTTAAAATCTTTAAAGGAAATATAATTTCTGGATACCCCACTTGTCAAATATAAACTACATTTTGGATCTTACTGACTCCCACCTCCATGCTCTGACACTTCTCTTCACAGCCACTCACTTTCTTAAATCATTTTATTAAGTCTTTCAAATTTACATCAAGGAAAACCATGTTTTCTGTGCCTTGGATACTGGCATTTGTTTCTGACACAGATGGAGGGAAATTACCCCTTTAAAAATTAAATCCATAGATAATCTTGTAAAGGAGCACTGGCTCTTTCTTCCTGCCAACAGAAGCATCATTTTGACTGTACACAAACAAAACTGGCAGATCACTGGTTCAGACAGACAGGCCAAGCAGGGCTTGCTTGCAAATATATCTTTTTTTTTTTGAAGGAAGGGAGTAGTGCACTGGTGTTATATTAAGTTTCTGCAGACCAGCGTGCCCTCACCTCCACTCTCCCACGTACTTTTTTGCACAGTCAGTTCATATTTCTGCATTCCTCCTTAAAAAAAAAAAGTAAATCACAGATATGTCTGTGTAAGCTAATTTTTAAGTGGAATGGGATAAAAGGGTTGAGAAGTTGCGTCAGAAAAGCAGTCTTCATATCATGCTGGATTCCTAGCTCTGCTTCAAGCCTCAGGAGATCTTCCTGTGGGGAAGGGACAGGAGACAGGGTTGATGTTGTTGCTTGGCATGTACGAGATTGATAATGTTAAGGGGCATCCACCACTTCTCTGGACAACGTATTCCAGTGTCTCACCACCCTCATAGTCACCCAAGAGGCTTCGGTTCTCCAGGCTGAACAATCCCTACTCTCTCACCCTTTCTACAGAGGAATAGCATTTCTGGCCTCTGAATCTGCTCTACCAGGTCTACATCTTTCTTGCACAGGGGATCCCAGAGCTGGATGCAGGAGTCCAGGTGGAGTCTCCCAAGAATAGAACAGCCCAGGATATGAATGGCTTTTTGGGCTGCAAGTGCACATTGCCAGCTAATACCTAATTTTTCATCAACCAGTATCCCAAAGTCCTTCTCTGCGTGGCTGCTTGCAATCTGTCCATGACTCAGTCTGTACTGATACTGGTGATCACCGTGAGTCAGGTGCAGGAATTTGCACTTGGCCTTGTTGAAACTTCATGAGGTTCACATCAGGTCACTTCTCAAGCCTATCAAGGTCCCTCTGGATGGCATCCTTTCCCTCAAGCATATCAACTGCACCACTCATTAAGGTCTGTTAGTGCCCTCAGGTCACGATACTGTGTAACACACTACATATGCATCACCTATAGCACTGCTTTGTTGACTATAGTATTTTATAGATGGGAATGAGAGACACAGAGCATAGGGTCAAACATCTTGTATCAAGTAACCATTACCAGCCTTCAAATCCTCTCACTTAACCACTCTACTTCTCTCTGAACTACTTACCCTCCTTATCAACATCAAAGGAGTCTCAAGAGGTATCCTGTCCTTAGCAGAACTCCATTTCCAGCTCAGGCAAAACCTATTCTCAAGGTCTCTAGGAATCCTGTGCTGTCCTAACTCCCCATGTGCTAAGTAGCCTAACTCAAAGCTCTAGGTTTTACTCTGGAGCTGGGTTCCTTTGCAGGTCTAACCAGGAGTGATTGACTTGGATCATGCACACACAGCCTCTGAAAGGGCAAAGCCCAGCTACTCAAACACCCTACCCTTATGAAATATAAATTATCAGTCTGCATGTGTTATACTTACAGCTCCTCTGCTTCTGGAGAAGGGCTCCTGCAAGTACTGTCCTCAAAACGTCGTTGGAACACTAAAAATTCATTAATGTATTTAAATGTATATATAAAAATTCAGTAATGTATTCATTAATGTATTTATCCATTAATGAATTTAAAAACCAAACAAAAAATTAAGAAAAATAATTCACCATCATGCTGTGTCTTTTGCACCCTTTGCCAACACTGAAATGATCTCATCCTTATGCATACCTTAAACTTCACAGGTTTTGCAGGTTTTTTGAGATTAAATTTAGCTGGACACGTCTGGAAGTTTAGTCTGTGTAACCTGCTCCAGCATCACTGGTCTACTTTGTTTTTCTCGTCCGATTTGATTTCTTCACTATGTACCAGTGACATTTTTGTTTTTCACATGAGCTCACAGAGTCACAGTTGTTCTCCAGATTCTTTTCTTTATGGGTGTATATTCTGACCCTGTTTGATATCATACTACAGTTTTATCATGTGTTATAAACCTTCCTCAGCTCATGTGGGAAGACCCACTTTGAAGTCACTGGAACTACTTGTGTGTGTAAAGTAAGCATGATACCATACACATAGTCCAAAGGTACTTAATATGCAGTAAACTGTCCTACTTTTGGTAGAATTGTCCTACTTTGCAGTAAGAGTAAGGCGTTTTGCTTTCTTCCTCTATAACAAATTGGCCAAATAGCCTGCTTTTATGACATTACATCTTACTTGTCTTTCCTTGGGGACAAGTAAGGAAGATAAAGCACACAGGGAATGCACACAACATTTTTCCAGGCTATTATGTGGTGTTCCTCCTGTATTTATCTTTTTGGTTTGGTTTTTGCTTTGCTTTTTGTTTTTGTTTCCATCAACATTCATCTCAGCACTAAGAAATATAACATTAAGAGCAGACTGCTTCTGTCATGCCTTGCATTTAGATAAGCTGATCAAAGCACTTCTTAGAGGTTTATTAAGCCAAGTTAAGCTCAGGATGGGTACAGGTGTATGTAAGCTTGAGAAGTTACTGCACCAAGAAAGGTTAAAGGATTTTCTTGTGGTCAGACTAGTCAGTCATAGAAACAAAAAGCACAGATCACATTAATATGCTTTACTGCCTCTATTTTGTGTTGGTTTTGTTATTTTTTTATTTATTTTAAGAGCTAGAATGACACAGTGTGATGTTGACTATGATGTCCATTGGGGTTTTGTACATATATTTTAAGGGAAGAGTTTTGTAACTGATACAGTAAAAAGAAATGAATCAGACCATAAATAGGAAAAAAAAAATACTAGCTAATCACAGTCAATGACATAGTTAAACCATCAGGAATGTTCTTCTTTTCCAAAGTATGCACATATCATGGATTAATTTAATATAAATGACTCAAATTACTCGTAGATATCAACAAGGTGTTGACAAAGTCAACCTGACCATATGATGAGGACTGAACATTTCTGTACTCCACCTCTATCCTTTTAACTCTGGATTCCTAAAGTTGAGCTTTGTTTCCAAAAACAACCTTCTTTTAGAGCACACCCTCAAAGCTGAGTTTAAAATTCTATCGAGCCTGTTTTTTTCTTTTAAAATGCCCAGAAACAGTGGCCCCAAATGACCCTTTAGCTGGGCAAGACAGACCTTTTCATCATTCCTTCCACTTATACACATGCACATTCCTCCTTCCCACTCCCTCACAGCAGGAAATGGTCCTCACAAGGGTTCTTCTTCCACTCCTGACAGACACATATACTGGTACTCCTCTCACTGTTCTTGCTGAAGATAAAGTCTGAACTACTGTACACGATAGACAGAGGACAAAGCCTTCATGTTGAATCTGTTAGAATATGTGGTAAAAGTAACAAAAAAAATTTGCCCATGTTTACAGCAAGTCCTTTCCCTGAAATTGTATCAGTTGTAAACGTGACCTGCTGAATTCAAGAGATCTGAATGAAACTAAGGGTCAGCTTGGTCTTTCTTGGTTGCAACGTGAAAGAAAATTCCTTATCTCTTTCCTCATCTAGATCTGGATCATGAATTGTCATCATTCCTCTGTCACTCTGAATTATAAGAGAGTTCTCTTTTTATGGAGAAAAAGCAGAACATGTATGTGAGGACACACACTGATGCAGTAAACTCAAATATGTGTCTCTAGAGTGTGGAATTGTGGATGCTGAAGATAAGGGCTTAATCATTACTCACTGAAGCAATGAGCTCTCCTCCCAGAATTTAAGCTAACATCTCTTCACATGACAAAAAGTTGCTACAAACAGAGGAAGAAAGGACTCTAGGATGTTATAACATGATGTGGAGAACCAAACTGAGTAATGTCTGCCCAGTTCTGCCAAAACCACACTGCTGTGACTATAATTGTCTCCAATGCATATAGCAGATTTCTGAAGACAAAGGAAGATACTGAAGTGTTCAACAAACAAAAAGCCAATGAGAGCTTGGAAAAATCCAGCTGGGAGGATCTCCCCTTTCTAATTTCTTTGCATATAAATTTACTGAGTGCCAACCTTAGTTTTTTTCCCCTGGTTTTACTAAGTTGCTTCCAATGCCTGAGAAAGGTGCCAGCTTGGTATCTGTTGTTTTAAAAGTTCATTTATTGCCCATTTCTTAGAAATGAACAATAACCAGGGACAAAGTTTTCCCATCCTAGATCAGCACTCTATTACGACTGTGGTCAAGAAGGATCTATTTGAGAAATAAGTGTCTGAATTCTTTTGAAAGCTGTCCTTGCAGAGGCTTATTATGAGCAGGAACTTTAATTAGCTTATTTGCTCATTGTCTTCTTTGTAGGAAATACTGTTTATTACCAAACTGTCAATACCTGGGCAAGTTTACAACAAAACAGGCTAATAAACCTATTTCAGAAAGATCCAGAGTGATCATGAGAAAATGAAAAGTCCAGTTACCAAAGAACTGGGCTAGATGTGAATCACTGATCCGTATCACACTCTTCTTCATGGCTTCGTATCATTTTCCCAATTCCCTTAGACAGTCAACTTTCTGACATTATTTCCAAGCAATCTGACTGAAGTATTTGCTTCTTCAGAGACTTCTGTTGGGATGCTTCATTAAAAGCATATCAAGCAAGCTAGAAATTCTCATCCATGAGCTACATTCTTTACCCTTGATAACTACTAGATTTTGCATACTTATTTGAAGTATAGATTGGCCTTTTGCCCTTTGCTTTGCTCTCTAGGGTCATGGTAAAATGACATGCAGGAATGTTCTTCCTAGCAGACTCTTTTCCTCAGCTATCTTAATTAACTCGTACCCACACCAGATGCTGTAAGCTCATCAGCCATTTTGGTGGCAGCTAGCTGAAGTGTTCACACCAACTCAAAGAAATCCCCATTTCTCAGCAGGGCTTCATGTTGAAATCCAACCCAAAGACTAACATATATTCTAATAATACACAGTTAGTATTAATTAGCCTTTTGCCCTCACTATATTAGTGAATCCCATTAAAGACATAAAGCCTGTGACCAGACATGAATTAAAACACTAGTGCCCTATGTACACTCTACGGCAACAGGGGAGCTCAAGGCCAGCTCTTTCATTTATATCTACTGATGGGACTTTGTTCATCAACATGAATCCCAGTAATTCAACCCAAGCCACCTCCATCATGAGTTCAGCCTCATGTTTCACAGGCCCACCTCTGCCAGAAATAATTGTACCTGCAAAATGAGGAATGGAATCCACCCACACAGCACACACACGTGAGACCAGGTCTGTGACAGGCAGACATTGAACTGCCTTTCACCCTAGAAGGATTCTTCTACCAAAAAAAGCCCTGCATTTAAGGGTGTTTGGCAAAAATGGGCACGTGTGAGCTCTTCCAGGGACCGGTCAGAGATGAGGCTTCACAGACCCCTTCATAATGCTGCTCACATCCCACAGAAACAATGTGGCTTACCTACAGTGACTGAAATCCCCCATGGTTGTTGCTCTGAAACCAGGGGGTGGTACAGTGGGTTGCTGCATGGATTAATGGACCCTGTTGTACTCTGATACACAGGGGCTGCCCAGAGGATCCACCAGCCTCCGATACTCCATAATTCTCTGGGATTCTCTCCTGAATCCTATCATGTCAGGGGACACAGCCTTAGCCAGAAACTCCAAAATGGGTGCACACCTCGACTCCTGAGCTGGCTGTAGACTTTACAGACTCATCACAGTATTATCACCAGGAAAGCATCTGTAGCAACAGTCTCCCTGACAGAGTAAGCCTCACTGGTCTTACACACCCTTGCATTTAGCAGAGCCCCTGCCATGCATTTGTCTTGACAGCCACCATCAAAAAATGGCTAGGCTAGAAGGACAACACCATAAATGAGCTCTTCTGATTCACAAAAGTGACAGTGCAGACTTGCCAAACACTTTCAATCCCACTAGGCATTTTTTAATTTTTTTTTTTTTTTACCTGTTTTGTCAGTAATCTGAGAAATGAGGCGAGTCATTCAGGCAGCTTGGAAAAACTGACCAGCACCTTGCAGGTTTGGCACCACATTTTAAAGAATTTATCTAGGAATGGATAACTGCAAGGAGCCAGGATAAATGTAGGTGGAAGTAGCTGCTTTTACAGACAGACTCCCTTCCCTAGTCTGACAGAAGACGGGCACGTGCAAGCCGCCAAACAGAAACCCAGCTGCAGCATCTGTTCCCTTCCCCCAGATGTAGCAGTGCCCCAAAGGTTCCTCATCCAAAGCCCAGAAGTGAGCAGTATAGAAGATAACAGCAAAATTAGCAGTTCTGTGGCAGCTGCTGTTTATCCTTACGCCTCCCCAAACTTGGCTTCTTGCTCAGCAGTTAAGCTCCTGCTTCTCCACTTGGAGCGTTTTGACAGCTGAGCAGGAACTCTGTAACTAATCACTGACATCCCACTTACTCGTGTCACACCTGATGTCAGCTTCATTTTGGGTTTGGCTGAGTTCTGCTTCAAGCTCTCTTGCGGTCCTTAACAGACCTATGACATCTGTGGCAATATTAGGACTGTTCCTGATTTTTTGCCCCCCCCCCCCCCCAGTTTTATCTTTGCCGCTGGTTTCCTGTACTCCCGACAGCTTTATGTGTTTCTTCTTCTTTGCTGCCTAGCAAAGGCTCCTGCACAGCAGATGTGCAGTTAAGCTGGAGAGATGTACTGGGTGATCGTTGCATGTAACAAATTGGAAGCACCTCCTGAACGTGTGAAAGTCTAATCCATACTGCAGAATTCACCAGAAAGTATTGTTACAGATGAACACTGCTTTTGACAATCCAAAAAGTTTAAAGCAGAACTACTTCTGGTTTAGAGTCTGTTATCAAAAACCAGTGCAGTGTACAGTGCTGACTCTCACCAGGCACACAAGGCTCTTGGAGCAGAGCTGCTTCCAGACACTGGGCTACCATTTTCACTGAAATTTGAAAAAGGAAGGAAGAAAAAAA